>NW_012193806.1:1121002-1144218 GCF_000504015.1 Erythranthe guttata | reverse complement strand
ATATATATATATGTATATATTGTCAAGAGATGAGAAATACAATATAATATATCGTTTCAACTTATTTTTAAATTTTTCAAATTTCATTTGTTCCAAGTTTTGTGGTAAAAATAAATAGTGCAATAATAATAGTATGTATATAATATATTCAAGTTAGTTTAATGTATAAAATAATACTAATGGAAAAAAAAAACAATATTTCTTAGTTTTTAGGCAAAATATGGGATTCCCGATCCCAATCCCGAATTCTCGAAATATTTAGGGATATCGATATTACCGGGATTTAATATTATAGGACGGGATTGAAATTTAAAATTTCTATCCCGAATCCCGAAATCCCAATCCCGAAAATCCCGAATTCCCGAAATCCCGTCCCGAACTCACCCCTAATCAAAACAACCCACATTTTATGTGGTCAACGTTAGAAAACTTAACACCGTTAGTTTTACATCAAAACCGTTAGTTTTGTTGGTGTTTTACGCTTTTGCCCTTAAAATTTCTTCTTCCTCCCTTCTCCCCTCCCTTCTCCTTCTTCTTCGTAATTTTTCTTTTTCTTTCTTTATTTCTCCCTTTTTATTTCTTCTGATTCAAAAACTGGATTAAAAAGCTGTTTGTATTCTTCCACTTTATATATATATATCAACAAATAGATATTCTGTTCCTTTACTAGTTTACGCAATTGAATCACTACTTTTATCCACAAATCAACCACATGCGACTTGGGCTGTGGAATGAGGCGGCAGAGTCGATGGCGGAGATGTCGGTGGTGGTTAATCGGAATAGAAGCGTCGGCGACGCGGCGGAGTTTCTTCGGGTCAGTTTCATTGGGCCGCACAGGTGGAGTTTCCTCTTCTTCTTCGATTTTTTCTATGGAATATTAGATTCCGACGAAGTAGCTAGATTTCCAATAGATGATGGGGACGACGTGAATTCTGGTGGGTCGGACAATAAGATGATGGCTTTTTTTTTTTTTTTCAAACATTCGGAGGAAGAGGTCTGCTGATGGTGAAGGTGTCCAGGAAAGATTTTTTTGGAGAAAATGCAATCAAGTCCCTAAACTTTCACATGAATTGCAGTCTGACCTTTATTTCTCCTTTTGCAGTTTATTCATAAACATTTATATTCAACAGAGGGGTAAACTTGTCCGACATATACAACAGCTGGAATAAAGATAATAACCCAAAAAAATCAACATGCCACATCTGCAAAAGTGGACGGATATTTAATGGAGGGGCTGTGTTGATTCGTTTCAAAGTTTAGGGGGATTTTCTATACGTTGGGTATAGTTCAGGTGTGTAAATTGAAGTTTACCCTAATAATAATAATAATAATAATAATAATAATAATAATAATAATAATAATAATAATAATAATAATAATAATAATAATAATAATAATAATAATAATAATAATAATAATAATAATAATAATAATAATAATAATAATAATAATAATAATATTAATAATATGTAATAATAATATGTAAAAAAAAAAAAATAGACACCAGCTCGCGAGTTGCTGAACAACTATATTTGGGCTCGAGCTCGAGCTCGAAAAACCCGAGCTCGAGTTCGAACCGGTTCGGCTCGTTTACCACCCCTAGGATGGTAACGATTGGAGCAAGTGAACCCGTGTCAATTGACTCAAGTTCGAATCGCCTTGCCAATGGTCACTAGGTGGAGCTTGTCACACATGGTTAGCCTAGTGTGATTTACGTATTTCATATAGTTTTCAAGCTGTTATACGACAGTGTAGATTTACTCAGTGCACCTATATAATTTGTTGCGGGTTCTTTCATTACAAAAACAAAAATAAAAATATAGTAAAATATTATTATAATTTTGTTATTTGGGCTAAATGGTGAAATGCATGGAAGACCAAAAACACTAAATTTTCACAAAAACTGATTCCAAAATAGCGTGCTACTAACAGAAGATAAATTCATTTTTTCACCATAAAAATTGGAATTTGGTGAAAAAATAATAAAATCAGCGGAAGACTTTAATTTTAATAATCCTAGTCATTCTAACTACCTGGATTGTGGCCACGTCTCACTATCAATCAAATAAAAATAAAAAGAAAATATGGTAATTGGTTTTCCTCAATGTTATCAGAACCGGATCGGACACAAAATCGGTTAGGCGTTTGGGTCATGGTTGGACCGGTTCAACCGGTTCGACCCGGGTTTTTTCATTTTTTCTATTTTTATTAATTTTAATATTTTAATTTATATATTGTATATATTGTTTTTATATTTTTCTCTCTATTTACTTTTATTATTTATTTTTATATATAATCTATTCTCTTTTTTATTATCCCAATTCCCAACACCCTTTTTTTCTTTTATATTTTTTTATTCTTATTTTTCTTTTCATCTTCTCTCTCCTCTCTCTTCTCTTCACCTTCTCTCTCCCGTCACCTACCTATTCATCTTCATCACTTTCTCTCTCTTTATTCTTCACAAATATTTCTACTTTCTCTCTCCATTTTCTTTTCATTTATTTTTCTTCTTCTTCTTTCCGTCGAATTACGGCCACCCACCGCCTGGTCTGTGGAATTCCGGCTACCCACCGCCTGCTTCACTGAACTCTGGGCCACCCACCGCCTGCTCCACCTAGAACCGGTCATCCCTCGTGAATTTCACCCAAATCCCGCCGCCAATAGCCACCGACGAAGTGTATTAGATGAAAACCCGGGTCATTGACCGGTTTCCGGGTTAGCCGGTTTTCACCGGTCGAACCGGGTTTTTGTGATTTGACCCGGGTTCTTGATTTGGCCGGTTTTAGGCATCGGATCGGACCGCTTTTGTTGCGGGTCGCGGTCGGACCGGTCCGACCGGCCGGTCCGGTCCTAATAACATTGGTTTTCCTTGCATAGAATTACTTGGGATAATTAACAATGTATGGCAATTTTAAGATTCTAAAGGTTATGGACTCTTTTTATGGCATACTTTACACAATTTGATTTTGATAGATACTTAAATAAATTTTGTGCTTGGTCTTTAGGAAACAATCCCTCTCTCTCTCTTTCTACCGCCACCACTACTCCGCCGCTTCCCCTCCAAACACCATCCTCTACAGAACCGGCGGCAGCTCCCTCCTCCTCCGGCCATTCGATGGCGCCAAATAATTCTAATTCGCAAAAACACCCGCCTTTCGATCCTTTACACGGCGTCATCAAATTCTTCCAAGGGTTCGGCTCCCTCATCTTCAACAGCCACCGCAGCGGCGGCGGCGGCGGAGGAGAGAGAAACCACAAAGAAAACGCACCGTCCAATATTTTCTGCCCACCGGCGCTGGCGCTAGAAGACAAATCCCGACCATGGGATTCCCACGGCCTAGAGGCCGGCGTGGTGGTGCAGCTAAAAAGGCTGAGCGGGTACAAAAAGTACAAAGTCTCCAGAATAAATTTCCTCAACCCCCGCACACGCGCCGCCGCCACAGGCGCGGAGGAGTCCTTCTCCGACATGGTCAGCCTCCAGCCCGGCGGCGTCTACACAAAGCAAACCCTAATTCAAGAGCTGGAGTCCCTCTCATCCTCACCCTACTTCGACAAAATCGACTTCGACTTCAAAACGAACCCCGACGGCTCGGTCGACGTCAACATACCCTTCGAAGAGACGGTGTACCCGTCCAAATCGCGAATAAGGTGCGTCAGCATAGGGTTGATCCCTGACGAACAGCCCGTCGAGATCGACCCCAACATGACGGCGAAGGAACAAGTTGAGTTGATGAGGAGGGAGAACGAAAAGTATAAGAGGAGAATCAACGGCGGCAGAGAGTGCATCTTGCCGAAAGAAGTCGAGGGTGAGATTCGGGGGATGCTCATGCAGACAACATGTTTGAGAGCGAGCCTCTTACGAAGGGTACTGAATAAAATACAAAAGTGGTACCACGACAACGGGTACCATGGCGCGTTCGTCATAAATCATAATAATCTCGAAAACAATCACGGCGGAGATATTGTTGTAGAGATGGTTGAAGGGGATATAACTAAGCTTGGGATTGTGTTTCAACACAAGTTGGGGATTGTTTGTGAAGGAAATACCGATATTGCTCTTATCAAGAGAGTACTTCCTAAGGAGGTACAATTTTCAACTTTTTTTTTTTTTTTTTTTTTTTTTTTTAGGGCTTGTAGTAGTTATAGACTTAGTAGTGTCATAGACATTCTACTCAAAGTCATGCTAGTATAGTGACGAGTCCAGGAATTGTTTATAGGGTGGGCTTAGCAGGGGTTTGGGGGCAGCGCCCTCGAGTAAAAAATGAATAGGAGGAGAAAAAATTTAAGAACTTTTTTTACATATTTTGAATTTTAGGTGGAATAAATAATAAAAATCAGGTGAGCTAAATAATAATATAGGTATAATATAATAGAAAAAATAGTAATTGAGGGGGGCTTGAGTCTTCCAGCTAGCCATGGGTTAGATTCGCCATGTGCGCGTAAAAGCAACAAGTCCAAAAATTTGTTAGAGAGAGTGCTTAAATCTTAAATTTATAAGCGCGAATAAGTAGTGGTCCAAAAATAATTAGGATTTTAATTTGCATAAAGAAAAAAAGAAAAGAAATATTTTAGGATTTTTTTTTGTTTTTGCATTAATTTGGATTTTCGGTAGTTTTAATAATAAAAATAGATTGGGTAAACAAAATTATACATATAATATAATGGACAAAAAATTAATTGAGGTGGAGTTCATCCTTGCCAAATGGTGGGTGTGTGTAATATACTGTGCTTGTGTTGTTAAATAGTTACATATAATGTGTTGTTAATATAATTTACATATATTGATTGCGTTTTGCAGGTTGCGGTAGGCAATGTTTATAACAGAAGGGCGTTTGAGGAAGCTATGCAAAACCTTGGATCTCTCAATATTTTCTCTTCTATAAGTAGCGGTTATGGATCGGACGAGAAAAATAACGGAGGCATCTCTGCTCAATTCGCATTGCAAGAACTACAACAAAAGTGGTCCGATGTTAGTACGGAATGGAGTATTGTACCGGGCCGTAACAGCCGACCAACACTGGTAAAAAACAAAAAAAAAAACAAAAAAAAATTGCTTCGTATTTGGATTAGTGAATTAGTTATATCGTATACACATCGTTTACCATTTACTATTTGTTGCTGATTAATTTCATTATTGATGCAATGAATGATCAGGCATCTATACAGCCCGGTGCAACTGTGTCGTTCGGCTATCGGAATATCAAAGGGCTAAATCGGTCATTACAAGGTGCAATCACCCTCGGCAACCTCTTCAGTCCTGAGGTGACTTTTCCCTCCAAATCTTCCAACTAAATTAAGATTGTTATTTTTGTTATACATTTTTTTTTAATTCAAATTTAATGTTAAAGGTTATGTATCAATTCTCCTAATGTTGAGTTTTATTTTGTGTTCGGTTAATTCAATAACTTTTCGGGCATGTTCAAAATTTGAGCATATGTAGAAATTTCTAGTAGAACGATACAATTAAAAGGCTCTAATAAGATTACGATAATCTTACACGATTCACTTGTATTGAAATTACTTCGATTTTGCTAATATTGTATTTTTTCATATGACAGGACGATATTAGTTATAACTTTGACTACACCCACCCATACTTAGACGGGATAGATGACCCAAGGAATCGAACTTTCAAGGCGGAGTGCTTCAATACTAAAAAAGTCAGCCCCGTTTGCACGGGCGGGCCAGGGGTTTCAAACAGCCCGATATGGGTATGTAGGGACGGGATTAAGGCCACCATCACTGAGGTAATCAAATCTTGTAACAACGTTTATATATAATGTAGTTAGTTCGTCAGATTTTGATCTTGACGAAAAAACGGGGCTGAAGTTTTTGTTTTTGTCGTTTAAAAAAAAAAGGATTATAGCAGGCAGAGCAAATTCAGCTATGGACTAGTGATGGAAGAGGTAAAAACACGAGACGAAGGAGGTGATATTGTGGGAAGGGGCAATACGGTGTCGTATAATGGAGAAGTTATAGCAAACGGACCTCCAACGACTTTGAGCGGAACGGGGGTTGATCGTATGGCCTTCTTACAAGCTAATCTAACACGAGACAATACTAGATTTCTCAACGGCGCATTAGTTGGCACGAGGGATATTTTTCAGGTTTCGTTTTCGTCTCCCTTTTTTTTTAATTTCGTGTTCGACCATTGATAATTAACTCTACATTATCAAATGCGCATCTGATTTTTTGTATAGTGCAAGATATCAAATGCTCGTAGCTGAGCCAAGACTTTAAGTTAAGTCCGCAGAGGCAGAATGCATTAAAACTTTTCTAAGAGCCCGATAATACTACCATACACGAAAAATTATAAAATAATAGGGATTTGAGAAATGTCTGTTATGAGCTTGGGGGCACTATAATTAAATAGAGTAAATTAAATTCTACTATGTCTAGTGATATTTTTTTTTGGTACCATACAAATTATTGTGTTTGAACTTTGAAATGTGCAGGTAGATCAAGGGCTCGGCATTGGTAGTAAGTTTGCATTTTTCAACCGTCACAAAATATCGACGACAAGATTCTTCCCGCTAATGAAAGTTGAGGAAGGCAAAGGCAAAGCGCCGCCGCCAGTTTTAGTCCTCCACGGCATGTACGGCGGTTGTGTCGGAGATCTTCCAAATCATGAAGCTTTCACCATCGGCGGACCAACTTCTGTAAGGGGATACAGCGTTGGAGAGATTGGGGCGTCAAGAAACAAACTCGAGGTACGAAATAATATATTGTAATAATATCCAATAAGTTATTGCAATTAGTACTCCTGTGTTATATCGAATTGCTAAAAAAACTACCATATGTGACAAAACCCCCCCATGATTCAATTGGTTTTAGCACACAACTCCCAAAATAGGTTCTAATTGCTAAAAAAAATTTAAATCGTAGGTGTTTTTTTTTGGCAATAAAATAACGTGGGATAGTTTTTCAGCGATTCGATATAATACAGTGGTACTAATTGCAATAAACTAATTTTTACTTATATTGCGCTATAAAATGTGTTTTGAATACAACTGATTGGTGGAGAATTAATTAATGTGGTGCAGTTAGCTGCTGAGATAAGAGTACCAGTTAAAGAAAGTGCATATGCTTATGCATTTGCAGAACACGGTAACGATTTGGGGAGCTCGGTATCAGTCGAAGGAAACCCTACAAAGTCGTACATGCGAAATGGCCACGGTTCATCGTACGGCGCTGGGGTCAAAATCGGCAATGTGAGAGCAGAGTATGCCGTTGATCACAATTCCAACAAAGGCGGCTTTTTCGTTCATTTTGGAGATAGATTTTGAGCCGTATAAATAATTCGTCCTTATTTATTTTACGCAAGTATTTTTATAGAATTATTTGTGGAGTAATAGAACAAAATTCAGTAAATAATTATACCTTTTTTTTCCTTTCTTAAAATAGCATAAATTAAAGTCTTTAAAAAAATTACATATTATAATGGGTAAATTCCACTTCCTTCTTGTACTTTGACTCGATATCACTTTACCTCTTACTCTGATTTGGCGGGTAAAATGGAGGGAAAGTGGACTAATTGGCAGATGTTAAATAGATTTGGGTAGAACTCATCTCCAAATTAAAAGCTCTCTCAAGGAGAGAGGATGCCAATTCCACATTATCGGCCGATTTAGCCGGTTAAACGCCGGCTTTTTATTTAATGGTTAAACTGCCGATCGACATATAGGTAAACCTGAACCAAACCGGGTTAAGCATTTAAAACTCAGTGTTCGCTTATTACATATTATACACCCAAAAATTGGAGCCCGTGTGGAATGGAAAACCCCCGTATTTCTTATATCTCTATCTAATTTTGATAACTGACGATATGCAAATAAAATAGTTAATAAAGAGTATTCTTGTAAACAAATGAATGAGAAAACGAAGCCAAACAAGCAGAAACAAAATAAACTTTAGGACGAAGCAGGTAAAACTATGTTTTAAATTTTAATCAACAAAAAGAAAGACTTCAGATTGCCCCATTGCTCCATTTCAATGTAAAGCGAATACTCGATCCGATTTCTTGATGGTTTAGCAATTCTGACAGAGTTATCGAATGCCATCCTTCACGATTTTTCCCAATAATCTCCATGCTTACTTCTTCTAAATCTCTTTCCCAAAACTTCCTGCACTGATCACCTTGTTCTCCACTTTCTCTCTGCATTAGAAAATTCCACACACACTCGATAGCCATTGTCTCCGAGTTCATGAGGCCGGACAAACAGATTTTTCTTGGACGACAAATGCTAAACACACCGTTTAAAAGAGATGAATAGGAACACAAGTGGCAACTCAAACTCAATCTCTCCACCACAAAATATTTATCGCAACAATTTTCTTGTATCAGGTTAATGTTTTCTTGAATTATGTCGTCATTCATCTGATACTCACGACTGATAGAAATACGAAGAGAAACTTTTGATTGGCTTAATGAGTCGAGCAGTTCTTTTAGCTTGTGGAGCCACGAAGAGGGAACACCATTCGGATGCATAGTTAGGCCTATAACCGAGATCCACTCTTTCGAAGTAGTTGTTGCAAACGAGATCGATAGGATAAAATCTCCACTATATGCAAAATAGGTTATTTTCGGTGCATCGACAAATAGGTTGATTTCCTTGGACCGAAGGCGACCGACAATGATCAACCTTTCGAGGCTCGGCAATTTACACGACGACAAGTTGTCCCATGACAGTTCCACACCAGTTATATGTAACTCACTCAGATTACAAAAATCAACTCCTCTTTCGAACCTAAGATTACCGTAAGTAACGTCGATGCTTTTAAGAGATGGGGGATTTATTTCGATGCTACAAAGTTCCTCTTCTGCCAAGGGCACCTTATAAGGTGAAAAAATGAACTTGTTTAGATGAACAAGATTATTCGCCTCAATATTTCTTAACCCCTCGCATGCTCTGACGAACAAAGTTTCAACCGAAGGACAGCTTGCGATTATCATCCGAAAATTGTCGTCCTCAATGTAGACTTTTTGTAGACGAACTTCTTTCGGATGCTTAGAGAGTACCGTCCTTTGATAAGACTTTTGGTCCGACGTGAATTTTTCGACATGCAAATCTTGTAGCGGTTCGGCTACTTCGAAGACTACAGAGGGCAGATGAATAAGTCCCGAACTCTGTTTCGAACAAATAGAAAGACAAAACTTCACAATACCCATACTTTTTAGTGTTCGGATCCATTTTTCGAGGAGCAAAATCGATTTGCGATCCGAATCATCTAACGATATATAAAGCCCGAATTCCTCTACGCATAGCTTTTGGTCGCGATATCGTTGTAAACTATTGTTGATAAGGGATATAAATTCTTGTTTCTTTCCTTTGAAGTTGTTGTCTGAAAAATCGAGATTGGGGCGAGTACATCAAATATTACGCCATGATTTCGACAAGACGGAGGTACGAACAGACTCTTTTTGGGAGAGGAAATACAGTATTCTTTGCAAGATTTCTTCTGGCAACTCGGATATCCGGTCTATCGAGTGTGAACCTGATTTGCTCCAAAATAACCAAGACGATGACGTAGGATCCTTGGAAGATATTTTGGATGATAGCTCGTCGGGGATTCCGCCGGAGGGGTACCTGCAACGCCGGGAGGGGTTTCCCGGCGTAGAAGCTCCGACGATCAAGTCAGTGTTTATCGAGAGATAATCGAGTGTGATATGTAAGAGAGAGCATAGGAGTGATAAGTTGAGAATAACTCCCTATTTATAGGTGATGATACTTGATGGGCAAGAAATAAGTAAACTTGCCATAACTCCTCTTCTTGGGCCCGATATGATTTTGGGCCAAATACAAGTGAAAACTCAATTTACGGCCCAATAAATGATTAGGAAACCCCATGAGGACAATTTGGTCCGTATCAAGAAATCGAGCTTCTTGTTTTTAACTCGCAATGACCATATCCTAGCTCGAGTTTGATGCAGAGAATACGCAAGACAACTCCTTATGTTGTAATTATCTCATTATGGTGTGTAGTGGCACTCAGCTAATCCGTATTGGAAACCATTTACCAATTCTGAAATGATAAAAACAAGGATTCATACCCAACTCGGGAGGTGATTATGAGAGGTTTTTTCTTTCGTAACTTTATGCTCGAGATGGCGATCGAGGTTTATGTGACCAGTGCGAGGTAGGAGAGGACTACCAGCCTTAAAGAATTCCACTTCGAGATAAGAAAAAAGCTCAGCGGCAAACGGGATCGTTAATTACTCGCTTTTGTGTTCGAGATATAACTCTGGCCTTTTAAGAGTTTTAAGAAATATTTCCCGGAGTTTGAGATGCACGAGGCAAATTCGAGCTTCAAGAAGGGCGAACTCTGAAAAATTCAAATCACGGAGAATTTTTAACAACCATAAGCTGCTCAAGAAGACTGTCTCTGTAAATGTGGATTCCTCGACAAGACGTTTGTAGGTAATATATTAGTGCTCCAAGCAATAAACACGAGCCCCAAGAATCATTGTTTTAGAAATAAATCTAAACTTCGGGAAATTTGAACTGCAAGAGGTGACTTTTGAAAATATTCGAGCTAAAGAAATCCAATTTCGGGAAAATCACGTTGAGAATAGTCCAGTCGACCTGGCTCAATTAGAGCCATTATAAATAGATTTGCTCTTCTAGAAACTCGAGGGAAATAATTTATGAGCTCCAAGACCAGCGAATCTTTCGTGAGTCATGGTGAGCTTATATACAGATAGTCCGAGCTCTTGGAGAGGTTTGTCCCATCATTGAGCTCGCGCCTTTGAAATATTCATCTCGTGGTAAAGAAACTCTTCGATTCTTCTTACTTTCTACCAATCCCGTTGTAGATTTCGCGTTGACAAATATGGGCTGAAGTTGCTCTCGGGTTTGGAGGAGATGTAACTTGCATTTTTTCTGGGCATATATTGATACTCTACCACTCCTCCGAGTTATATCTTCGTTGGGTGACTTTTCAGTGTGCAACGGAATTTTTCTTTGGAACACCGTGCGAGTCGATTTCAATTGGCAATTTTGTGTTTGTTAGCTCCGAACTCAAGCGACACAAGACCCCGGAAAATTATTATTCCACACCTCTTTTCAGAAACTGTTGAACACCATCCTATGAAAACCAAATCATAGATCCAATTGTTTAGTGTCTTTATGTCGTGATTGAGTCGTCCCATCTCATCTCGTCTCGTACTGAACCGTATCGAACTCATGCAAGATCGAGCTCCAATATTAGCTTATCTCATATTTCCACAAGTATTATTGTGATGCCTCCCACCTGTAACGATTTTTCACGGGCCAAAACGACCTCTTCCCAAACATCTTTCTCGGAGATCAGCCTCACCGTCTCGATAATCGGAGAGAAGTCTCATTCAAGAATCATTTCGATTTCCTCTTGCCACCCAATTTGATGTTTAATATCATTCGTCGTCGATAGTTGTGTTGTCGAATGCTAATATGTTGTCACTCTCATCTCTTAGCAAGAGATTGTACATTGTAATAGCTCGCCTCAGCTTCTCAAAGTCCAGCTCATTTTCGTATGATTTTCCTCGCGCTGTACCACACCAATGCACTGCCACCAGCGGCTAATCGAAATACGAAGTTAGAGGTTCGTAATCTGCATTCTCGGAGCTCGTCGAATAAAGGACGGCCTCGATAGCATCTCTTAATTTTGGGGATACAATATCCTGCCAAATAATCCCAGATCCCTTTAATGATTTCCTCGAAACTCGAGCTCAATTTGTAGCACCGGCGTGTTCTCTGAGACATCTTATCAAACAGCATGTTCGCAACATCATGCAATTGAACCTTTCTCCCCGATCTAACTTTCAACAAATCGGCATTTTCCAACAATTGTTTAAAATTTCTTTAGTTCGTATTCGAATTTTTCTTTCTTGTTCACATTTGTCTTTCGCTCAATTCGATTTTCTTTTGCCTCTGGGCGATATAAACTCCGAACAAAAACATGCCAGTTGCTTCAACCCAAAGTCAAGAGAACTAGGGTGGCACTGCCTCACAAGAATGCCCCTAGGACTAGGCTTCGTCAGAAAAGCTCGAACTTCCCTCGCTGAAAGAGTTTACGGACAACAGCTCTTGTCACTTGTGGTGCTCTCGTGGAGATTTTTACCAAATTGATTTCAGATCTGATTCCAAATTGACATCCCCTTTCTTTCGGGTGACAGCCTTAGACGGTCAGATCTGGAGAGGCGGAGCCTTCGGGTGGGGGCGCACTGGCCCGTACGAAAGAAAAAAATTGACCGAGCTCATTGCTCAATTGGCCGCTCTGGGCTTCGGCGAGGAGAAGAGAATCGGATTTCGAGGTGATGAGCCTGCGAAATTCAGCTCGGGAGGCGTTCGACAGGCGAGCATAGGTTTGGCGAGGGATGGCTCAGCAGATCCAGGTTTTGCGAGATTCGATCTCGTCAGACGAGATCGGCGAGACTTAGCTCGGTGGACATGGATCGACGAACACTGAGACGGGGTTGACTGTTGTTTCTCTCAGTTCTTCTCCCACCTCGGGTTCGTCAAGCTCTTGATTCAAGATTTGGACTCGTTTCATGTTATTTACCTCGTGAATCTACTCTGATCGATTCATCAGATGTGGATTCTCCTCTTTGTACTTCATCGATTCATCAGATCTGGATTCCAAGCACAAGATTTGAGCCCCTTTCTTGGTTCCCCGTTAAAAAACTCCCCAAGAAATACAGTGAACCGTTCTTCTTCAATATTGCAGCTCATTATCTCCAACCTCATGGGGAAGATCCAAAAAATCAAATCATCTCACGTCTTAGCTCGAGATCTTTCCCACAGACGGCGCCACTTGATTTGCACCAAAATAACCAAGACGATGACGTAGGATCCTTGGAAGATATTTTGGATGATAGCTCGTCGGGGATTCCGCCGGAGGGGTACCTGCAACGCCGGGAGGGGTTTCCCGGCATAGAAGCTCCGACGATCAAGTCAGTGTTTATCGAGAGATAATCGAGTGTGATATGTAAGAGAGAGCATAGGAGTGATAAGTTGAGAATAACTCCCTATTTATAGGTGATGATACTTGATGGGCAAGAAATAAGTAAACTTGCCATAACTCCTCTTCTTGGGCCCGATATGATTTTGGGTCAAATACAAGTGAAAACTCAATTTACAGCCCAATAAATGATTAGGAAACCCCATGAGGACAATTTGGTCCGTATCAGAACTGTTTTCTGTTTTTGTCATTTTCATGTTTTACGACCAATAAAATATTTTCAGCCCTAATAAAATATTCTCAATGAATCAGAAAATCTTCCTTATTTTTTATGGAGTCGTACGGTACAGTAAATTTATATTCAGCAATATAAGATGATGAAGGTGTTAATCGGTTGAAATTAGTATTTTCGGATTAGTTTCAATTACTCACAACTCTTTAAAAGGTAGAATTACAATATTTATTTTCTTATTTTCTTCCCTGACAACTTATGTAAAGGACCACTTTACAAATAAGTCATTAACAAATACCTATTTTTGGCACGTGGTAAGTATAAGAACCTTCGAGTAGTTTTCACCGGATGAGTGTGTCAATTGCATGTGGTGTCGTGGACATACAGATATCACCTTAGGTAGCCATTTATGAGACTTGTTAGTTAATGCTTTATTCATAATTTGTTTGCATAGACATATAGTGAACCCTTTATGAATAATAGACTCATAATACACGCGACAGCGGGTTATGAGTAAATTAGTGTCTCGGGTTAATAATTATGAATCATATATTTCATAATTGAGGGGTTTTGGTGAGCAATTCTTGCATACGGGGAAGATAAAATCCTAGGTCCATTTTTATTGATATTTTCTCGTGTTAATTTGCTTTCATAATTAGCTTAATTATTTAGTTGATTAAATTTGACAATTTTGCGTAGGCTGGATAAAAATCATAATTGTTAGAATTTGGTACTTAGGATTAGATAATTTGAGTATTCCCTGTGGGATCGACATCCGACTCTCACGAGTCCACTTTTACTACTTATTTGCGATACGTGCACTTGCGTGTTAGGTATTTACCACCCAACAAGTATGCAGAGCATATTCGAGCGAGAAACTGAGTTGTTGTAAGGTTGACAACAAAGAAGAGAACTTCACTTACAGTTGTGAGGATGGACTTTTGACTGTCAACCTTCAAAGCGACGAAAGCAGAAGCTTTACGAATATCGAAATTGTGTATTAAAACGCAAGTTATGAAAGAAAAACATTGACTACCTATGAAGTATTACATACTTTTGGATGTAATAAAAATCAACACAAGAGAGGGTGTGTATACTATTTGCAACATATTCAAGTGAAAAACAAGTTGTTACGAGGTCGACAAGAACGAAAGCGACTTCACTTGGAGCACCGATCACCAAATTGGCTATTTTTTGGGAAATTTTCGTCGAAATTGTGTGCGTTCCATTATATTCCCACGTGTTTTAGTAGGGTTTTTTTCTTTCTTTATTTCTCGACAAACATGCGGAACATATACTTGATCATAAATGTTTTCCAGAATTTGAATTTATGTTGAGTTTGGCCGAAACAGAAGGTATTCACCTCAAATCTTTATGCGAAAAACTCCTAGAAAAATCGAAAAATTGGGGGATAATTGAAAAATGAAAAGGTTAAACTGATGATTCATTAATCTTTTATTGGGAGCGTTGGTTCCTAGCCTCTATTATTAGAGTAAAGGTCTAGGGTTTGAATTCTCCTCCCTCCCCTAATTTGTAACATGATTTGAATTTCTCAACAAAATAAAAGTGACGATATAATTTATTCATAAATAAAAGATTGGGAAAAATACTGTTTTCGTCATTGAAGTTTGCATCGATTTCATATTCGGTCCTCTATATTTACAAAAAATACATTTGGTCTCTCATGTTTCAAAAATTCAACATTTTTACTTATTTATGTCAATTTTCCGCTAAAACTAACATAATCCAGCATGTGCACATCAATGACTTAATTGACATACTAACGGTAAATTGACCGAAATGATAAAAAACGTCAAATTATTGAAACGTGAGAGACAAAATGTGTTTTCTGAGATTCAGGATTGGGGTTTCTTATCATCATCATCATCATCATCATCATCATCATCATCATCATCATCATCATCATCATCATCATCATCATCATCACCATCACCTGAAAAATTGACCCGAATATCAATATAAACCGTACCCATCGGTTGTTGAGCTTCTGCTTAGATAGCAAGTGTTGAGTGACCAATGGGGAGCAACCATCGACCTTGATTTTCAGTGAATAGTGAAGCTCGAAAATGGGGATCTCCGTCAATCTGTAGCAGTGGCGTATGATCAACCGCTTCATCTTGGGGAAATGGTAAGATTGCACTCTCCATTGCCGTATATCTAAATCTTCCATCAGCAGGAATTCCAGGCTGGCGAATAACACGACCCAGTCGTCGCGCCACATTTCCCACTCCATTGCCGTAAGAACTCTTTTAGTGCAACTATGAGCGCTAACACCTGAAAGTGTTAAAAGCTTCTCCAGGATAAGAGAATCATCACTGTTTGGATCTGGCAGGTCGAATCCCATGCACTCCAGGTGTTTGAGTTTATGCAGCTTCCAAATCTCTACAGGCAAATAAACAGGAGAATTCGACGATTTGATTATCCTATGATGATGCTGATGGATAATGAAGACTTCGAGGTTCCAAAGACGTGATATGGAAGCTGGGATCTTCCCATTGGATGTTACTGCCAAGTACCTCAAATGAAATAGTTCTACTACTTGATGTGGGAATTCGTAAAACCGCATCGAAACGGCGTCAAGTACCTTGAGCAAACGAAAAGGCAAGTACAACCTTATTGGATATCGTTGCTTTGGACCGTAACAAAGAAGAGAACGTACACCTGGAACTGGAAGTGATTCCATCCAGATATGGGCTTGTTCGAAACCAAGTACAATGTTGTTGTGTGCGCACAACCTCCGCTGGCTATCTATACCCTCTGGAAAACTGTCGGGGTACTTGTTTATGACGTGGAAAAAGTTCTCACTCTTGGCTTCATTAACGTACAGATTCCGAAAAGTGAAATGCAGTTTGCATGTTTTAGTTGTCCTTTTACCTTTAGACCCCCGCCTCTTCTTCAAAACAACACTCGGAGAAATAAGTTCTTTCAAGCACTCGTCGGCCGTTTCTTCTAAGCACTTATTCTTTTGTGGTTCAAGAAAGCCCTCGGCAACCCACAATTTGGTGAGCTTCGAGCGAGAAATCTCGTATCCTTTTGGGAAGACACTCATACAGAAAGCATACCTTTAGGTATTGGGGCAACATCGTGTAACTCAAAAGTAGTGCATATGAGAGGGGTGTGTTGTCATCTGATTTGATGGTGAGTGGATCTTCTTTGTCTGCTATGAATTGCCATTCCTCGACCGTCTTCTCTTTTTTACGCAGGAGCTTTCCGACCTCGATAATTGCCAGAGGGAGCCCTTCGCATTTCTTGGCGATCTCCTTACCGATCTTCTCAAGTTGAGGACTGCACGACCCTCCAGTAGTAGTGAATACTAAATCTCGAAGTAGATTCCAACTTTCAGCGTCATTCAACAATGGTATCTCGATAAATAGTTCATTGAAGTCTCGCATCCTAGATGTAATGATGATACGGCTTTGGTTCACCTCATCTGGAAGATAGTGTTTGAGTTCTTCCCTGATGTGTGTATTCCATACGTCATCTAACACTATGAGATACCTCTTGCCGAGTAAAATCTGGTATACAAGCTTGGATAAAGAATCTTCACGAATATCTTCATTATCAGCTTTGAGTTGATCAAGCACAAGTAGCAGAGTTTCTTTCAACTGATAATGGAGGCCGAGCGTCACAAATAAACGTCGATCAAAATGATCTATGACTTCTGGATCGTCGTAAACTTGTTTGAGCACAATAGTCTTACCGATGCCAGCCATACCGACAATTAACATCGTAGAGCAACGTCCGTATGTGTCCGACAAAACCCAATGTTTTAGTTCCCTCAGTTCCTTACCCAATCCCACGATCTTTTTCTTCTTCGTCCCACCATAATCAACAATTCTTGATAGGGTGGTTTCTGAAGCAGAAAAATCGCTCTGTTGTTGGTTTTGTCTGTTAATGTCGTACTCTTCCTTTGTCTTCAATATTTTGTTGGTGAATGAACTAACTTCTTGTCTGAACTCGAGTAGTTGCTGAGAAAAGACGAAAGTCAAACCGTCATCGGATGCTGAAAGAAATTGATCTGATATATGGAAGTCGATGAGATCTTCGAGTTTATGCACCGCGTCTTTGATTTGTCTCTCGAAAGCGTCTACTCTCTTGTTGCGGCTGCTTTGTGGAGGACTGATTGCTTTGAGAAATGATTGCAAGTAAGAAAGCTCCTCGAAGATAAGTTTCATTTCTGAGTTGGGAAGAAGAATCTTGGATTTGGGTGGGAGCAAAAGAATGCGCTCGATTGTTTGCTTAAGGGAAACTGTTAAGTGTATATTTTTACACTTTATCGTACCTTTTTATTTGAGCTTTTGGTGTGTTTTAAAGATAATTGGTGCTTAAAAAGTTGATTTATTGTATTTTAGGTACAAATTGAAGAATTGGAAAAGTATGGGGTCAAAACTGCAATTTTGGAGAAAATATGGGCCAAAAGTGAAAAAATCAAAATTCTGAAGATTTAAAGCTTGGACCCCCGTCCCAGTTTTAGTGCACATCGTGGGACCCCCGTCCGAGACTCCGAAGTTGCACAGAAAAGGGATTTTAATTGCACAAGGAAACTGCCTTCTTCCCCAAGTTTTTCACCCTATATAAGACCAAACCAAGCACACAATTGGGATCAATCTTTTTACGCAAATTCAAGAGCAAAGAAGATCAACGAAGATTCAAGCATAGTTTTTCTTATTTAATTTATTTATTTTATTTTATTTATCATAAGAATTACGAGTAGCTTAGTCTTTAATTATTTCTAAGATTTTATTTGGAACCCTATGTGGGATTTATGAACCCAATTCTATGATTTTATGCAAGTTTTAATTCCGGATTATTTCTTCTACTTGTTTTATTAAGTGCATGAACTTGATCAACTTATGCGCTTTTATGTTATTGTTAATCGCATGAATCGGAAGATCGGGTTAATAATTAGAACTGTGGTAGAAGAGCCTTTGTGGTATTAACATAGGAATATAGTTAATCTCTTAGGTAGCCATTATTGAGATTTGTGCTTAATGCTATGTTCTAGAATTAATTGCGTAGGAATACAGTAATTGAATCTAGGGTATTAGAATTGTAATACACGCGGAAGCGGATTATGATTATTTTAGCATCTCAGGTTAATAATCCGGGTTAATTGCTTGCATAATTGAAAGAATTGGGGGAATAATAATCACATAGGGGGAAGAATAAAATCCTAGGCTCGTTTTATCTGATTAAATCTTCGTTTTAATTGCTTTAGTTTAATTTAGTTTATTAATCATCTTTCGGTGTAGGGTGGGCTTGATAACAATTGGTAGAATTTAGCGTCTAGGATTAGATAATTAAATATTTTCTGTGGGATCGATACTTGGACTTAAAAAAATCCACTTTATTACTTGTACGATACGTGCACTTGCGTGTAGGTTTTCGGCCAACAAGTTTTTGGCGCCGTTGCCGTGGAATATTTTAATTATTTATTTTAGTCTAGCTCTAGATTTGAACAATTTTCACGATTCACCCAAATTAATTTTTTTTTTATTTTTTTTCTCTTTTTTTTTAATATATCTTTTTTTCTTTTCTTTGGTTACATGTCAGGTTACAATTTTCGCGAAACTCAAACGGGATATGAATGGCTTCCGTCTGGCGAATACCTCCAAAATACCTATAATATGCCGTTACTTTGTTCAAGATGTGGTGAAGATCATTACACTAGCCAATGTTGGTATGCACCGAAAGCGAATAATTTCATAGATAACACCAACGGCGGTTATTGGAACACATACACCAACACGCCACGAGAGCCCACTGTTCAGGAGTGTTCTTTGAATTCCGTCCTGGAAGAATTTATGAAATCCACTCAAGCATCTATCCGGAGACTGGAGTTACAGTTGGAAGAATTCAAGCGCCAAAGGTCTCTTGAAAATATTTCAGACAATATCGAGAATGGTTGCAACAAAGAAAATCCGTCTACAACTTGTAGTGAGAAAAATCCTTTAGACCTAGAAAATATTGTCGATGAGAAGGAAAAGGAACTTACGAAGACGCTTAAGGATAATGAATATAAGAATGCAATCGAGCTCAACTCGAAAGATGTCTCGGAACAAGAGAAGAAGGGGATGGATGTGGTTAGTGCAAATATTCAAATTGATGATCTTATTGTTATTCCTGACGTGGCTTTGAAGGCATCAATAGAGGTTGATGAGAAGACGAATGTGTTTGAAGTGGAGGTTATACGCGGACGTGAGGTTTTTGTGTACCGATTTGAGGGAGCAGGTGATGAAGATCCCATTTTGGCTTCGTACCGATTGATTACAACTAAGAAAGACTACAAGCTAAGGTGGACCTTGACATATTGCAATCCTATCCTTGTATCGGTTGCAATTGAAGTGAAAAAACTCATGGATGGATGTACAATCTACAAGGCTTTGGATTGGACATAACAATTTTAAGAAGAAAAGTCTGGCTGAAGACTTAAAACTTAGCGCTTCTTGGGAGGCAACCCGAGCTTTATTGTTTTCGTAGTTTTCTTTATATTTTTCGTTTCGTTTTTATTGTTATAGGCATGCATTCTAATTAATTTATTTGAATTTTAATTTTCAGGGTCGAAAACATGTTCAAGGGGTCCAGACGGCTGTCCGAAATCGCAAGCAAAATCCCAGACGGTCGTCCGGGAAACAGAAGGCCGCATTCTGCAGCTCTGTCTGTGGGACGGCCGTCCGAAAAATGGCCTAAAATGTGGGACGGCCGTCCCACAACCAGTAAGGGCAAAAAAAAAAAAAAAACAAAAAATTCGTTTTGCCTTCCCGCGAATTCTCATACCCCGATGACGACGATTCCGACTAAATCAGGTGTTTTCTATCCTTAAACTTTGTGCTAATTTCGTTGAGGGCAACGAAAATTTTAAGTTTGGGGATGAAAAGCATGTTTTTGTTCTTATTTGTTTTAGTTTGCATGCACTAGGTTTTATTCGTTTTTATTGTTTTTCTCGTTTTTCCGGAATATAAAAGAAAAAAAAAAATTTGCTTGAGTCGAATGCATCTATGATTTATGATGATGATAGATGATCAATGTTTGATGATGAAATTGCTTGTTTTATGTGATAAGGATTTGATGTTTGTTTAGCTTTCGATTCAACAGGACTTAGAAGCGAATTATTGCTAGGAATCACATTTTGTGCATTGCTTTTGTTGAATGTTTTGTATTTTAAATTTGGAATTAATTTGTGCTAGATCATGCTATGTTCGGTTTTAAGACTCACCTGAGGAATTTATGATATGAAGTATTGAGTAGTAAGCGATTTGGGATACGATTTGGGCCTTCTTTGAACCGTTTGAGCCTTTCAAGCCGACCTTTTTATCGAGATTATCCTTAGAACCTTGATTTGAGCCTCGGAGAAAAGGTGTTCTTTCTTTTAGCCAATGTGTAAGGTAGAATAGGTGGAGATTCTTGAAAATTACCCCTTGGAGTTCGGTCGAAAATTTTTATAAGGTCCTTCTTCTTCTTCGAAAAAAAAAAAAAAAGAAAAAAAAAGAAAAAAAAAAGAAAAAGAAAAAGAAGAAGAAGAGACTAGAAGGGAGAAATAAGGACTAGTTGTTGAATTATTTTTGGAAACTCGATCCATTGCCTCAAAAGCAAAAGTGGAGACTTTTGAACTTTTGAGAATCGAGTTTACTAAAGTCCGTAGAGGTCAATTCATTGTTTCAAACGCCTATCTTTCAAATTTTGGCGTAATCACCTAAATTCAAGAAGAATAGCCAAATATACCCATATTTCCTACCTCGAACCAAAGAGCCTAACAATTGAAAGCCACAATGCCCCAATGATCCCAATAGCTTAATGTTCGATATTAGTAGAGTAGAATAATTTGGTGAGTATTTGGAGTCAAGCATATGCATGTAAGTATAAATTCTTTCTATCTTTAATTTGCAAATATTGGATGCTTGAAGCAATTGTATGAATTGTGGTTTCTGGTAATGGTGAGTGACTAGTGTTGTTGAATTATGAGCTTGCGAATGCCTAAGAATTGTCATTATAATTACAAGTTCTGAAAACGTGAAGTTGATCATTGATCTATGTGATGAGATGTAATAGTTGAGTTATTTGCTTATTGGTAGATTTTGCTTGAGGACAAGCAAAAGTTCAAGTTTGGGGGTGTGTTAAGTGTATATTTTTACACTTTATCGTACCTTTTTATTTGAGCTTTTGGTGTGTTTTAAAGATAATTGGTGCTTAAAAAGTTGATTTATTGTATTTTAGGTACAAATTGAAGAATTGGAAAAGTATGGGGTCAAAACTGCAATTTTGGAGAAAATATGGGCCAAAAGTGAAAAAATCAAAATTCTGAAGATTTAAAGCTTGGACCCCCATCCCAGTTTTAGTGCAAATCGTGGGACCCCCGTCCGAGACTCCGAAGTTGCACAGAAAAGGGATTTTAATTGCACAAGGAAACTGCCTTCTTCCCCAAGTTTTTCACCCTATATAAGACCAAACCAAGCACACAATTGGGATCAATCTTTTTACGCAAATTCAAGAGCAAAGAAGATCAACGAAGATTCAAGCATAGTTTTTCTTATTTAATTTATTTATTTTATTTTATTTATCATAAGAATTACGAGTAGCTAAGTCTTTAATTATTTCTAGGATTTTATTTGGAACCCTATGTGGGATTTATGAACCCAATTCTATGATTTTATGCAAGTTTTAATTCCGGATTATTTCTTCTACTTGTTTTATTAAGTGCATGAACTTGATCAACTTATGCGCTTTTATGTTATTGTTAATCGCATGAATCGGAAGATCGGGTTAATAATTAGAACTGTGGTAGAAGAGCCTTTGTGGTATTAACATAGGAATATAGTTAATCTCTTAGGTAGCCATTATTGAGATTTGTGCTTAATGCTATGTTCTAGAATTAATTGCGTAGGAATACAGTAATTGAATCTAGGGTATTAGAATTGTAATACACGCGGAAGCGGATTATGATTATTTTAGCATCTCAGGTTAATAATCCGGGTTAATTGCTTGCATAATTGAAAGAATTGGGGGAATAATAATCACATAGGGGGAAGAATAAAATCCTAGGCTTGTTTTATCTGATTAAATCTTCGTTTTAATTGCTTTGGTTTAATTTAGTTTATTAATCATCTTTCGGTGTAGGGTGGGCTTGATAACAATTGGTAGAATTTAGCGTCTAGGATTAGATAATTAAATATTTTCTGTGGGATCGATACTTGGACTTAAAAAAATCCACTTTATTACTTGTACGATACGTGCACTTGCGTGTAGGTTTTCGGCCAACGGAAACTACAGTAGCAAAAATCATTTTCAACTCTCTCTCTCTCTCTCAAAATTCGATAACGTTTACAAAAAGATAGTACAGTTTGCAGTTCATGTGGGCTGCGTTTTCTTCGGATGAATTTTTTTGTTCAACGTTTTGATTCTTTACTGAAAACAACGACTTGCAGTCGTGTCGTGACAATAGCTTGTGACCAAGAATCTCTTGTGATTTAATATGATAGTAACAACTATTTGTAGCATGACAACTACAAATTGGTGACATAATTGATGTCATATTTTATTTTATTTGTCAGATTGTTGAGGCCAATAAGTTTGTTCCATTTAAAACTTGTTCTTCATACTAACACATCAGGCAATCTTTTTTTATTTGGTCTTATTATTTACACATTTGAGATATTAACAGATTTTTTCAAGATGGATTGATGCAATATCTAATGACAAAGGATTAAGAGAATCCATGGATTTCGTTATTTGAGATGTTTACTAATTATTCCATGTAGGATATCATTAGTAGAATAATGGTTTCATCTAATTGATATTTTTCATATCGCTATTGTTTTTTGGAGTAAATATCACCATTGAGGTACTTTATATCGTAGCAAAAAGAAAATTATGTGGGTCCTCAACCATCGTTAGGAATACACTGTCTTGTTTTTGTGTTTTCTCTACTTTGTTCCGGAGAAGCGCCTTAGATTTAATATAAGAGAGTTATCCAAGCAATATAACCTTAATTTGCTTGTACAACAACAAACCTGACGGTCCACCGGCT
>NW_012193806.1:1076645-1115998 GCF_000504015.1 Erythranthe guttata | reverse complement strand
GAGAGAAGAAGGAGGAGAAGGAGAAGAAGGAGAAGAAGAATAAGGAGGAGAAGGAGAAGCAGGAGAAGCAGGAGGAGAATGAGGAGAAGGAGAAGAAGGAGAAGAAGAAGAAGGAGGAGAAGGAGGAGAAGGAGAAGCATGAGAAGCAGGAGGAGAAGGAGGAGAAGGAGGAGAACAAGGAGAAGAAGAAGAAGCAGAAGAAGGAGGAGAACGAGGAGAAGAAGAAGAAGAAGAAGAAGAAGAAGAAGAAGAAGAAGAAGAAGAAGAAGAAGAAGAAGAAGAAGAAGAAGAAGAAGAAGAAGAAGATTCGACCTGTACATGTTGATTTTTTGGTGAAAAGTTGACATTTAGATGTTGATTTTTGCCAAGAAAACTAGATTTGGCGAAAAATCGACATGTAGATGCCGATTTTTGTCACAAAAATCAACAACTAAATTTCGAATTTTGTGACAAAAATCGACATGTATATGTCGAATTTTGACTGTGCGAATTTTTTTTTTTGGAAACTTATAAATCGATCACCTTACTATAAAAATACATTCATTCATAGTTTGTTTTCTACCTTTTCTATAGAATACACCATATTTATGTCTCATGACTCCATAATGTTATCATTTGCATGTTTTAGTAAGATTGATGGTTTTGGGTGTTGAGAATTTTTGGAGAAGATTAAGAATTTGTGTGAAATGGATTTTTGAGGAAGATGAAATGGGTTTTGCTTGTGTGGTCTTGCACAAGGAAGTTGTGGAATTTTGTAAATATGGATTTTAGTAAGAATATAATAGCCTTTTAGTAATTAATTCATTTGGTGAAAAAATAGATTTGATCTTCCCCTAAGTAATTTTTGCGATTGCATATAGTCACCGCCTTAGTTAAATGTTGTTTACATTTCTTCTACTGTTTGCAAGTTATTCAACAAAACATATAGTTTATAGTTTATAGTTTACATTTTGAGCGGACTCCATGTCAATACAAAAAATAAAATAACTATTATTCATAAACAAAGATTTCGAATTACAACTCATTAATATATTTGAATAGTAATTTGATTTGAAACCCAATAAAAAAAATAAAAAAAATAGGCGGTCTCATTTATTTTAGTTGCGTTATATTACTAAGCGCCATTCTTATTGTTTTTAAATTCAATGTGTTCTTTTTTTTTTTTTTTCAAAGTACAATTAATCCTACTTTTAATTCTCTGGTTAAATAATATAAGGTTAATAAAGTAATTTTACATAAAGTACGATGGAGTACGACCTTTGTACGATCTATTTTTACTCGGTTCGTACTTTAATTTATAAATTCATAGGTTCGTACTGGGTCGTACTAGTTCGTACTTTAAATCAACGGCTATAAATATTTACTAAATATTTTTTACGCACCAGATTAAATCGTTTGGGTCCGAGTAGTACAACCCCTCTCGGACCCTAGACAACCCCTAGTTTTCATTGGACGAAGACTACAAAGGATATCTTGATCAAAACGATGCTAGGTAATCTAGGTAGTTTCATAACTAGAATCGTATCTCTAGAATGTTCCATTGACCTATAACACTAGCTAATTTATCTCAAATTAATATTTATTATATATGTGAGGACTGTGCAAAAGTAGACTTGATGAGGGTTTGGTAGTATGCCAATGTTTTTTTAATAAATCTGATATGGGATGATTGAAAAACTAATGCATAAAGTAAGCTGCCTCACATGAGCTAATTAAGCTAAAAAGGCTTGTGACGTGAAGCATGGTTGTTCGAATTGGACCAGCCCTGACGGTTCAATCGAGTTGACCGCGAAATGGGAGCACACCGAGCCGGTTGAATGCCAAAACCCGGGAAAATAAAAAAAATGGGGCCAATATGCGGAAACCTGGTTCGACCGGCTAAAACCTCTAACCGAAAATCGGTTGAAGACCCTGATTGTTGTTCATACAACGTTTGGTGGACAAATCTCCGCGGTCAGTGCCGGCCCTGGGCAAAATCTAGGGAAGCAACAGCTTTGGGTCCCACTTTTCTAGTAGGTGTTAAGTATATATTTTTATACTTTATCGTATCTTTTTATTTGAGCTTTTTGTGTGAATTAACGATAATTGGTGCTTAAAAAGTTGATTTATTGTATTCTAGGTACAAATTGAAGAATTGGAAAAGTTTGGGGTCAAAACTGCAATTTTGGAGAAAATATGGGCCAAAAGTGAAATAATCAAAATATGCTGAAAATTGGCTGAAAACAGGCCCGCACGGCCGTGCCAAAATTAGCCTATTTGTGGCACGGCCGTGCCAAATGCATAATTTGGGCAGAAGGTTCGGCGATTCTCGCGCGGCCGTGCGAGAATTGCACTGATTTTCGCGCGGCCGCGCCAACACCCGCTAGACACAATTTTGGACTTTTAAACACACAAGGAAACCTAGAATCATCTACCAATTTGGGACATCTATTTAAGGGCAAACCAAGCACGAATTAAAGGACTTTTGGACACAACCTTGAAGCAAGAGGAGCGAGAGAACGAAGAATCGAAGACGGAGAATCGACAACTCTTCATCATAATTCGTCTTCGCCGATCTTTTCTTAATCTATGACTTTTATTACTTTTATTATGTTTTTCGTTATGAGTAGCTAAGTTTTTAATCTAGGATTTTGTTGGAACCCTATGTGGGGATGGTGAACCCGTTTTCTTGAGATTATGCAATTATGATTTTATGATTATTTCTTCTGCTTGATATGATTGTTAGTGCATGAACTTGATCAATTTATGTGCTTTATCTGTGATTATTGGGATTGACTCGACAGAGTTATTTTGATAATTAGACGGTAAGTAGAAGAACCTTCGAGTAGTTTTCACCGGATGAGTGTGTCAATTGCATGTGGTGTCGTAGACATACAGATATCACCTTAGGTAGCCATTTACGAGACTTGTTAGTTAATGCTTTATTCATAATTGGTTTGCATAGACATATAGTGAATCGTTTATGAATAATAGACTCATAATACACGCGACAGCGGGTTATGAGTAAATTAGTGTCTCGGGTTAATAATCATGAATCATATATTTCATAATTGAGGGGTTTTGGGTGAGCAATTCTTGCATAGGGGGAAGATAAAATCCTAGGTCCGTTTTAATTGATATTTTCCCGTGTTATTTGCTTTCTTAATTAGTTTAGTTGTTTAATTGATTTAATTTGACAAACTTGCGTAGGCTGGATAAAAATCATAATTGTTAGAATTTGGTACTTAGGATTAGGTAATTTGCGTATTCCCTGTGGGATCGACATCCGACTCTCACGAGTCCACTTTATTACTTGTTTGCGATACGTGCACTTGCGTGTTGGTATTTAGCACCCAACAGTAGGCCCCATAATTAATTTTAGGGGTAATTTTTATAGACCTCCACTACTAGATTCTATAGGTATTAACCTAAGTCATAAGTCCAATTTTGCTAAAACCCCTACAATTAATTATGGCCAATATACCCTTAAATAAAATAGAATTTTTTTAATCTTAAATCAATAAATAGCAAATTTATTTTCCCTGAACCCATCTAGCAAAAATAGGGTCGCAATTATCTTGATCGTTGAATCTCTCCTAGAAACGAAAAAAATCTCTCCCTTTTTATGCGAAACAAATACTGTAATCCTAGAAAAAATTGTGAAATTGATTTTTCTAATCGTTGTTCTCGTAGATGTAAATCTCAAAAAAAAAAAAAAAAAAAAAAAAAAAACCCAGAGAGAATGATTAAAGATGGAAAAAGTACAGGTGATTTGCTCTTCTATATCTGTCCTTTTATGTTTTTAATGGCGATTTATTCACGAATTGTCATGAAAATTTTGATCAATGGATCGAAAGATGTTGATATTGATTATTCGACCCCAGTTACCATATCTGTTTTTATGTGAAAATCAATGGTTTCTTGCTTTTGATTTTGCTGTTTTTTGTTACATAATTTTTTGATGTCGATTGCAACATGTTATCGGTTTTTACCCATCATAACAGCAAAGTGCAAAATAAACAAGAACATGTTATTGGTTTCTTGCTTTTGATTTTGCTGTTTTTTTCTTTTGTATTTAGCCATTTCATAATGTATTGCATATTGCGAGTAATTGTACTTTTTGCATCTCGTTGTTGCAACTTCGAACATTGTATTTCTCTATAGAGATTCTATGTTGCGTTTTGATATTGTAATATGCATTGATGCAAATTTGTGCAAATTTTAATTGGAAGCTTTTTTGGTTGAATTCGTATTTTACTGTCGCTGCAGCTATAAGCCAGAAGAAAACAAACAAGAGATTCATTAGAGGTTGATGCTACTGACACGATCATGTTTCTAGAAGATCCCCAATGACGTTTGGAAGTTGTGAATTCAGTCGGACGTCGAGACTATGTCCGTTATGACATCACCCATCCATAATCAATTATGATAGATTGTAGTTTGTTTATTGACTATATTGCAACACTGCTTGTATCTATTTATTTGTATTTTACAATATTTTGTATTTAATGTACTGATTTATTCCTAAATAAAAATTGTTTGGTGGTTTGTTATATCATCTTTTATTTCATATTTATATTTTAAAGATATTTTATATTGTTCGAGGAAGAATAAACTTGAACATCTGATGTTTGAGCAAATTATCATTAGTTTCATATCGTGTTGTTGTGAAAATACATTTGTAAAATATTATTTTTGACATATGGTAGGTGATTCCGTATTATATTTATTTTGCTATTTATTTTTGCTGTTATAAATTGCAGTTTGTATGTTGCTAATTGTATTTTGCAATTTGTTGTTGTAACTTGACACAACTTGGAGTGAGAGAGCCGTGAGACTACTAAAATAGAAAATAGAAAATAGAAAAGAAAAAAAAGAGAGAGGCGTGACTGAGAGGTGAGAGAGAGGAGTTAAATGAGAGAGAAAAGAAAGGAAGGGAGAGACGTGAGGGAGAGGAGAGAGAAAGGAGTTAAAGGGGAGAGTGAAATGTGAGATTTTATTTATATTTTTCATAACTAACTACCTTAATATAAATAATAATTAAGGGTATTAATGTCAATAGAAAAATAAACTAATTTAATTTATATTACATTTATTGGTCAAGGGACCTATATGTTGGGAATCGGATACGTGTACGCAGCGGAAAACAAAAATTTTATGCGAGTTTAAAAAAATTTAAATCACATAATCACATGCCCGACAAGTATAAACAATTAATTGCGTACCTTTGCGCTTCCAGCGAAAATTAAAAACGACAATCATACGAATTAATTTAATCGACAGTAAATCAATTAGCATGCTCGCAGTAAATCATTTAACATGCTCGCTGTAAATCATGAATTTCATACAAACACAAAATACATATTAATTCATGAAACATACTACCAACATGGATAACTTAATCTAATTGAATTAAAAACCTAACGAATACCGGATTCGAGAATTATGGATGTGTATAAAAGTAAAATAAAATACAAGGGCCTTCCTTATTTTAAAGTTTGGTCTACAAATACATGTAATCGTACCTTGCTTTTGACCATGTAATAAATCCTAGAAAAAAAAAAAAAAAAAAAAAAAAAATTGGACTAAGGCATGTTTGTGATGAGATTAAACTTTCTGCCCATAACACACACAATTCATTTGACATACACACATATTGGTATACATACATAGCCATACGTGCTTGCATTCTTAGCAAAAAAGAAAAAAACAAAACCAAAAAAAAAAAAAACAAAAAACCAAAAATACATATAGTGAGAAATGAATACAATATATAGGTACCAGGTGTGTAGGCCACTTGGAATAATTATAATAATAATAATAATGATAATAATATCAAACAATTCCAGGTTGAAGGGGTTTAGGTTTGTGAGGTTTGTACCAGGCAGCACAAATAAGATAGATGATGAGGTTAACAAAGCCAAGAACAGCCAATAGACCATAGAAGCAATCAAGTCGGCCGTGGTTTATATTATCAGCAAGCCAACCTTGTCCGCCATTGCTTGTTGTCACCTTCTTCACCACAGAAACCAAAAAGCTACTCACAAAAAACCCAAGTGAAAGAGTTGTCAAGAAAAGTCCAGTGCTCATTGTCTTCATTCCCTTTGGTGATTGTGTGATGAAGAAATCCAGTTGGCCCGTGTATATGAACGCTTCCCCGGAACCAACCAGGAAGAACTGTGGTATTAGAAGAAACACACTTATGGGTACATGATCATCAGCTGTAGTATTATTATTTACTGACTTTGCCACTGAGAGTCTCTTCATCTCAACTAATGCTGCAACCGCCATTCCTAGTGTGGAAAGTACTAAACCTATGGCTATTTTTTGTAGGCTTGAGAAACCTGTTTTACCTTTCCATTTATTCCAAAGGGGCATTATTATGCGGTCGTAAACGGCTAATGTGATTAGGATAGCTGCGACGAAGAATACAGTGAGTGAGCCTGCTGGTATTTGGAAGTTGCCGATTCTTCTGTTCATTGTGGAAGCTTGTTCCACTGAAAATGTAATCATCTGTGCATATGTTGTCCAGAATATAATTGTTGTAGCCCATATTGGAAGCAATCTCCCCATCATCTTCACTTCTTCCACTCTTGTCACTGATCTTAGCTTCCATGGATTTGGCCCTTTCGTATTCTCCTTCAAATCTCCCTCTGCTACAATCGCTGCCTTGTCCAAGAAACTACACATACGGAAATAAAAATAATAATTAAGAGTTTTTTTTGCAATTGTTACACTACCCTTTTGTTATATCGAACGGTTAAAAAAACTACCATACGTTATTTTAGTGGTTAAAAAAATCTTATGATTTTTTTTTAGGGGGGGTTTCGCCAATAAAATAAGTTGGGGTTGTTTTTTAGCAATTTGACATAACACAGGGATATGTACTAATTGTAGAAAACGCACTGAATTAATGACTTACTTGAATTGATCGGTGTGACGGATTCGTGATTCGTCAGGAGTGTCCTCATAGAGCATGTCTATGTTGTAAGGAAGGCTCATGTTTCGTTTCCTTATAGCTGCAGCGATGACCTGAAAAATATGGACGATGGGGCTGCCCGAGCTTTTCTTGTACCTGTACTTTTTAGTCCCGGAAAGGAATATCAAAATTGCTATCAACATTGAGGCAGAACATATCCCATAAGCCAAGCTCCGTCCCACTTCGTCTTGTATGTAGACAAGAACAGTGACAGCTGTCAGTGTACCTATGCTTATGAAGAAGAAGAATCTGTTGAAGAAATAAGCCATCTGTGCTTTCTCCTTTTCGTCTTTCTCATCAAACTGGTCGGTCCCAAATCCAGAAACACTGGACTTGAGTCCACCAGTGCCTAGAGCTATGAGGTACAAAGCAAGGTACAATATTGCTATTTGGAATCCGTTCGCTTCCTTACAGTTTATGTCGCGGGTATGGCAAGGCGGTGGGCGCAGCTCTGGCAGTGCGGTTATTGTTGCCAACATGCCAGTTCCCTGTATTATTTTAATTAAATATTTAGCACCATTCATTACTGTTGAATGACCACCTCTCAACCAACAGCTTAAGCTGTTAGTTAAATGTATCATTTAATATTAATATCTCCACCAATAATTAAGTATTGCAGTTTACTGGACTAGTTAACAATATTAGATAACGGTTGTTTACATAAATGAATATGGCTCTTTCAATTATTTCTTACCAGTGTTTGTACAAGGGCAAAAACGGCGATCGTTTTGTATCTACCGAGAAAAGAATCAGCGAGAAATCCACCCAATAAGCATAGGAGAAAACAAGTGCCCATGAAATCAGTAACAATGTTGGCAGAAGTGGAGCTAGGCAGATGCATCACTCCACCCAAGTAGGTCACCAGGTTCACAGCTATTCCCATTGTTGAAAGCCTCTCACATATTTCTATCCCTGAATTTACATTTATATATAACCAAATAGTTAACAATTAATTAAAGACTGTTTCTTTTCAATTTCACTTGCATGCAATTACAATGGTAATTAGTTCATGAAATAACTTCAATACTTGTTTATGCTCTAATAATTAGGATGAAGCTTGGAAACAAAAGGTAAATATTTGAGGGATAATATTGTATTAATTAATTATAGTATAATATCATCTTAAATGTATGAATGAGCTAGGATAAAATCTTGGTACAAGAACATTTATAAAAGCTAGGATATAACTAATTTGATCCCAACTCCAAAAAGCAGGGGATAAATTAAATATAAATATATAATTAATGGAGATAATATGAAAAACTTTTGAACAACTTTTAACTTCATCCATAGCCCTAGGATGTGGACCTCTTTAGTAGTACTCATATTCATAAGGAATCAATATTCACACACACAAAAAAAAAAAAAAAAAAAAGACATATTTTTAACAGTTAAAATGAATTTAAGAGAGAAAACAAATACTATGTTAGATAGGCCACACCTGACTGACTGACTGACTGACTGACACATTCTTATAATAATACTATACTAATTCTGGAGTAATAGACATGAAAAATGAGAGAGAGAGAGAGAGAGAGAGAGAGAGAGAGAGAGAGAGAGAGAGAGAGAGAGAGAGAGAGAGAGAGAGAGAGAGAGAGATGATATGAGATGAGATGAGAAAGAAACCTAGGATAAGTGCAGCTGGTACCCAACCACCAGTGTTGGACCTGTCAGCTGGTAACCCATTGTAGTCTACTGCATCTCCAACTGTCAAACTCATCTTTTCATCCTGCACCATTTATGCAATTAATTACTAAATAATGTTTACAACCCCTATTTGAGCTATGGTGGGTACGTACGTATTTGAGCTATGCAATATACTTACCATGTATATAGTTTGGTTTTGTTTCTCTCTTTGTTGGCAAATATGGCAATGATGATAATAAAGGTAATAATCTCAGAAAGAGTAAGAGAGAAAGATGGAGCTTATTAGAAAGAGTGGATGATTATTCATACAACTCAGAGAATTGTTTTGAGTTATGTCTTAGAAATAAAACATGTGACCTATTTATAGAATATGAAATATTGGGTTGGACTTTAAAAGGGTATTTTACGAAAATCCCCTAAACTTAGGCTAAATAATGAAAAACACCCCCACCGATCCATAATAACCAAAATCCCTTTTTGATTAACTGTTGATCGAGTTTTTTAACAGAAAATGTGTACAGTTTATTATAACTTCTCTTAAATATGTGAGAAATAAAAGAAAATATCTGATTGTGTAAAGTCTATTCCTTGGAATAAAAAAATAATTCATTAAAAGTTACACTGCAAGGGATTGATGTAGGACAAAAACACACCAAAGGGGGTTTTTGATAATTATGAATAGGTGGAATTTTTTTGTTATTTAGCCTAAGTTTAGGGGGATTTTCGTAATTTACGTGACTTTAAAATGATCCTCCAACACCAGGTGGAGACAGATGGTTGGTTGATAGAGTTAGGGCCGGGATTAGTAGGCCTATATATCCCATTTATGGATGGAATGTTCTAGGAGTAGCTACTTATTTATTTATATTATTATTATTGAATTCCAAGAAGGAAAAAAGAAAAGAAAATTAGAGAGATCTGAATGAAAAAGATGATGTTGATTTGTTGAAAGTGGGAAGGTAAAGATAGAATCTGGAACATGGAATGCCAATGTGAGCTTGTTTCACTGTCACACCATATAATGTATGGAGTGCATATATCAATTTTATGTTTTATTTTTTTATTTAACTAATATTAATATTTTTGTGAAGCACAGTAGACAACCCCTCCTGGACGACTTGCTCACTAGCTAATTAGTGCTTTTGCTGCCCCACCTCTCAAAAAGATTACCATCTCCTCCATTTGTATTTGTCTATTTATTATGTATGTATGTATGTATGGGCATATATAATTTAATCATTCAACAGAGGAAAAGGGAAACGTGAAACTGTTCTTCTTTTCATATATTATTATAGGCAACTATTTGTATAAACCCACAGCAATTGGCATATATATACAGATAGACACTGGGTAAAGTTGGATTTGTTGCCGACCAAATGAAGGAATATTAATTGACATTCACTCATTCATCTGAATATGCATGGGACTCAATTTTTGTGTCACTCTCAGCATATTAAGTTGGAAATCTGCCCACTTATAGATATGGTAGAAAGTTACTGCAGAATATCCGGGCCATGCATACAGGATTTATAATAAAGTCTCTAGCTAGTTTTACTAATTAGGACATCCTTTTTTTTCTTCTCCTCATTTTTTTTTTTCGACACCTTATTATTTTTCATTCTATGTTAACTTTATTGTGTTTTACGAAATGGTCTGTTACAAATAAGCCCATCATGGGGTACTTCTTCGTAAAAATGTCCAAATAAAAAAATATTCATAAAAAAATTCAGACATTATTCAGAGGTGTGTAAAAGATTAAAATATTTTCTCACATTTTCAAATAAGCCTATCATGGGGTTCCTATTCATAAAGGGGTCCAAATAAAAAAACATTTTACAAATAAATCCAGACATTGTCCAGAGGTGTGTAAAAACTAAAATACTCCATCACATTTTAATATGCTCCAATTTCATCATTTAATTAAATTTAACCTCAATTTCACCATAACTTTCACCAATTATTCAATTTTGACCCATAATCCAATTTTGAGTATAATTTAGTATGTCGCCTCCGTTGACCGCCGGTCTCCGGCGTTAAATTTTTTTTTTCTCTTTTTAAAAGTTTTTTTTTCTTCAACAAATTTTGGCCCCTTTAAACAGTAATATTGTTGTGGTTGACAGTCATATTACCTATATTATTGTTTAACACAGTAATATTGCTATATTACTCTCTAGCACATTAATATTAACACAACATAAATCACTATTATTGTGTAATAGAGTAATATTAATATGCCGACAACAACAAAGCCAAAGACAATAAAAATGCAAAATAAATAATATTGATGTGGTTGATAGTAATATTACTGTCAACCACAATAATATTATTGTAACGACAGTAATATTACCGTCAACCACAATAATTTTATTGTGTTTACAGTAATCTTACAATAGTATACAATAATATTATTACGCTAATTAGTCAACAAATCAAACAAAATAACAAAAAAAAAAATAATATTGATGTGGTTGACAATAATATTATATTGTTTACAGTAATTTTATCGTCAACGACGGTAATTTTATTACGATGACTTGTCAAAAAATAAAAAAAAGAATTGATGTGGTTGACTAAATTACTGTCAACGACCGTATAATTACTGTTAATGACTATACAATCACGGCCAACGTTCAACGGTGAGCATAAAAAAAATGGATAAATAAATTAGGGGTAAAAAATAAAATAAAGTCAATGCTGGAGACCGGCGGCGGAAAAAATAGACAGAAAAAAAGAAAAAGAAAGTCAATGCCAAAGATTGGCGTTGAGCGCCGGAAATCGGCAACAAAAAAAATTAGAAATATTTTTTTTTATAAAAAGAAAAAGTCAAAATTAGATTTTTGTGATCAAAATTGATGAAATTATAGTTAAATTGGGGTGTTACAATTAGGAATTGAGTTTAAATGGTTATGGGTAATTTTGTCATATACGTTTTTGCCTTATTTACAATACATATTTAATGAATGAGCTTATTGGCGAAAGAGACATATGCAATGAAACTAGAATAACAAAGATGGTTGGTTAAGGACTTATGTATAAAAACCCCTTTTATAAATGGGAAAATAAGCAAGACCTCCTCATCTAGCAAATACATATAGGAGATGACCCTTTTTTTTTATTTTTTCTTTTTTTAATAAATTTTGAGAACGTATTTTCCTTAAAACAACCCTCCTCACAAATTAATACATCGAATCTACTCTTTTAGAACCGTAATCTCATTTTTCATCTCTCTCGTCTCCTAATGTACCTTTCCAGAACTGTAATCTCATTTTTCATCTCTCTCGTCTCCTTTTCACGTTTTTCTCTTCTCTATTCTCTTTTTTTTTTTTTTTTTTTTTTTATTTATATCTTTTCTATTTTCGCACCAAAATCTCGACGCTCTTCTCTTTTGATTCGGAGATGAAGAACAAGCGTCGCCGGCGCCACTAGAACAACGGCGCTCCTTCTCCTTCTCGTGGAGACGTCGCGGAGGGGGAAATTGTGGACGACGACAGAGATGAAGAGCGGGACTGCTCTTGCACCGTTTCATTTGAGAATGAGCAGGTGGCGGCTTTAGGTGGTGGTAGTGGCAGTGTGGGAGGGGAGGCGGTCGATGTTGGAGGGGGACGTGGCGAGGCGGACGGCGTTGATGGTGTGGTCATGATGATGGTGTGGTCATGGTAATGGTGTGTTGTGGCGACGGTGTGGTGACGATGTGGAGTAGACGGTGTGGTGATGATGTGTTGGGGGCATAACATTGGTGTGTTTTTGTTCAGCCATTGTCAATCCATAATCCGATTATGTATAAATTAGTTATAGTTTTTGTAAATTTATTGTTTTGTAAAATTAACGTACACATTTAATTCATGATCTCTACTTTGATGTTACAATAGAAGGTATTCCTATAAAGTGAACCCTATATGCCGTGCATGAATACCCGCAAATTTCTCTATCTGCCCCCTTTCTCCTGTCTTCTCTTCTTTCACTCTCTCTCTCTCTCTCTCTCTCTCTCTCTCTCTCTCTCTCTCTCTCTCTCTCTCTCTCTCTCTCTCTCTCTCTCTCTCTCTCTCTCTCTCTCTCTCTCTCTCTCTCTCTCTCTCTCTCTCTCTCTCCATACACCACCTTTATATCTCTCTTTGATTTTTCCGATGGAATACATAGAGAAACAAAAGAAAGGTTCTTTATATTATGAGATTATATGTTCGTGAAAGAGTTAAAAGCCGACAACAAACAACTCACTGCTTACAAAAAGTCAACTCTTTACTTCTCCATCTCTGTATTTATTTGTAGTGAATTTATAATTTTTGTTTGTGGTTTCTTTTGCTCCAGCAAACAACAACAAAAAAATTAAAATGGCAAAATAAATTTGAAGCAAAAAACGAAAGACTGCAAATTGCAATCCATAACTGTTGATTTTTTGCAAACTGAAAATTGCAAATTTTTACATTGGAAGATTTTGTTGTTTTTTACATTTGCATGTTTTTTTTTTTATTAATGTTGTTATTGTGTTTGAATTTAGATGGTGTGCATCATATTTTCAGTTTGTTGTTTGCAATTAGATGAAATAGTTTGTTGTTTGTATTTGATCGAGTCATAGGTAGTATGTTGTTTGCAATTATATAGTGCATATTATATTTTTCAGTTTGTTGTTTTCATTTTGGTGAAATCATAGGCAGCTATGGAAGTTTTTTTTTAGAGTCTGCGTTTTTTGCAACAAATATTTTTCGGCTGCGGCTATATGCAATACTAATACCATTTGTGCAAGACCAAATTAAAGAAAGATTCCAAAAGATTCCATTTTATGAAGATAAAATGACAAATATACCCATAAATTAAATTGGATTTTGTTTGCTCGTGCAAGACCAAATAACAAATAATAAAAAAATATGAAACAACTAAATTTCGACATTAAGGTGTCGAATATATGTCCATAAATTCGACACCTTAATGTCGAAATTTAGTATATTTGGACTAATTTGCTAACAGTTAAATTTCAACACTAAGGTGTCGATTTTGTACTCCAAAATCGACATCTCAATGTCGATTTTTACCTATAAAATTCGACATGTACATGTCGACCGCGTCTGCGCGGTTTTTTTTTTTTTTTTAAGTATGAAACAACTAAATTTCGACATTAAGGTGTCGAATTTATGGACATAAATTCGACACCTGAATGTCGAAAATTTAGTATATTTGGACTACTTTGCTAACAGTTAAATTTCGACACCAAGGTGTCGATTTTGTACTAAAAAATCGACATCTCAATGTCAATTTTTGCCTATAAAATTCGACATGTACATGTTGACTGCGTCTGCGTAGGATTTTTTTGGAAAAATGATACTCTAGCTAAAAAAACACATAAATACATATTTTCTTGGGTTTTTACACCGTAGATTCTTCTATTTTGATGTCTTATGACTCCATACTTGCCATATTTGTAAGATTTATTGAGTTTTGATGATTTTGAATGTTTAGGTTTTGTGGGTTTATAGATGAGGAAGGAGAAAGGTTTTGATGGAGAATATGAGGGTTGGTCTTGTGGTTTTGTGATAGAGTTTTTTTTTTGTTTTTGAGTTTTTGGTATTGCACATTTGGAATTTTCTATTTCTTTAATAAGTAAAGGTATTATAGTATTTATAATGTGTAAAATTTAATTTGGTCTTGCACAAGAAGAATTAGTCTTGTATATAACCGCAGCCATATTTTTCTTATGACTTGATTTTGTTTTTTTTGTTTTTAATTAAAATTGGGAGGAGAGTTGTTTTGTGGAAATTGATTTGATAGAGAGATTTTAGGATGATTTGATTTGAATCGATTAAGAGTATTTTTGCCACAATAAATACAATTAATTTATTAAAAAAAAGGAGTTTTGACTTGAATTTATTCATATAAATTCTAATATAGACACCTTAGGATTTATGCCATGCGGACGTAAATAATTACATTAATTATCTAGTTAATATCCTAACACATAATTTAAAGGAAAAATTTGACAAACCCCTCTTTAACATGTGTAGTTACAATCAGAAAAAAAAATTTCAAATTTTTAAGATAAATCCAAAATACTTTTAATTAATAAAAAATAATTAAATTTCATTATTCTACCCTTATATTATACCCTTTTACAAATTTAATTTATTTTTCAATTTTTATATAATTTAGTATTAAATTATATACTTGTTTTTTTTGAAAGCTTGTTTTTTTTTTTGAAAACTTGTTTTTGTCCTGAATTTTTTTACCGGCCGGTCAACCACCGTTGGCCGCTGGTCTCCGGCGTTGATTTTTTTTTTCTTTTTTCTTAGAAAAACATATTTTAATTAATATTACTTACTGTCTTGGCTACTAAATTACTGTCTCAGATTAATATTACTGTTTGGGACAGTAATATTATGAATATTATTTTCCCGAACGGTAATATTATTAATATTATTGTTTAAGACAGTTAAATTACTATTGGAGACAGTAATTTAGCTGCCAAGGCAATAATATTAATTAAAATATTTTTTGAGAAAAAAAATTTTAAAAAGAAAAAACAAAGTCAATTAACAGTTAAATTACTGTCTCCGACAGTTAAGTAACTGCTGGAGACAGTAATTTAGCAACGAATACAATAATATTAATTAAAAATATTGTTTTGAAAGAATAAAAAGTCAATTAACAAATAAATTACTGTCTCCGACAGTTAAATAACTGCCTGAGCCAGTAATTTAGCAACGAATACACTAATATTAGTTAAAAATATTTAAAAAAAAGTCAATTAACAGTTAAATTACTGTTTCCGACAGTTAAATAACTACTGGAGACAGTAATAACTGCTGGCGACCGGCCGGAAAAAAATTCAGGAAAAAAAAAGTTTTTCCAAAAAAAAAAAAAAGGTCAACGCCGGAGACCGGCGGTCAACGACGACGACCGGCAGTCTCCGGTGGTGGCGGGTCAAAATTGGGGTCAAAATTGAAATTAGGGTTAAAATTGGTTAGTTGATGAAATTGAGCTAAATTATGGTGTAAATCATGAAATTTGAGTTGAATTGTGTTTCTATGAATTGGGGGTAATTTTGGTATACTTAAAAGGATTTTCCTTATTTGTAAATAAGAGGGTGTTTGGCTAAGCTTGTAAGATGTTAAAAAGATCTTATAAGATGTTTTAGAGTTTATAAGCTCTTCCAAACTGTTTGATTAATTTTTAAAGAAAGATCTTATTTTTTTTTAAATAAGCTGTTGGAGAGCAAATAAGATCTTTTTAAATAAGTACATCTACCCCACATTTTTATTTAAGATCTTATAATGAGTAAAGAAAGGAAGTAAACTGATCTTATAATGAGTAAAAAAAGGAAGTAAAATGATATTATAAAAATGGCACCATAACTTAATTACTCGTAGAACTTGATATTATTTTCCCTTCCGACGACCTAGTACTAGACACATTAATGATTACTAATGACAAATCAAAATAGACTACATTTAGCATCTATATATTGTCAATATTTACTTGATGTTTTTGTATTACAAGTATCGGAATTATGAAATAAAGTAATGCAACAATCACTAATGCGCTGAAATTAAAAGGAAAAGACTTATAAAATGATTCCCTCTATACATAATAGTATGGTGTGTGACTTGATATTGATCGTAAAATGACCATCAACTGTATTAAAAGGTTTGAACTAGGGATACAGCCATTGCAGTTGCAGGGATGTAGGAAATAATTGGGTCCATACTTTACTGTTTTGCAGTATAAAACACGTCAAAAGCATAATTACTTAATAGCCGGTTTGCAACTCAATTGGTAATAAGAGTAAATCAATCAAATTGATGTTTCTCGATGATTTATTATTTATTAATTATGATCAGGTTGTGGATCATAGCCTAACCCACACCCTTGCCGAATGCTTTTCTCGAAAGATAAAAAAAACAAGAGTATACCAATCAAATGTTTTCTAAGAGATGTGAGTTTGAGTAGTGAGTTTAATTCCAAACCCGATTTTTTCATATTACGTAAGGACGCTATGTTTCCCGGTGGTTAAAACTTCTATAAAGTCGCAATGGTAGCATAAGACTCAAATGGGGATTGTATGTGGTGGAGTAAAAACCAATTCTCAGGGACTAATACATGCCGATAGTTGCGAGTCCACCCTTGGGCAAGGGTGCCTATACATTTATTTAGGCCACCCAAATCTCAAATTAATGCAAAAGTAGTTCTAAAATATTTTCTTTTCTTTTCTATTTTATAGTTCTGTCAAAAACACGTCCTAATTTTTTTTCCAAAACCCACCCAATTATTCTTAGTTAGCCCACCCAAATCCTAAATTAATGCAAAAAAGTCCTATGTTTTTTTTTATTTTGTAGTTTTCCCCCCTATTTTCTTGTTTTGTTAAAAAAAAGGCGTGGCCCCGAAAACCCAAAAAATTAAGTAACCTTGAAGCAAATTCATGCGCTCGCTACTGTCTAACGAAGTATTGATGCATTTAGGTGCCCTAGAGGGAACATACATATCTTTAATTGAAGATTACCACGTGTTTATTACTTCTTTTTGTTAGGCAATCGAATCCCAGGAACCAATGGTAAATTCGCAAATGAGCAATTAATTTGTTTAAAAAAAATTATAAGCATGCATTGGATCGATAATAATAAATTCAGATAAATGTAGAATAAAAATTATTCTAGAACTGCAAAGGAATTCGGATAGGATCCCGAACGCAGTCTTCAGAGTCACGAACGCAGTTTTCAGAGTCACGAACTTGAAGATAGAGATTGCTCGATTTGGAAAAGGTTGAACTCGAACCGGGAACTCCAAACTCTCGATTCTCTAACCATAGTTCTCAAAACCTCCGATCTTCTATTGCATATCTCAGATTAATAATATCTCTGAAGAACCAGTAAATACTTCGGGCTAATATGAGTGAACTTATTCTTGAAGAACCCAAAAATTATAATTCATAAGTTTATAGAGAAATGAAGAGAAAAAAGAACTGTCTTATCCCAAATCGTGTAAGTCATTTTTTCTAGTGCTAGAAAACATCTATTTTCTATCTCCGACAAAATCTTGTATGTTAAGGAACGTAGAAATAGTTCTACAAGAAAATAAGTAAAGGAAACAATTTCTTCTCGTCCACCAATGCATTCGTTGAATTTTATTTTCTCAAGAATTAGATAAGCAATTGAGCTACAATATTGACCAAAGAAGAAACTATGGGTCGGACATCCAATAGTTTTACAAATTCTAAAATGATTATATTTTGTGAAATATTAATAATTATTTGCTTTCCACTATCAAATAATTATTGCACTCCCGTGCGTATTCTCTAATCTTGTATATGAGATCCAATTATTTATACTTGAATTCTCCCCATATTAAGGTATCTAATAACCAATAAATAATTTACCCAATACTTAACAAATTAAATGACATTTTTTATTGTAGGGATGTGCACGTGTCAAAAATCCGCGGATTCTAAAACTCACCATCGTCCCGTCAATCTAAACCAAATTTGTGGGTTTCTAACGGTTTCAGGATAGGCCCATGGCAGTTTATAGTAGATAGCTATCTTCACGGGTCGAAACCTGTTATAATTTAAAACCTTTTTTTTTAAATAATTTATAAGTTTTACGCGAAACTGTTCAGAAATTAAAATGAATGAGCAAGCGTAAAATCTTAAATCGAAAGAACATGAATAACATCAACCGAAACAACGTGAATATCATCAATAAATGTCAATAGTAACTAATACGTTTTAACTATAAATCCATTAAAAAGCGTAACTAAATTCAAAACTTTATAAGACAAGATTTAGAACAAGGGGCAATATGCAATACCCCATCAAATGAGAAATATTTTGAGCTAAATCCAATTGACTTTAAAGGCTTCTGCATAGAACAAAATTTCATTCTAAATTAGTGAGACCCTCCTGGACTAGTGTGAGAAGACAAAATTACCCTCAAGTACTATAACCCTAAATCCTAATTATTTGCCTCCACCTCTATCACTTTCATAACATCTCTTCCCCACCTCTCCACCTAAATCCCTCCCTCTCCAAAAAAACCAACCTTCCTCCATCACCGTTGCCGCCGTCGTTGTTGCCGCCGTCGTCGTTGCCGCCGCCGCCTCCTTCGTCTCCACATAAATCTCTTTCTCTCCACATAAATAACAAAATAAACTTCAAAGAGCAAAATAAATAACTGTAAAATCATTAAACAATAATTTTTGTCACTATCATTCTCGAGAAACTTCTTCATGTTTGCGGCATTAACCGAATATGGTCGTCTTTCTTTTTTTACCCGGGCACGTATGAGTTGAAACGCTTCCACGAGCATAAATGTTTATCATACACAAGGAATATCATAATATCTCGCTAAATGTTTATCATACACAAAGAATATCATAATATCTCGCTATACTCTGAGTTATGTTTTCTGTTTAGAACTTCCATCATGCTTCCTCATCAACATGTATGTGCAAAGGCTAGGTAAACATACAATATAATACACAATCTTGAACCTACAAAAAATAAATTACAAACTTCCAACACAATTTACTAATTGCATTTATAAGAAAAATAGCAAACAAAGAATTGTGATTGCAAACAACAAATATTAATAGCAAAAATTAATTGCAGATGAAAACAACATTTTCACCTTATACATGTAGACATGAACTGCAAACAACTAATAAAAACTTCAAGTAAGACCAAACATGAACTACAAACAACTAATAACAACTTCAATTATAATAGAGAATCGCAAAGTGCAAACTGCAATTAGACATGTACTTCCAATTGCAAAACAACTAGATGTATTCCCTAGTAATTTGCACACCAAATTAACCACAACAAAAGCAAACTCAGATCATACTAAAAATTTAAGTGCAAACTCAAAATAGTAAAGCTCAAATCATACTAAAATTTTTTGACTTCAAACTAAATGCAATCCAAAATTTTCATAACTTACCTAAATAGAAAAAAACAAACTCAATATAGCAAATGCAAACTCATAATAACAAACTCGAAACAACAAATAGCAAACACGTTATAACAAATTGACACTTGCAACAATCAAATTTTAATCTCAAGAAATTAAAGGTCCATACTTAAAAAAATAGTTACATTTTTTCAAATAAGTATAAATAGACTAATAACATTAACAAACCCTGCAATTTATATCTTATTTTGGGGATTCGAAGTATCATCCTCGTTTGATGTCCATGAAAAAAATGTGGGGGGGTTGAATAAGTATTGAAAAAATTGAGTAATTAAATACGAGTATTACTTACCGAGACTAATAGTGTTTGATCTGTTGTAGGAATAGCAAAATAAACGAAGAAACAACATACGATGTCTTCACACAACAAACGATCTCCAAATAGCAAAAAAAAAAAAGTTTCCACAATGTAAACAACAAACGGAATTTTGTAAACTGCAAATGGTTCAAGGACCCTACCTATAACAGACGAGATTCAATTTTTGTTAGGGTTTGGTGTTTATGAAATCAATGTTTGGGTGCGGTGGAATTGATGAAATTGATTTTTGGGAGTGTTAAAATTTGAGATTTGAGAATACCTCATATTTGGGAATGAGTAGGTCAACTGCAGTGAGAAAAATATGGGTATATTATTTTGGATATTTTTATTTCCATATATTATGAGGGATATTTTGGACACATGAAAAATAATAAATTTACTAATAATTAGATTTTATTAGTTGGACTTCTACACATAAAATCTCTTATAGAAGGACCTATAGCAAATTGCTCCATTATAATTTATGTGAATAGATCCAAGTCAAAAACTCCATATTTTAATAAATGGGAAATTGGCTAGACACCCCTTATTCTGGACTTATATAGGTAGAGATTCTAGTTGCTAGATGAATATATGCATAGGTCCTTTATCACAAAAAATAATATAAATAAAATAAAACAATTAGTATATAGACATAAACACCCTCAATTAATAAGAAAACAAATCTCTTACACTCTCTCTCTCTCCAATCTTACGTATCTTTCTTCCTATATAATCTCTCATATTTCTCTTCCTCTCCATCTCGTGTCTCTGGCTCTTTTCTTCTGATTTTTTTTTTCTTTTCGATCAACACTTTTCGATTTTTTTTTTCCGATCAACTTCTTTCTTTCTCTATACCCTTTCTCGATTACATCTGTTCGATTTTTTTTCTTTGGAATTCGATGAAAGAGTTAAAAGCGGACAACAAACATAAATCGCTCATTGCTTGCACAAGGTGAGTTTTTTTTTTCTCGTTTTGTATTTATCTGTAGTGAGTTTATAATGTTTGTTTGTATTTCTAATTGATTTTGGTTCAATAAATAGCAAAAAACAAAAAAATGAAACTGCAAAATCAAATTGTTGTTACAAACTGCAAATTGCAATCGATAACAGTAGATTTTGTTGCAAACTGCAAATTGCAATTTTTGCATTAATAGAATATTTTTTATAATTTTATTGTTATTTTTTGCATTTTTATGACATGTATGATAGCAAAAAACAAAATAATGAAACTGCAAAATCAAATTGTTGTTACAAACTGCAAATTGCAATCGATTGCAAATTGCAATTTTGCATTGATAGAATATTTTTTTATAATTTTGTTGTTATTTTTTGCATTTTTATGATATGTATGATATTTTTGTTCTGTATTTTTTTTTTATTATTTGCATTTAGTGCATATCATATTTTCATTTTATTTTTTGTAATTAGATGATGCTGATTTTTTTACTTGTTCGATTGATTGTTTGTATTTGGTGAATTCATAGGTAGTTTGTTGTTTTAAATTCAATAATGCAAGTTTTAATTATTAGTTTGCTATTTGCATTGTATAGAGACATAAGCGGGCGGTTGCGGCAGTGGCGCGACGTTCGTAGCGGTGGTGCATTTTTTACAACCTGAGTTATTACCGAACAACAAACAATTTCTAAACAGCAAACGACACGAATGCAAATTGGTAAACAACAAATCGAACGAAGGAAAAGGGAATGAAGGAAAACTGCAAACGACCTTGTAAATTGCAAACGCTCAGACACCCAAATCTATGGAAGGCTTCAAAATTTGTGGTGATTTTGGTTTTGAAAAAAACAGGGAAGAATCGATATAAAGAGAGTTGCAGTCCTAATTTTCGGATTTGTTGTATAATATAGGGAGAAAAATTGGGGATTTGATTTTGAGGATTTATTTTACCTTATATTGATAGGGGTATTTTTGACAAATTACATATAATAAAATCTGCTGGAAATTAGAGTTTATTAGATGGATTTTAACACATATAATCTCTTAGAGGAGGACCTATAGCAAATTGCCTTTTTAATAAATTATTTATGTTTATTGTGGCAGAAATACCTCAGTTAAATCAAATCACTCAAAATCTATCCTTCAAATAAATTTTCCCGAAACTTCTATCTTACAAATTTTAACTGAAAAAAAATTAATTCGTAAAAAGAAAAATATAGTACTTATTGTACAAATTCAGGTTGTAAAAAAATACCACTGTCGCAGCTAGACACGATCACGGGGGGTCGGGTCCTAGGGAGGCGTGTACGGTTCCGGGGTCGGGTCCACTCGGGTCCTCCTTGGTCCGGGTCAGGTCAAAATTTTTAAATTTTGTTCAAAATGCTTTGGATGAGATTCAAACTCGGGTTCCTCAAACATGAATGACAATCCAAGCCAGTGACACCAGTAAAATATTTGCTAAATTACTTGCAAGAACTATATATAACATAAACTAAAAGTGTAAAATAATTATAATAGATAATGTTAAATAGATTATTAACTATCATATTCATTATTATTAAATAATTTTAATTAACTTATAAACAAATATAATATAATAAAAAATTAGAATAAAATAAATAAATTGAAAGGACTTGAGCTTAATCCATTTAAATCTTACGATTCGATTCAAATATTTGAATAAAATGTAAATGTAAAAAAGTGATTAAATCATATGATCTACAATTTAATTCTTACAATTTTTAAAAATTAAACCAATTATTAAAAGAGAAATCACATCATAATATTTTGATTGTACTCATCATGTATAGTTTTACTAGTATTTCACCCGTGCGTTGCACGGAGGTCAGCTTCAAAATGAGATAAATAAACTTATGTAAACAACTATCTCTTTATAACAATACCAATTCAAGTAAAACAAAATGAAAGGAAATAAAAAACATAAACTTTATCTCTTAATTTAGAGTTGTAACATATGAAATAAAGTTAAATATTACAAATAAGAAAACATGAAGCGCGCAAAACACGATATCAAGATTAAGTGAAATCATTTAAAACATATGGTATAACTCTATTTCTTGGATTGCAATCTACTACACTATGTGTATCTTCTGCAAAATAGCTAAGGTAACAACAAACACGGTAGCAGAGAAGTAACACTATAGATATTCAAATAACCTCCAAGTTTATCACTAATGGGCGTTCAGTTAATAAAACTTACAAATATTGCAAAAGAGATATGATGTGTACGCCACTACCAGTACTGATACCAATGTTGATACCAATATTGTTACCAATAGTGATACTAATTCGATTAATATTAATACTAATAGTAATACTTATACATAATACTAATACTAATACTAATACTAATACTAATACTAATACTAATACTAATACTAATACTAATACTAATACTAATACTAATACTAATACAAATATTAATAATAATATTGATATTAATAATAATACTGATACTAATACTAATACTCATATACAGATATTTATAATAATATTGATATTAATAATAATACTAATACTAATACTAATACTCATACTCGTACCAATACTAATACTAATGCTAATAATAAAACTAATACTAATACTAATACTCATAATGATACTAATACTAATACTAAGAATAAGACTAATATTGATACTAATACTAATAATAATATTAATACTTACATTGATACTAATACTAATACTAATACTAATACTGATACTGATACTGATACTAATACTAATACTAATATTACTACTAACACTAATACTAATACTAATGTTAATACTAATACTAATACTAATGTCAATACTAATAGTGATACTAATACTAATATTGGTAATAATATTGGTACTGATATTATACACTAATATTGGTACTAATACTAATACTGATACTAATACTAATACTAATACCGATACTAATACCAATATTAATATTAATATTAATACTAATACTGATACTAATAATAATACTCATACTCATACCAATACCAATACTAATACTAATACTAATAATAATAATAATACGAATACTAATACTAATATTCATATTGGTCCTTATACTTATACAAAGAATAATACTAATATTGATACTAATACTGATAATAATATTGATTCTCACATTGATAATGATAGTTATATTGATACTAATACTAATACTAATACTAATACTAAGAATAAGACTAATACTGATACTAATACTAATAATAATACTGATACTTATAGTGATACTAATAGTGATATTGATACTAATAGCAATACTAATAGTAATACTAAGACTAATACTGATACTAATAATACTAATAATTCTGATATTAATACTAATACTTATACTCATACTGATACTCATAGTTATATTATATTAATACTAATATTAATACTGATACTGATATCTTATATATAAAAGAAAGAAACGCTAGGCTAACCCTAAAAAACCCTAAGGACATTTCTGTAATTATGTATTTTTAATATTTTTTCTGTACTAATTTTCTAACTATATTTTTCAATAATTATCAAAATTGAAACTAAACTGTGAAGAATCCTTACAACTCCGATCTCCTATTTTTCTTTAATATATTTTAAATCTTAAGAGATAACGATATAAATTCGATTTGTTAAATATTAACCAATTTGTTTAGATTATAAATATTACTACATAATATTTAAAAAACTAATGTTATATAAAATATGAATAACATTACATTCTTAAATTTTACTATGTTAGTGTTTATATTTTTTTATTATGTATTAAATTGATCAAATTTTTCTCACTTTTAAAATATGATCCTGTGCATCGCACGGGAAAAAATTGCTAGTTGACACTAATACTGATACTCATAGCAATATTAATATTAATACTAATGTTAATACTAATATTTATATTGATATTGATACTGATGCTAAATACCGATACTCATACTTATATTCGTCGTAATACTAATAGTAATATTGATACTCATACTAATACTGATACTCATACTAATATTGATACTCATACTCATACTGATAATCACAATCATTCTGATACTCTTACTAATACTGATACTAATATTGATATTGATACTGATATTAATACTGATACTGATACTGATAGTGATACTAATATTGATATTGATACTGATACCGATACTGATTCTCATAGTATCATATTGATACAAATGTTGATACTGATACGGATACAAATACTGAAACTGAAACTAATACTGATAATGATAATGATACTGATACCGATATCGATAGCGATACCGATACCGATGTCGATACCGATACTGATACCAATGCTAATGCCGATACCGATACTGATATTTAGACTAATATTAATATTAATACTAATACTGATACTAAACTAATATTAACACTAATATTAATACTAATATTAATACTAATACTATTACTCATACTATTACTAATACTAATATTAATACTAATACTATTACTAATACTAATATTAATATTAATATCAATACTAATATTAATATTATTTCTAATACTAATATGTTAATATTGTTAATGTTAATGATAATGTGCATATTCTAATGCTAATACTAATTTTAATGTTAATGTTAATGTTAATCTAGATATGATTATGCTGATTATAATTGAAATACTAATATTATCCAAATCCTTATCCTATTTCTAATCCTATTCATAACACTAATCATAATTCTAATCCTAAACCTATTTCTAACATTAATTATAATCCTAATAATTTTACTACTAATAATACTAATGCTAATGCTAATGTTAATTCTAATTATAATTCTAATTTTAATTATAACCATAATCCTAATCCTAATGCTAATTATAATCATAATACTAATACATGTAACTAATTGCACTACTAATCAATACTCATAATCTTAATTATAATTCAATTGCTAATATTAATCATAATTATAATCCTAATCCTAATCCTAATATTAGTTATAATACTATATTAATCCGAATTCTAACCCTAGTATTAATACAAATACTAATTCAAAGAATATTAATTATAATCCTAATTCTAATGCTAATACTAATCACAGCCCTAATTCTGATTTTGCATAAATATTTTTTTACTTCTCTATTATTTTGTATAAAAAAAAAAACAATTCTATTCAATCTCGCAACTTTTATATCAAATTCCTTATGTGTGGTACCTGAAACATCAAGAAACACATATTAAAATATATTAGAAATTAATATTAATTATATTATCAAGCTGACATTAAAACTATATAAAATTATATAAGGGTATAAGCAAACGTTAAGACGTGAAAAGAACGATAATCGTTGTTAATAGGATAAATTACGAAAATCCTCATGAACTTACGCTAAATTACGGAAAGCACCCCCACTTATCGGTAATTACCAAAATCCCTCAGATGATTGATTATGTCTTACACGACCCCCTTATGGTGTGAATTTACGGATTTTTTTTATTCCATGTAATATCCCAAAAGTTGTGGATTCTACCCTTGCAGACGTGACATTTCTTTTATCTTACTTTTTTAAATACAAAAAATACCCTTTAGGTGAGGTAATAGTAATACTAAAAAGTTGTAAAGATGTTATTTAAGAAGAATAAATATTTCGTGTAAAGTCTCCCTCAGGGTAATTTTTGTCTTAGTACCATAAACAGATATCGTGTGCAGGATAGAATCTGCATTTTTCGGGGAATATTCCACATAATAAAAAAAAATCCGTGAACAATCATACCGTAGGGGGTCGATGTAAGACGAAAACAAACATCAGAGAAATTTTGGTAATAACAAATATGATTTTAAATTAGTAAAAAAGATAAACATATTATCTGGTCATGTTCATGTAAAATGTATCATATCAAATAATTTATTCTGCAATATTTTTTTTTTATATAAATCTATGTTTATGAATTAAAATAAAAAAAATTTGTAACACCATCAATTATACAATTATGATAAGTGAAGATTTTCAATTGAATTTAAATTAAATTAATTACTATTAAAATTAAATTAAAAAATAAAACTATTTAGAGTTTCCAAGAAAGTTAATATATTTAGAGCATTTTATAAATGGTATGATATAAATATATAATAAAATAAATTAATATCTTTTTAATTTTGGAAAATGGTGACATGTTTTTTGATGATTTATTTTCACCAATCAATTTGCCACATGGGATGAAATTGAATACATGTCACCAATTGAAATTGACAAATGTCAATCAATTAGGTGTGGAATTCAACTTTTATATATTGATTTTTAAAGTAAGAAAATTAATTGAAATGAGATATATTCTATTTTTGTTAAAATAAACATCACCTATATTTTTATTATAAATAAGTCCTTGTCAATAATTATCTTATGATAAAATAATAAATAATTTTAATAAGTTCTTGTCAATAATTGAGGGTAATCAATTTAAATTAATTGAAATTATTTATAATCTATTTTTTCAGTAAGCATCTTATTTTATTTTTCATTCGAATTTTTCACACTATCGATTTTAATAACATAAGCGAATTTGTATTAAGTCAACGCATTTTTTTATATATTTAATTGAATCAATTACTTTATATTTTTCAATAGTTGAGATTATATTAAATATACTAATTAATAATAAATGTTTTGAAGTATTGAACCATGATTCTATATATTTTTTAAAAGTTTATTATATTGCATTAGTTAATAATTTACTTAAAACTATTTAATAATAATTAAATTAAAAATTAATAATTTATTTACCATATTTATACATCAATTAAATCATTTTACACTATATTTGTATATTATATATATTTATTGCCATTTTTTTTTATTGAATATCTTGTTTGTCCCAGTGGTAAGTATTGTCTATTTCTTCCAATTATCCCGAGTCGAAGTCTTCTTGAAGCACTTTTTGGTAAAAATGCTACAATTAATATCCGGGTCCTGGGTTGGGTCTCGGGTCCTAAAAAGGGGGGGCCTGAAACCGACCCATATATTGGTAGGTCAATGGGGCGGGGCGGGGCCGGGCAGTCATCGGGTAACAATAAAAGAACAAAACAAAAAAAAAATCTACCGTTATAGGTTGTAATTTCACTTTTTGGTAAAAATGCTACAATTAATAACCGGGTCCTGGGTCGGGTCTCGGGTCCTAAAGGGGGCCCTGAAACCGACTCATACATTGGCGGGCCAACAGCGGGGCTTGGCCGGGCAGTCGTTAAGTAACAACAAAAATACAAAAAAAAAATAAAAAAAAAAATTATTGTTATAGGTTGCAATTTGCACTTTATGTAATTTTGCAGTTTCCTTTTTTTTTTTTTTTTTTGCTATTTGTCGAACCAAAATCAATTAGAAACAAATATACATTTTAAACTCACTCAAATAAATACAAACCGAGAAAAGCAAAAAAACTCACTTTTGAGTAAAAATACAACAATAAATATCCGGGTCCTCGGGCCGGGTCCCCAGGTAGACCCGTCGGGTCTCAGGTCCTAAAAAGGAGAGCCTGAAACCGATCCATACATTGGTGGGTCGACGGGGCGGGGCAGGGCAGTCGTCCGGTCGGGTCCGGGTCTAGCCCGACCCGTGGCCGTGTATAGCCGACACGCCACCAACAAACTGATGAAAATTTAACATCCAATATCTAAATGCAAATAATAACAATAAAAATAGAAAATAAAAAATCAACTCTTATAGGTTGCAATTTGCAATTTATGTAATTTTGTTGTTTCATTTTTTTTTTTTTTTTTTTGCTATTTTTGAACCAAAATCAAATAGAAAATACTAACATACATTATAAACTCACTATAAATAAATACAAAACGAAAAAAGTAAAAAAACTTACTTTTTGCAAACAAGGAGTGATTTATATTTGTTGTCTGCTTTTAACTCTTTCACCGAAAAATCATCTAATACTGTAAAGCTCCTATTATTTTTCTTCTCTATAACATAATCTCAAAAAGAAAAAAAGAATTCCAAAGGAAAGGAAAAAAATCGTAAAGATGTTGATCCAAAAGAAAAAAAAAATCAGAAAAAAAAGAGAGGGACACGATATTGAGAGGGAGAGAGAGACGAGAGATTATATAGGAAGAAAGAGACGTAAGATTGGAGAGATAGATGGTGTGATATATAAGATTTGTTTTCTTATTAATTGAAAGTATGTCAATATACTAATTGTTTTATTTTATTTATATTATTTTTTTGGGTCAAATGATCTATGCCTATATTCATCTAACAACTAGGATCTCCACCTATATAAATCAAGAATAAGGGGTGTCTAGCCAATTTCCCCTAAATTTTATTAGTCAACTGTATGTTAGTAATATTGTTAGAACCGGACCGAACCAGCCGGTCGGACCGGTTCAATCGAGACCCAGCAATAAATCGGTCCGGCCTAACATCTAAAACCGGAAAAATCGAAAATTGGGGACAAATGACCAAAATCTGGTTTGACCGGGTAAAACTCGAGAACCGACGAGTCAGTCACGGAACCCGATTTTCGGCCAAAACTTCTCGAATCACCGTTAATTCGGTTATTTGTGGCTAGATTTGAGCAAATCTTCACAGACTTAGTTGTGGTGACCGGATCTAGTCATAGTGATCGAAGGATTGCCTGATATGATCATAGGTGATCGAATAGGGGTGGCCGATTGCCGGATTGAAGAACAAAAAAGAAAAAATATAGAGTATAAGCAATAAATTATAGTTAAAAGTGATGTGAAGTAGATAAATGTGAAAATAATAAGCGAGAGATTAAAAATATAAAGAAAATAATATTTTTAAAACATTAAAATTAAAAAATAATGGCATATTAAAAAAAGTCAAAAGTCCGGTTGAACGGTTCTACCATATAAACCTATGACCCAAATGGTCGTTCGGTTCTATAGCTCATCCGGTTCTAAAAACATTGTATGTTAGTGACCAATCATTTGCGATTTGTATGCTAAAAAACAATTATAGAACAATTGTTACTGATATTAATAAGCAATTCAATATAAAAAAAATTATTACAGTAGAACATCGATAGATTAATACTCGACAAATTAATAATTTCGCTTAAATAATAAAATTTTCCGATCCCAATGTTGGCCGAAAACCTACACGCAAGTGCACATATCGTACAAGTAATATAGTTGACTAAAAGTCCGGATATTGAACCCACAGGGAATATTTAATTATCTAATCCTAAATGCTAAATTCTACCAATTATTATCAAGCCCACCCTACACAGTCGAATTTTAGAGAGAATTAACTAAATTAAACTAAATTAAAAACAAGCAAAAACAAGAAAGCAATTAAAAACGAAGATTTAATCAAAGTAAACAAGCCTAGGATTTTATTCTTCCCCCTATGTGATTATTACTCCCCCAATTCCTTCAATTATGCAAGCAATTAACCCGGATTATTACTCCGATTCATGCGATTAACAATAACATAAAAGCACATAAGTTGATCAAGTTCATGCACTTCATAAAACAAGTAGGAGAAATAATCTGGAATTAAAACTTGCATAAAATCATAGAATTGGGTTCATAAATCCCACATAGGGTTCCAAAATAAAATCCTAGAAATAAAAACTTAGCTACTCATGATTAAAGGAAAAACACAAATAAAATAAGTCATAAACGATAAATCTATGCTTAGAGTCTTCGAATTCTTCGTCTTCGTTATTGCTTTGTTGCTCTCCAAATTGCGTAAAAAGATCCCTAATTGTGTGCTTGGCTTGGTCTTATATAGGGTGAAGAACTTGGGGAAGAAGGCAGTTTCCTTGTGCAATTAAAAACCCTTTACTGCCCAACTTCGGAATCTCGGACGGGGGTCCCAAAATTTGCACTAAAACTGGGACGGGGGTCCGAGCTTTAAATCTTCAGAATTTTGATATTTTCACTTTTGACCCATATTTTTACCAAAATTGCAGTTTTGACCCCATACTTTTCCAATTCTTCAATTTGTACCTAAAATACAATAAATCAACTTTTTAAGCACCAATTATCGTTAAAACACACCAAAAGCTCAAATAAAAAGATACGATAAAGTGTAAAAATATACACTTAACACACCCCCAAACTTGAACTTTTGCTTGTCCTCAAGCAAAATCTACCAATAAGCAAATAACTCAACGATAACATCTCATCACATAGATCAATGATCAACTTCACGTTTTCAGAACTTGTAATTTTAATGACAATTCTTAGACATTCGCAAGCTCAAAATTCAACAACACTTAGTCACTCACCATTACCAAAAACCACAATTTATACAATTGCTTCAAGCATCCAATATTTGCAAATTAAAGATAAAAAGAATTTATACGTACATGCATATGCTTGACTCCAAATACTCACCAAATTATTCTACTCTACTAATATCGAACATTAAGCTATTGGGATCATTGGGGCTCTGTGGCTTTCAATTGTTAGGCTCTTTGGTTCGAGGTAGGAAATATGGGTATATGTGGCTATTCTTCTTGAATTTAGGTGATTACGCCAAAATTGGAAAGATAGGCGTTTGAAACAATAAATTCACCTCTACGGACTTTAATAAACTCGATTTTCAAAAGTTCAAAAGTCTCCACTTTTGCTTTTGAGGCAATGGATCGAGTTTTCAAAAATAATTCAACAACTAGTCCTTATTTCTCCCTTCTAGTCTCTTCTTCTTCTTTTTTTTTTTTTTTTTATATATATATATAGAAGCATAGATATTTGTCTTTTTTTTTTCTTTTTTTTTCGAAGAAGAAGAAGGACCTTATAAAAATTTTCGACCGAATTCTAAGGGGTAATTTTCAAGAATCTCCACCTATTCTACCTTACACATTGGCTAAAAGAAAGAACACCTTTTCTCCGAGGCTCAAATCAAGGTTCTAAGGATAATTTTGATAAAAAGGTCGGCTTGAAAGGCTCAAACGGTTCAAAGAAGGCCCAAATCATATCCCAAATCACTCACTACTCAATACTTCGTATCATAAATTTCCTAAGGTGAGTTCTAAAACCGAACATAGCATGATCTAGCACAAATTAATTCCAAATTTAAGATACAAAACATTCAACCAAAGCAATGCACAAAGTGTGATTCCTAGCAATAATTCGCTTCTAAGTTCCGTTGAATCGAAAGCTAAACAAACATCTAATATAATCATTATCACACAAAACAAACAATTTCATCATCAAGCATTGATCATCTCTCATCATCATAAATCATCGATGCATCGACTCAAGCAAATTTTTTTTTTCTTTTATATTCCAGAAAAACGAGAAAAACAATAAAAATGAATAAAACCTAATGCATGCAAACTAAAACAAATAGGCATAAAATAACATGTTTTTCACCCCCAAACTTAAAATTTTCGTTGCCCTCAACGAAATTAGCACAAAGTTTTAAGGATAGAAAACACCTGATTTATTCGGAGTCGGTGTGATCGGGGTGCTCCTCTCTCGCTCTCTCACGCTCGTCCTCATCGGAAAGCTCGGGTACGGGCTCAAGAATGAGTGCCGGTAAAGGTGCCGGCTCGATGCAATCGGGCGTCCCGCATCCCAAGTGTTGGACAATAGCTTGTAGCATCTTGCTTGACCACCGTTGAAGTGCCTCCACCGTATTGACTTTATGCTCGACGGTAGTCAATCGGTTCCTAGTAATTATCATCTCTCGCTCCATCTTCTTTCGGAATCGTCGATCGGAACGGGAGCTTGAGGCTTCGGGCTCGTCTCGGGCTTGAAGAGCGGCTTGCGGCTCGTCATAGGTGGCTTCTTTGAATAGCGAAGCCGCAAAATCATCAATCGGCTTCCGGATGTTGAGCTCGATATCATTTGGCAATTTGGGGACTTTCTCTCTTTTGCACAATCCCGTGACGAGGCTACGGAAGAAGATGCCCTTTGTATTGTCGCGCATGGAAAGCCAAATTTGATCGGACATAATTGACCCGATGTCGACCGGCTTCCCCGTGATAATGTAATAAGCGAGCGCACACCGTTCGTGGTTGATCCGACTAAACGATGTAGTCGGGATTATGTTGGCGCAAATAAACGTCAACCACGCCTTGCCTTCATAATTGATGCTTTTCCAACTGAGTTCGTACGTCCCCTTGTCCAGGTATTCAATCCATCTTGGATGCCCATCACTCAACACTTCACCAATTTGCTCTTTGGTGACTTCGTTGCTCATCTCTCGCCAATTTTGACCCAACCACGGGAGCCCGTAATATTGATTTATATCATCGGTCTTCCAACTAACATGAATTTTTCGTACCACACTTGTGAATTCTCGTGGATGCTTGAGCACCAACGTGTTTGCATAAAACTCTCGTACGATCGATATGTTGTAAATTGGCTCTAGTTCACAAACCCTTTGCCATCCTCGTCTTATGATTTCTTGGTTAAGATTGGCTAAGTGTGACAACGTGATTGTCAAGGCCCGTTCCGTGATGACGGCCTTCCACACTAAAAGCTTCTTTTTCGGGAAAAGGAATCGCCGTTTTGTTGGCACCTTTCTTGCCTTTGCCTTTGCCTTTGGAAGATGAAGCTTCGTCCGTGCGACCTCGTTTGTTGGACGTCATATTTGGGAAAACTTTTGGAATGGACTCGGTGAGAATTGGACGAGAATTGACCTCCAAATTTGGTTGAGGCAAATTATCGAACACCTTGTGGGCGTGCCTTGAATGAGTAGATTTTGTAGAGGTTGGTTTGATTCTCTAGCCTCCCTGTCAATACCAACACAAAATAAGAATTGGAGAATGTGTGAGTGAATTATGTGTGTGAATTTGAAGAAGTTTCGGGAGAAAAAATTGAAAAATTCGAAAGGTAGTGTGTGGGAGGTTGAGAGAAGGAAAGAGAAGGGTTTAGGAAGAAATGGGGGGCAAAATCTAATTTTTAGAATTTTATAACGCCCAATTTTACTTCGGACGGCCGTCCCATTTTTACACCTATTTCTCGGACGGCCGTACGAGCCTTCTGTTTCAGCACTGGTTACGGGACGGCCGTCCCGGTTTTATGCTTATTTATGGGACGGCCGTCCGAGGGTTGCTGTCCGCCTCCTGTTTTTGGGACGGCCGTCCGGTTTTGTGCCCATTTTTCGGACGGCCGTTCGAAAATTACCGGTCCTTCACTGGTTTGGGGACGGCCGTCCCGGTTTTGTGCCCTTTTTTGTGGGACGGCCGTCTCAACCTCCTAACCCTTTTTTTTTTTTTTTTTATTATTATTTTTTTTTCGGACGGCCGACTCGACCCTCGATCATTTCGACCCTGAAAAGTAAAGTTCAAATAATAAATTAGAATGCATGCTTATGATATTAAAAACGAAACGAAAAATTAAAGAAAAATACGAAAAACAATAAAGCTCGGGTTGCCTCCCGAGAAACGCTAAGTTTAAAGTCTTCAGCCGGACATTGCTTCGTTATTTTCAAGCAAAAGTGACCGAGGTCACTTGGCATTCTTCACTCGCTTCCCAATACGATTTGAGCCGGCTCCACTTCACGTTGAACGTACGATTTGAATCGCGCTCCTTTATTTTGACCACCTCGTGAGGAAGAATTTCTTGGACAATAAACGGCCGCGACCACTTTGATTTGCGCTTCCTTGGAAATAACCAAAGACGGGATTTGCACAATAACACCAATTGTCCTTTGTGCGATTCCTTTTTGATTTTCTCCTTACGACCACAATAGCTTGACTCATCCTTCTCTCGTGATTTGCTCGAGTCTTTGGGTGGCAACATCTTCCTTGCACTCTCATCGCTGTTAAGACTCAAACTCGTATGACTTTCTCTCGGAGGAGTTGAAATTGAGTCCATGAAGTAAACTTGCTCCTTCCGATTTTCGTTTCCACCATCATCTCCTGCACTCAAAGATGCTTTCCCATTGTCCAAGATCGAAACATCAAATTTTTCATTATTTGTAAAATCCATAAGTTCAATAGCAAAACAATCATTATTATCACATGGATTTTTATTAACACTAAAAACATTGAATTTGATTGTTTGATCATGCACAGTCATTGTAAGATCACCATTAGCACAATCAATGAGAGTTTTCGACGTGGCTAAAAACGGTCTCCCTACGATAAGAGGTATCTCCCTATCCTCATCTATATCAAGTATAACGAAATCGACAGGGAAGATAAATTTATTGACTTTCACTAGCACATTCTCTAAAATACCTTTTGGGTAGACTAAAGATCTATCGGCTAATTGAAGAGTTATAGCCGTCGGTTCAATTTCTCCTAACCCAAGATTTTTAAAAGTAGAGTACGACATCAGATTAATGCTAGCACCTAAATCAATGAGCGATCTAAAATTTTTTCCTCCTATAGTGCAAGGAATAGTAAACTTACCTGGATCGCCGAGTTTTTGTGGAAGAGGCCGAGTAAGAATTGCACTAATTTGCTCCGTGAGTTGGATCATCTCGTTCCCTTGCAATTTCTTACTTTTCTTCACGAGGTCCTTGAGGAACTTCACCCACTTTGGCATCTTTTGAAGTGCTTCAATGAAAGGAATATTTATGCGAATTTCCTTCAACTTGTCCAAAAATCTTTGATATTCGGCGTCGAGCTTCTTCTTTATAAACTTTTGAGGATAAGGAATTGGAGGCACTTGTGAAGGCACCGTTGATGGTGGCTCTTCATGAGTTGATTCTTTTTCCTCATTCACTTTTGGCTTCTCGATTACCGTGTTCCGCTTCTCTTTTCGTGGGGCTTCTTCCAATTGCTTACCGTTCTTCAAGGTGACTGCTTGGCACGTCTCGACCGGGATTGGTTCGACCCATTCGGCTACAGTGACTTGCGGCTTGACTTGACTTTCTTCCTTTTTCTCGATCTTGAAATCGATAGCTTGGCACGTATCGAACTTTTGATTTCGAGGATCTTCCGTATTCGATGGCAATGCTCCCGCCGGACGTTTCTCTTGATTCACAACGAATTGAGCGAATTGATTCTCCAAATTCCGCAGCGAGGCTTGGGTAGCGGTCATGAATTGGGCCAATATCTCATCCGTATTTGATTTTTGGGCCGGTGGATTGTTGCCTTGATAGCTTTGTTGAGGAGGGACTTGATTTTGAAATTGACCTTGAGGTCTTTGATACCCTTGGCCTTGTTGATTTCCTCCATATTGCCCTTGTGATCTCCACCCTTGATAATGGAATTGGCGAGGCGCATTGTTGACGTAGTTGAGCGACTCCACATCTTGTTGGCATTGGAGCGTGTAGTGATTTCCACCGCAAATTTCACAACATGGAGAATCAACGGCTTGGACTTGTTGTGGTGGATTTGCTTTGATGTGCTGTAGAAGGAGTTGATTTTGTTGAGCAATTTGGGTCACTTGAGCTTGAAGGGCCGTAATTGCATCTAACTCCAACACTCCGGGAACTTTCTTGGCTCCACTTACCGTCCTTTCGCTTGACTTGGCAAACCGATTTTGAGCTATTTGATCCAACATGATAAACGCATCGGGTATTGATTGACTCATAAAATTACCTCCGGTTGATGCATCTAAGACGGTTCGTGCATTCTCGTTAATCCCTTGGTAAAAGATGTGGATTTGCCGCCATTGTTCGACTCCATGTGTTGGACACTGCCGCAAAAGAGTTTTAAATCTCTCCCATGCTTCGTATAATTGCTCGCCTTGCTCTTGGACAAAATTGTGAATTTCTCGTCGGATTCTCTCGTCCTTCTCGGGTGAGCTATAGACTTTCATGAAAAGGTTGAGGAGTTGAGGCCACGACGAGATAGAGTGGGGGGCTTGGGACATCAACCACTGGCGAGCTCTTCCTTGTAGGGAGTGCTTGAAGAGAATTAATTGAAGCGCCTCTTGGGAAACGCCGTTTTGACGGTGGGAATTACAGGTATCTAGAAAATTGACAATGTGAAGATGGGGATCTTCACCTGCCAACCCACTAAATAGCCCGTTATTTTGGAGCATCGTCAAAAGGCCTTGCTTGATCTCAAAATTGTGCGCCTCAATGGGTGGATATTGGATGCTCGGGCGGAATCCGTCTAGAGTTGGGATTATGTAGTCTTGAAGTGCCCGTGGACGAACTGCTGGCTGTGCTGGAAGTTGAGGGGGAGGGTCTTGGACTTGGTTTCCATTGGCCTCGAGTAAATTACCCGCGGCCCTGCGTTCTTCGTCCTCCATTATATTGTTTTCGCGTTGAAGTCTCATAGCGGCTCGAAAAGTACGTTCGATTTCGGGATCAAACGGTTCTCTAGCAAGATCGAGTCTCTTACGCATACATAATACCTAAAACAAAAAATAAAATAAAACAAAAATTAAATGAGTGAATCGTGAAAATTGTTCAAATCTAGAGCTAGAACAAAATAAATAATTAAAATAATCCCCGGCAACGGCGCCAAAAAACTTGTTGGCCGAAAACCTACACGCAAGTGCACGTATCGTACAAGTAATATAGTGGACTAAAAGTCCGGATATCGAACCCACAGGGAATATTTAATTATCTAATCCTAGACGCTAAATTCTACCAATTATTATCAAGCCCACCCTACACAGTCGAATTTTAGAGAGAATTAACTAAATTAAACTAAATTAAAAACAAGCAAAAACAAGAAAGCAATTAAAAACGAAGATTTAATCAAAGTAAACAAGCCTAGGATTTTATTATTCCCCCTATGTGATTATTACTCCCCCAATTCCTTCAATTATGCAAGCAATTAACCCGGATTATTAACCTGAGATGCTAAAATAATCATAACCCGCTTCCGCGTGTATTACGATTCTAATACTCTAAATTCAATTACTATATTCTTATGCAATTAATTCTAGAACACAACATTAAGCACAAATCTCAATAATGGCTACCTAAGAGACTAACTATATTCCTATGTTAATACCACAAAGGCTCTTCTACCACAGTTCTAATTATTAACCCGATCTTCCGATTCATGCGATTAACAATAACATAAAAACACATAAGTTGATCAAGTTCATGCACTTAATAAAACAAGTAGGAGAAATAATCTGGAATTAAAACTTGCATAAAATCATAGAATTGGGTTCATAAATCCCACATAGGGTTCCAAATAAAATCCTAGAAATAAAAACTCAGCTACTCATGATTAAAGGAAATACACAAATAAAATAAGTCATAAACGATAAATCTATGCTTAGAGTCTTCGAATTCTTCGTCTTCGTTATTGCTTTGTTGCTCTCCAAATTGCGTAAAAAGATCCCTAATTGTGTGCTTGGCTTGGTCTTATATAGGGTGAAGAACTTGGGGAAGAAGGCAGTTTCCTTGTGCAATTAAAATCCCTTTACTGCGCAACTTCGGAGTCTCGGACGGGGGTCCCACAATTTGCACTAAAACTGGGACGGGGTCCGAGCTTTAAATTTTCAGAATTTTGATATTTTCACTTTTGACCCATATTTTCGCCAAAATTGCAGTTTTGACCCCATACTTTTCCAATTCTTCAATTTGTACCTAAAATACAATAAATCAACTTTTTAAGCACCAATTATCGTTAAAACACACCAAAAGCTCAATTAAAAAGATACGATAAAGTGTAAAAATATACACTTAACACCCAACTTAGTAGAAACATATTAAATTATTAGTTCGATAATTTAATATTTTGCTAAATTAATAGAATTTTGATAGATCCTACTCTATTAATTTATAGAACTAATAATTTATCAGAGTATAATAAAAAAAATGAATGAACAATATAATAAAAGATTGAGGATGTGTTCCAGGCAAAAGTCAATATGGTGGGGTGCCAAACAATCATATTTCCAGCATATATATACCATGGTGTGTGGTAGAGTTGCATATTCAATCATTGAAATGGATTAATGGAGAGTTGACAATTAGACGTAACACCTAGGTTTGTTTTAAAATTATATTCAGTGAACCTTACTGAAGTTTATTTTTTTTTTATTTTTTTTTTTTTTAAATCCCTCAAACATTTTATTAATAGAGAGATCCACCTCATATTTATTCTTTGAGATAAATGTATATTTCATTTTCTTCTTATCTAATTCCGAAGTTGCCACTCCACTATCTTCTTCCCACTACACTCATTCTTATTTTTGTTTATATTAATTGACTATGATACTAATCAATTATAGAACGTAGTCGATTACCCCCTCCCCCTCCCCCCCACACCATTTTTTAACCTTTTTTTTTCCTCTATCAGGTATATTAGTAGACTATTAACTGTAATCGATCAAGAATATCGACTACTAAAACCATAATTGGTTAATGTAATCAATTTCCAAAAGTAAAAAAAAACCAACCATGAATTGTTACGACAACCAACACGCAGTTGCGAATTCACTATGGTTCTAGAGTGTGCAACTGCACACCTTTGATTTAAAAAAAAAAAGAAAAATATTCCCTATATATTGTTTTGTTATATATGTTTCGATGCGTTACTATATTGTAATGTTGTTCTAGCTTGAATGGTAAATTTTGATGTAAATTTCTTCAGAGGTGTAGAGCACAAAACCCAACTATGCTAGTACATGTACATGTACATTTTGTTGTTGTTGTTGTTGTTGTTGTGGTGTTGTTGTTGGGCTTGTTGCCCGTTGGGGTAGTTGTCGTTGGTTGTTGGTGGCGTAGTTGATATAGATATTGGTTGGTGTGTTGTGGATGG
>NW_012193806.1:1026470-1071145 GCF_000504015.1 Erythranthe guttata | reverse complement strand
CTCATTTGCTACTTGCAACTTTAATTAATTAATTTACATTCTTTTTGAACATTTCATCAATTATATGTCTAAATATTTCGTAAACTATCCTAAAACTTGTAATGATCTTTTTATATTTGAAGTTCTTACATATTTTTATTATTTTAGGTGTATGCTATTTATAATTAAATAAATAAAAATAAATCAAGGGTGCTAGCCTCGAACTCTCGTAAACTTTTCGTCCAAGCATGAACACCCTTGCCAAAAATTCTTGATTTGTCACTACCAACACGATTCAACAGCAAAACTCAAAGAATAACAAACAACCGCAAAAAAAAAAAAAAACAAAAACAACAATAAAAATACGATAGCGACTATTTTTTTACAAACAAAATACAAAATACAAAAAAAAAACCAAAATAAACAATTGTTTACAAAATAAATGATTAGCCTTAATTGACTATTGGGTTAACCTTAACCGACTACTAAAGATAGTCGATTAATCTTAATCGACTACTTTCACTAGTCGATTAGGGTCCAACTTGCGCGAATTTTCTCCGCAGCGCTGTCCTCCGTTCAATATACCTAAGAATCCCTAGATGTGCGACAAGATCACAACAATTGACTCGATTTTCTCAATTGTGGCGTGTCGTGGACCCAAGATCTATTTCACCATATTTTGCCGTGATTCCTATTTTGCCACTCAAACACTATAAAAACATGTAAAATGCGACAAATGCGTGATTCTACCACCTAAATGCAATTATGGTGAAATTATACTTAAATGGCACATAAATGATCATCCAATCGCTCTATTGTTAGCCTACATAGATTCCTAAACGTGTGCATTTTGCACACTCAACAAATACGTGGTTTAAGATATGTGCACGAATTTTATATTAAAGTGCAATTTGATTTGAGAAACATAATCATCGATTTTTTATGTTATTTCCAATGAAATTTGAACCGTGTACATCTTCTTCTACATACAAAAGTAATTGAGAATACACAAAACAATGCTATTAGGTCACGATTTGCAACAATTATTTAGGAGTGAAAAATAATAATTATTTATGATATTAATTAATTTAATTCTTGGAGAATTAATGATTAATTACTTATGAGAAACCTATTCCATATGTTCTTTGGTCTTTGTTGTAGCCCATTGAGATAATCTAATTAATTGAGAAATATATTTTAGCCAATATTACATATTAGGATTACTATAGTCGAAGATTTAGTCCCCTTAGACTGCAATTTTCGGCTATATGGAGTTAAAGAATGAAAATAATTTGTTTTCATGTAATCCTTTCCTTATGTGATTCAAGTTCCTTGTGCTATATATATAATGGAAATTAGATTGAAAAAAATAAGACAATAATATTTCCTCTCTCTCGTCCGATCGTGTGGGGAAGGAGAAGATTTTTTTCCCCTCAATTATAAAGCCCACATCTATAGAAAAATAAATTCGGTTATACATACAAGACTACAGTGGCGTATCTAGTGTGGTCCAAGGGTGTGCTACTGCACACCCTTGATTTTAAAAAAAAATTATTTCCTATATATTTTGTAATATATAACTGCAAATGTAACACCTTGCAAATGCGATGCTGGAGCTGAACTGGTCTAAGTGCTCTGTAGAGTTTTGCAGAGGTACAGGGTTCGAGACCATTGAGAGTCCGAACCTCTGTATTATTTATTTATTCCTAATTTTCCATTACATACAACATGTCTTTTTTATTCCTAATTTTCCATTACATACAATATTTCAATTGTTTTAAAAATTGGTATTTTTTAATATTTTAAAAAAAATCTCCTAATATAACATATATTTTGCTATTTGTAACTTTTAATTTATTTTACTCAAAAAAAAAAAAAATTCTTTAATATTAAATATAATATAAATTATTCCAAAATTCTAAATATTGTATATATATGTAATTATTTCAATTTTTTTTCTAAATTAACAACTACGTGGGTTTTTTTTTTCTTTTTGAAAATTCAAAATCTGTTAATGAAATGTACATTTTGTCACTTGCAACTTTAATATGTTTACCATTTCTTTAATATTTTCACCAATTTTATGTCTAAATATTTCCTAAATTTGCCCAAAAATGGTAAAATAATCTCTTTAAATTTAAAAAAAATATTTTTTTTTATTATTTAATGTGTACAATATTAAAAAAAAAAAATCGGGGGCGCTGCCCCCGAACCCCCGTAAACTATTAGCCAACCATTATACTTTTGACTATATTTAATTTCGAACACCCTTGGCAAAAATCCTGGATTCGACACTGCAAGACTAGAGGTTTTTCAAGATCTATATTTTTTGTTCAGCTGAGGAGGAGGAAATATATGTTTGTCCGTCGAAGTTGAGGATCAAATAAGCACAGGAAAAAAATAACCCATAAATTAAATTTTAATTCCACAACATGTAATCTAATCTGCATAAGTGTACTTAAAAATTTAAAATCGGTTAAACTGAATCTCGTTGGATTAATCTTTGACTCCTGGGGCTCGCAATCCTAACACAATCCACGAGAAAACAGTAATTATATTGGAAAATGATCAGACCCATGAGCGATCGATAAATTTGTAAAATGTGTAGTGTTCAGATTTTCTCAATAAGAATGCTTTTATAAACTTTAGATGAGTGCATACAAAAATATTATAGTTTGATCCTAACATCATCATCAAAATTCGCGCCGTCAAAAAAAATTAAAGCATATTACCTCTAAAATGATATCCTCCCATGTGTTGACAGTTGGGATAGTAGGCTAAAAGCCACACTTTCATCTACATAATTTTGTTATCGATATTCAATGCATTTATTTTATTAATTGCATCAATCTTATATTCTAGTAGTTTTCGAGATCGTGTGTTGATTTAGATATAACACATAATATTATTTTGAAAGTTGGCTTATAATATAAAGTTTATATTGTTCACAATCTAGATGCAATTTGACTAATTATTGATGTGAAGATAGTACTAAAATAATTAAATATATATTTTGATTACGGTAAACAAAGAATAACTTTATGGAACAAAAGCCATTTCGTCTCAACACATATTTCACATTTAATTAGTGAGTTTATCTCCATGGTAAGTGATAAATACAAATTAACAAGGCTTTTTGAAAATTTCACATATTTTACTTAGACATCACACAATTTTATAAGATTTGGTCAAATATATACATTATATCACATGTACAACTCAATATCATGCGATGTAAAACAATTTTCAGATCAGAATAATCATATTTTAACAAACATATAATATTTTTCTAATTTTATATTGACATAGACATAGACATCACATGTAAACAATTTAATTCTATGAATATCATAACGATACATGTTGTTTCAAGTGTCACAACACTTCGTGTACAAATTTTAGCATGATGTTCATGCATTGGACAGTGATAGGGCATTTTAGTACGAGACGAGTTGTACTGGTTCACGAACGTTTGTACTATACATGAAGAGGTGCGTTTACATTTCTGACAGCCCATCATATTGTCATCATAAATCCTCTGTTCAATCTCCGATTGAGGCGATTCGTGAAATGGTACGTGTACAACTTGTTTGTCGTTGCTTCTAATAACCTAACTTGATTGTCTACAACTTCCAGAAAATGGTATGTTTCTCAATCTGTATTGGAAAATTAAATTAAATCCAAAACACGCCAATTCAAGTCAACCCTTCCCCTAGACCCACTAACTATGGGTCCCGGACGCAGGCTCGGGCCAACTAAGCGATGGCGATGCGTGTGATTTTCGCAATAAGTACACACTTGACATGGGTTTCACCACACTTGGTCACCCTTACGGGTGGTACACTAAATGACCACTTTGCACTATTTAAAATGCATTTATGATAGTTATCATTTCAATATGCAGAATAAGTGACTGTCATACCCCACCTGATCAAGCCCTTGAGCTCATTTGGCTCATTTGAAATAGCTCACTTTATGCAGTAATTTTGCATTTATCACATATTGTATTTGAGTAATTAAGTAAATTACGTTACGTTCATCTAGACAAAACATAGATTACAACTCCATAACATATTTTCCAATTGTAATATAAAAATTTACTTCAACATTTTATCCAGAATGAGGTTATCACCTCAAGTTTTCCAACACCACATAGTAGACAACTTGGGACAAGCTCGTCCTAGACTGGTCCTAAAAGTTAAGGGGTTTTTATGAGAAATTCCCTCATCAATCACCTTTATTAATCAAGATTCAAGTGTTTTTTTTTTCTCTTTCACAAATATGTTCACCTCTTTAATATGTATTTTAAACAAAGACAACTCTAATATTTTATAACAGTATTACCCTCAATTCTTTAAACTCAATTTTTACAAATTACTGCCTAATACAATAATCACTGGTCAACCGCAATAGTATTAATATTTTTGAGTTTTTTTTTTTTTTTGGTTGTGTTTACTAGTCAACATAATAAATGTTATTGTGGCACACAATAATATTATTTAGTACCACAATAATATTTGTTGTTAATAATTTTGTGTTACATAGTATATTAATATTTTTTACTGGGCAAAAGTATTTAGAAAACAATAATGATACAAGAAAAAAATCGACGTAGAAGACTGGTGTTGACCGTCGGCAAACGGCACAAAAAAAGAGAAAAGAAAATGAAAGCCGAAGACTAGCATTGAGAAGTGGTAAATAGAAGCAAAAACAATTTCACAAAAGAAAAATTTAAAACAAAACAAGTTAAATATGAAAATAAAGTCAATGACAGAAACCAACGATTGTGGGGTGTGGTGGTTAAAATCATGATCAGGTCGGGCATCAAAATTGAATAGTTAGAGCAACTCTAAGGGGAATATCAAATGAATTATTAAACCCATAAATCATTCTTTTGATATTCCAAAATTAAAAATTTCTATTCCAATAGAAATATCAAAATGGGTAAGTATTTCGATATTCTACCTCTTTGTATGTAAAAATACATCCTGAAAATTGATTATAAAAAAAAAGCCACCTAAACATCCAATCATAAAATGACACGTGACAATTACAAATAAAAATACTAAAAAACTTCTAATTGATTATTAATTTTTGATGACCATGGTTGGAGTAGATAAACTATAAATGAATATTAAAATATTATGTTAATTATCAAATGAGTATTTGATAATCCAATTTTGATGTTTAGCATTGGAGTTGCTCTTAATAGAATTAGAGTCAAGTGAATCAAATTAAAGTGTCTTAAACTTTTAGAGGTTATTTTTATCTTCTATATGGCCTTGTGTTTTGTCTATGGTTTTATTTAAATGTCTTTTTTGTGGACCTATTTATGATAAGGTAAACTACGGTTTGTGTGATTCTACACACGGTGAAATATACTGGGTGAGTATTAACTGTTGATCTGCACACAATTACACATACCCATGTTTATGTGTGCTTAGTTGAAAGTTACTTCACCACATCAATGGTTAATAATTACCTAGTGTATTTCACCAGATGTAGCATCTCAAAGACCGGTAGACTACCATAAGCTTGTGTCCAAATGCCCCAAAAAATAATAGCATGTGTTAGAGCATCTCTGACCGGTCACTATATCACCATTTTTCCATCTAATTTAGGTGTTTTAGCATCCCACCCAAAATTCCTATATCACCATTACATCTAAAATTATAGAAATTTGGTTTTAGTCTCCAACCGTGGTCAACCCCATATCACCAAATACCAAAATCTTATTTTTCCACCAATTTTTTTGGTGAATGAATTTTCATCTCCCACCCATCCACCAATTTTCTATTTTTCACCAATTCCTATTTTTCTACCAAATATAGAGGTGAAAATTGGATTTGGTGTAATTAACATTATTTTATTAATTAACATATAGATGATGGTTTTAACTAATTGCACCTGATTACCGACTTAATTAGCATATAAATAAAGTAGCATATAAGTGATGATGATACTAATGGTGAATCAGTTATTTTTTTATAATTTTAAATTAATTTATGTTGTAATATTGTTATTTATACAATAATTTATGAGATTATTGTTTATGTTTAATTTGATTATATGTAAAATAAGTTGAGTTCTTGTTCTTTCATGTCTAGAAAGTTTTGTAAAATGAATAAATTGACATTTTTTTCATAGAAAAAATATTTTAATTAATATTACTTTTCTGGCTGCTAAATTACTGTCTCAGATAGTAATATTATAGTTTGGGACAGTAATATTATAAATATTATTTTTCGAACATCAATATTACTAATATTACTGTCCCAAACAATAATATTATTGCATGAGACAGTAATAAAACGGTCGGAGACAGTAATATTACAGTCGTAGACAGCAAAAATGCAGGCAAGACGACAAGATTAATTAATACAGTAATATTACTGTCTCAGACAGTTAAACTACTGTTGTAGACAGTAATTTAGCAGCCAAGACAGTAATACTAATTAAAATAATTTTTTTTAAGAAAAAAAAAGGTCAATAAACAGTTTAATTACTGTCTCCGACAGTTAAATAACTGCTGGACACAGTAATTTAGCAACGAAGACATTAATGTTAATTAAAATATTTTTTTTTATGAAAAAAATTCAATTAACAGTTAAATTACTGTCTCCGACAGTTAAATAACTGTTGGAAACAGTAATTTTAGCAGTCAAGAGAGTAATATTATTTAAAATATTTTTTTAAGAAAAAAAAGGCAATTAATAGTTAAATTACTGTCTCTAATAGTTAACTGTTGGAAACATTAATTTAGCAATTAAGACAGTAATATTACTTAAAATATTTTTTTTAAGAAAACACAAAATAAAAAAAAGTCAACACCAGAGACTCGGCGGTGACCTACCGGAACAAAATTCAGAAAAAAAAGGTTTTTAAAAAAAAAAAAGTTAACGCCGGAGACCGCCGGTCTCTGGCGGTCAACGGCGGCTGACTGGCGGTCTACGATGGTGGCGGGTCAAAATTGAAATTATGGTCAAAATTGGTTAATTGGTGAAATTTGACTAAATTGAGGTGTAAATCATGAAATTGAAGTTGAATTGAGTTTCAATGAAGTTGGGGTAATTTAGTATATATAAAAGAGTTTTCCTTATTTGCAAATAAGTTTGAATGAGCTGGAGATATTTGCAAGACAAAAAAATTAGATGTCCCTTTTTAAATTAAGTGCATTTATCATGGACCTGTTTGCCATTTATCTTTTTAATATTTGGTCAAAATTTTGGTGAAATCCAGTGAAGAAGAAAAATACCATTTTTTCACCAAAATTAGTGTGTTACCAGTGGGAAACAAACCCATTTTTTCATCAAAAAAATTGGATTTGGTGAAAAAAATGGTGAAACCGGTCGGAAACGCCGGTGGTTAGTTTGGACAATATATAAAACACATGGCATATAAATTGTAAACTCAACAAACAATTATGCCAACACACAACATGAAGGAGCAGTGCACTCCAACAACAAGAAAGTAATGATTGACAGTGGAAGGGAGCCCATGTGCGTTTACTCGATTTGCAAAATCTTCAATCACCACTTTATTGGAATGAATGTTTGTTTAAACACCTTTTTGAGTTGCGTACAACAAATAAAAATTGCAAAGATAAAATCTGATCCAGGTTGTTTTTTATGCATGGAGAAAAGTTTAATTGGAAGCTCCAAGTGTAGGGGATTCATATACCTTTATCATAATTTGATTTTGAATAAATAAAAAGCGTCTCAATTATTTTTGCCACCATATTTTGTCTTCCATTATCACCCGACCTTATCACATTCAAATCTCATCCATCGTTTTCCTTGTATTATGCTCTATAGTATACTCCTATATTTGTTTTTATCATTAGTTACCTATTTTGGCCTTTACCTTAAGAGTTACATATATTATATATGGTATATATATATATCCTATGTTTCACAATTTGGAGAACGTGTCATAATTTTTCTTTTTTCTTCTTTTTATTTAATATCTATATAATATATAAAAGTTGAATTCCACACCTAATTGATTGATATTTGTCAATTTCATTATGTGACATGTCCCCAATTTCATCCTATGTGTCAATTTGATTGGTGGAAATAAATATCAAAAAACATGTCATCAATTTCTATTATTTACATTCCACGTCATTTACATAATTATGTAATATTACCATTAATCCACCTCTCATTAATTATAAAAATGATCATTCAACTCTTACCAATAAGGAAGTCATATGTCCATTTCTCATAATATACTTTATTGACTTTTATTTACCATAATATTTTCCGGATTTTTTGTTCCATTTTATTCCTCTCTTTTTTTTTTTCACCGGATTTTTAATCAATTTCGAATAATTTCAAATTAAAAAATGTGTCCATATATATATTTCTTTTAATGTTATTGATAGCATTACCATATTCAATTTGTAGTTTTTTTTTTCATCGTGCAAACAGGACTATATAAACTGTACAATACCATCAATCATCACATTATTCTATTTTATTCAAAATAAATGTATGAGTGAGTGCTTTTTTTTTTTTCTTACCTATCGTTTCATCGTTCTATTGCTTGATTTTTTTTTTTAATGATTATCGTAATTTGTTATACTTATTTTTTTCCAATTTCAATTTTTGATTACATTCATTGACATTTGACTCATAATATGTTTTTAATTTCTGTGTATCCTTTTGTATTTCTAAATAGTAACATTCTGTGTTAATTTTGAATTATTTTATTTCACTTTATTTTAGTGAACGATGTTTTAATATGTAATTTTCGTCATTTGTCCACAAAAATCAAATTTTAAATTTATGTTTACTATCATGTCATGCAATTCACATAAAATTGTTTATACTTTTCGATTTTTTTTTTCTTCCGGGTTTTTTCGCCGGTTTCCGGCGTGGATATATATATATATATATATATATATATATATATATATATATATATATATATATATATATATATTTTTTTTTACGTCCGCCGCGAAACGTTGACTGTAATTGTGGCTGTCACTGACAGTAAATTAACGTAATTGCAATTGACAGTTAATTAACGTAATTGTACTGCCGTTGACAATACATTTATATAATTGTTCTGCCGTTGATAGTAAATTAACGTAATATTATTATTTTTTATTTTGTTTGATTTGTTGACAAGTCAACGTAATTATATTACTGTCGTTGACATAAAATAACTGTAACCACAATAATATTACTGTCAGCAACATCAATATTATTATTGTTTTGGGTTTTTTGTTTTGTTTGAGTTATTCACGGAGTAACGTAATAATTTTACTGTCTATTATTGTAATATTACTATAAACACAATAATATTACTGTGGTTGACGGTAATAATCATGTTGTTATAGTAATATGTTATTATTTTGTTTGAATTTTTTTATTTGTTTGAGTTATTCACGGAGTAACGTAACAATATTACTGTCTATTATTGTAATATTACTGTTGTTATAGTAATTTTGCTGTCACTCACAGTAATATTAATTCTTTTGGCTTCTTATTATGTTTACATTTGTTGAACGACCAACATAGTAATATTATTAGACAATAATAATGAGTTTTGTTGTGTTAATATTACTGTGCTAGAGATTAATATAGCAATATTACTTTGTTAAACTGTAGTTTAGTTAATTTTACTGTGCTTAACAGTACTGCCAATCACAGCAATATTGTTGTTTAAACGGAAAAAGAAAAATGTTACATAAGAAGAAAAAAAATCGAAAAAGTCAACGCCAGAAACCGGTGGTTGAAAAATCAAGAGAAAAAAAAAAGTCAACGTAAGAGACCGGCGGTCAACGGCGGTGAGGGACGAATTTGTCCATAAAAATGTCTTTTGGATCAAAATTGAATAATTTGTGAAATTTGGGGTCAAATTGAGGTTAAATTAAGTTAATAATGAAATTGGAGCATATTAAAGTATGATGAGCTATTTTAGTCTTTTACAAAAATCTGAACCATGTCTGAACTTATTTGTAAAAGAATTTTTTGTTTGGATCTCTTTATAAACAAATACCCATTCTTGTTTTTATTTGTAAAGACCCCTAAAATAAAAGTTAAAGGGTAGATTAATTTATAATAAAACTTAATCCCACCAGAGAAACGAGAATCAAATAAGAGTAAGAAGACAAAACACGTTACACTTAAAGATCTTATCTTAATTGTTTCTTTGAAAACGAAATAAAAATATAAAATAAGTGATCATATCGATCAACACCGGGTCCAACAATCATGAAATAGTCACACTATCTTTTCTCCACTTCTCATCCTTCTTTTTATGCTCTATTTTGTAGATATCTCTTAAATTATTTAATAAATTAATTAATCAATTAATAGGTGTCAAAGGAACATAAAAAGGGAACGGAACATGAATGCTCACAGAAAATGTATAGTAAAAGATTTTGTTTTTTGTTATTTGAGAATCTTCATTCTTCCACTTAAAAATATAATCTTCATTTTTCATTTGGACCCTAACTACCACCTTTTTACCTTGCTTATTAGTTATTAGTTATTACATATGACAATATTTTAGCATTGAAGCAGTTTGAATATCCCAAAGGCACAAAAATAGGATTTGTTTTTCATTTTTCAACCCAACTAAAATCATTAAAATCGGAGTTCATTTTAAAATGTTACGGGTAAAAGGAAAAAGAGAACATTACTTGGCGATAAATTTAGGGACGAAATCTAACTTTAATTTGTTGTCTTTCCCAAAGTAAAGCTATATAATTGTGATATCTCGACCATCGTACAATTCGAATTCCACAAAAGTCAAACCAAAACTTGAGATATTCTCTTTGGCTTTTGAGCCAACTAGAATCACTAATCATATAAAAAGTTATGGCCATATGCCAGATTTCGGTTAATGGATATATGACTAAATATGTGGCTTTTCTTAAAGGTTGACAATAATTTTTATTTTATGTATTTATAAGTAGGACATTTAATATTTGATTTTACTGTATAGAACTTTATTTATTTTCTTTTATTTATATTAGCTTGCGAATGATTGTATAAAAATTTAATAAATGATAAATAGGCTCATGACAAAGGAATTTAAATGCATATAAGTTTTCCTAAATGCATATAGGTTCAGATAAAAATAGTATCGCAAATAAATCCATTCGCATGCCTTATGTCAAAAATACATCTCATAATATAATTTTCATCAATTTCATCTATTATATTCTAACTTCGTCAATATTGCACATTGACCCTGGATTTGAACAAATATCACATTAACCACCATTTTCATAATTTTATGAAAAAATATTTATCTTTTAGAAAATAATATGTTTTGATGAATTTTTTTTCTGGCCAAATTCCGGCATTGACCTTTTTTTAATACTTCTTTTTTATAACATTTTTCGGCCGGTCAACCACTGATCTCCGGCGTAGATTTCTTTTCTCTCTTTAAATTACTGTGTTAACAACAAAATTATTGTCTGAGACAGTAATATTGAATGCCAAAACAGTAATATTACTAATATCACGAATGATTGTATAAAATATTGATAAATGATAAATAGGCTCATGACAAAGGAATTTAAATCCATATTAATTTTCCTAAATGCATATAGGTTCAGACAAAAATAGTATCGCAAATAAATCCATTCCCATGCCTTATGTAAAAAATACATCTCATAATATAATTTTCATCAATTTCATCTATTATATTCTAACTTCATCTATATTGCACATTGACCCTGGATTTGAACAAATATCACATTAACCACCATTTTCATAATTTTTTGAAAAAATATTTATCTTTTTAGAAAATAATATGTTTTTATGAATTTTTTTTTCTGGCCAAATTCCGGCATTGACCTTTTTTTTAATACTTCTTTTTTATAACATTTTTCGGCCGGTCAACCACTGATCTCCGGCGTAGATTTTTTTTCTCTTTAAATTACTGTGTTAACAACAAAATTATTGTTTGAGACAGTATATTGAATGCCAAAACAGTAATATTACTAATATTACTGTCCTAAATAGTAATATTATTGCATGAGACAATAATATTACGGTCATAAATATTAATATTACGGTGCAAAATTGTAGGCCATGACGATCAAATTAATTAATACAGTAAAATTACTGTCTCCGACAGTTAAATTATTGTTTCTCCGACAGTAAAATTACTGTTTGGCCTGCAATATTACTGTTTGAGACATTAATATTATATGCCTAGACATTAATATTAATGAAAACATTTATATAAAAAAAATCAATGCCGGAGACTTGCGTTGACCGCCGGTAGCGGCGGCGGCAACAAGGAAAAAAAAAAAGTCAGGCCGGAGACCGACAGTCAACAGCGACTGAATGGCGACAACGGTCAAAATTGGATTAGGCGTCAAAATTAAATAATTGGAGAAATATGGTGTCAAATTAAGGTTAAATTGGGTTAAATAAATGAAATTGGAGCATATTAAAACATAAGAGGGTATTTTAATCTTTTACAGACCTCTGGACTTTATCTGGACATTCTTGTGAAAAAGTTTTTAATCTGGCCCTTTTTTTGAATAAATAGCGCATAATGGACTTATTTGTAATATCCCATTAAAATAAGTTGGGATTCGACTTCAAGTTAAATTAGTCAGTTTGAGTTGGGATTTTAGAGCAAACACTACATTGCCTATGATTTGGTAAAATTATGGAAAACTAACTCATAATTACTTCATTACTGATTAAATTCATGCAATGGCCTATCAAAATTATCAGAACATAGAGATCCAGATGCTCATATAACTTCACGATTTTCGAAGTAGAATGCATATGTAAAACATATATGTAAACTTCAGGACAAAAACGTGGCAAAATATCATCCGAAGCAACTCACCGACTCTCAGTGGTTCATGGACAGTGGCGCGACCTCCCATATGGCACTACACTCAGGTAATTTCAATTTTGTTTTTAATCCTAGCAATACTTTTTCCAAATATGTCGTCGTCGGTAATGGTTTCACCCTCCCCATCACCCACATAGACCACAATTCTCCGCACCACTCATTCCCGCCTCACAAATGTCTATGTCACCCCTCATATCATCAAACGCCTTATCTTTGTTCGAAAGTTCACCAGTGATAACTCTTGTTCGGTTGAATTTGACCCGTTTGTTTTTTCTGTAAAGGATCTCTAGACCCAAGTCGAGATTTTTAGGTGCAATAGCTCCCGGGAATTATATCCCTTTGGCGTCTCTTTCTCCCACTTCACCTCCCACTACTCCACCCACTATTTCAACACCTTCATCTCACACGACTTGGCATCGTCGTCTTGGCCACCCTGGAAAACACGTCATCTCTCATTTTTTTTTTTCTAGGAAATTTATTTCTCAAAATAAAGACCCTTGGGAATCTATCAGTAATGCGTGTTACTTAGGCAAACATTTTTCTTTGCCATTTTTTACTCAGCAATCTACTATTGTTGCTCATTTTGAAATTATTCATGTTGATTTATAGACATCTCTTGTCTCTAGCCTTATGGGTTTCAAATACTATCTTTTGTTAGTTGATGATCTTACACATTATCTGTGGACTTTCCAACTTTGAAATAAATCTGATATTTTTGCAACTTTTGTCAATTTCTATACACTCATACACACTCAGTTCCAACATCCCCTACATGCATACAAAGTGATAATGGCCGTGAATTAAAAAACACGGAACTTCAATCCTACTTTACCAAACACGACATCCTCAATCATTCTTCTTCTCCTCACACATCTCCTCAAAATGGACATGCAGAACGGATGATCCGCACTATCACCAACATGATTCGATCCCTCATTTTTAAAGCTCATCTTCGTCCTACTTATTGGGTCGAAGCCTCATATGGCTACCCACCTACTCAATATCTTACTGATACGCGTGAAACCTATGTATGAAAAACCGCAAGTGTACAGTATCGCGTGTTGTAGAATAGTAAACTCTCTATATCAATCCACAGGGAATTATGTTCCTAAATTTACCAAGTATCGTAATTATACTATCCTAAACTTTATCTAGACGATCAAGAATGGAGGATGAAATGAAGCCAAAAGGAAACAAAAATAAAAACAACGGTCCGCCAAGACAAACGAATAATTCTGACGTGTGATGGTTTCTAGGGTAAAATCTGTTACAGTAGGTGACCAACAAGCCAACATGTGGCTGTGGTCTTTCGTATTTATTATGGTAATAAATGAATCTTTATTCATATTAATGATAAAACACCTTGACATTCTATATCTTTGTCCCTTTGTCACAAGCATAGATATAGTCCTTACAGTTATTACAAGTACTAGTAATTGATCGTTAGGATCGTGAGATATTTACAATTAAATATTTCATGTAATCGTTACAATTAAAAATTTCATGTAATCGTTACAATCTTCCAATCATTGAATTGAGAGAGACGAGCAAGTAAACGAACTAACGAACTTAAGTTGTTGGGCCCGGTCCAACTTAAGCCCGTTAGGATTTTATGCAACACACTATAAATACTTGATGCATAGGTCTTGCACAAAAAAAAAAGACACAACCCTAACCCTAGCCGCTCCCCCTCTCTCTCTCGGCCACTCTCCCGCGGCCACCACCGGCGCCGTCGCCGGAACTCTGCCGGAATCGGCCATCTGTTGGCCGATTAACATTGGTAGTTCTTTCCTTCTTTCTATTCTTCCGTTTTTCTAACTATTACGTGTCTAGTGCCACGTGTTTAGTAGATCGAAGTATACGAGGTGAAATCCGAGAGGAGGAAGATCGAAGATCGAAGAATCGATGAGCAGCACACGAGCGGAAGCCACACACATTCCCACGCGCCGCCCGAAGACAGCGCGTGAGCCACACGCGCCACCGTGGCTCGTCTTGCCGCTGCTGCCGTTCCGCCGCTGCTGCCCCGGATTGTACGGATTGGTTTCCTTAGCAATCTCGCTTTGCTTGGTGCGCCTACCTCACGCTTCAAGAGTTAAACTTTCGAATCAATTGTCGATAGATTCGGTTACGTTTAAATTGAATATATATGTTCGTTCTTGTATGATTTTATGTGATTACATGAAATGTTTAATTGTTGCGAGCATGATTATTTGATTTAAACGCGAGCATGCTAATATATTTAATTTCGATGAAGTAACTAAGCATGTATGTTGTTTTTAATTTCGCTGGAAGCCCAAAGGTACGCAATTAATTGATTTCAATTATCGGGCATGTGTTTATGTGTTTTAAATTTGTTTAAATCGCATAAAATTTTTGGTTTCCGCTGCGTACACATGTCCGATTCCCAACAAAATCCACCAGTGTACTATCAATAAAGATCTACAAATTCGAATCTAATGTCAATTCAATATTCGCTAACCCATACACTAAAATACCCTAACCCCCGTCTCCAGTGTAGTTAGAGTCTACCCACAGGTCCGACGTCTCCGTTCAGAACCGGATATTAAGAGAGCATGTAGGTCAAGTCCTGAAGGGCTACCCGAGGTGCATCACGTCTCTGTTTCCACAACCCGAGCTATGTTTTCCTAAAATAAAACGAGAAATCCTCTCTCGAGTTCATTCCCATTCACAATCAATTCAACTGTTGGCCAAACAATCGAAACCATTTAATACATGAAAACATAAACATAATCAAAGAACGACTAATATATCACAAATCTGGAAATCAAAATTAATATATACAAGGTTTCATTTCCCTAAAAGAAAATGCCTAGTTCATGACAAACACAAAATGAAGAACACGAGAACTCATAAACTGGTAAAGAAAAAGCTTACTAAAAACTCGAGTCGAAACCCTCGTCGAAGCTTTCTGCGAAAAACTTGCAAAAACCAAAGAAAAATCAAAGAAGAGGTCGAGAGATCGAAAAATGAAGAAGAGACTTTCTATTTATAATAAGAAATCAAAGAAAAATATATGGTCTCGATTGTTGTGCCCAGATTGCTATCTAGGCTTCTTGGATCACGATATTGCAGCCTCGCAAACTGCGCACTGCCTTCCCAGATCGCGGTCCAAGAGGTACGGATCGCGATCTGGCCCAATGTTTTGGTGCTACGGGAATTTGCCACCAGATCGCGATCCGGTGGTGCTGGATTGCGATCTGGCCTTTGCGTCAACTTCAAACACTGGTTTAACCCCTTTTCAACCACGAATTTGACAAATATGTATTTCTCAAAAGTTGTAGCTCTTGAAGTTGGCTTTCTAGATCTACTTGAATCATCTCAATCGGAGGTCGTATGCAAGAGTTATGCATTAAATACCAAACACTGTCACAACCCGCTAGAATGCACTTTTGCACGTGTTTGGTTTGATTGTCAGCTTCGCTGCCAAATCGTTTCGAATTGGAAAAAATAGCTTCTTTTTACTTATAATAGAAATAAAACAAAAATAACATAAGATACAAATAAATCCGAAAAATCGGACGAACGAAGACAAAAACTTGAGGATTCGATAAGTAAAAATCCAGCAAAACGAACACTTATCACTTACCCACCAAAACCACACAAAATCGGACCCCTCACGAAACTCTTTACCTAATAAGATCTACATACTCTCACCTTCGAGTTTTCGTTTGTCTCTGTTATCCCAACCTCACCACCACTACTCAAGTTTGCGGATTACATTCCCTAATCATCAGTTGGTCAGCTCTGGCCAGAGACTTAAAGATTACAAACTATGAGAACACACATGACATCCAAGACTATTCTAGCAATCAAATCCCCGACTACAATGCACAGACCTCTGGCTAGATTTCAGTCTGCACGAACACTGGCCCTTGGGCTGGTCCTCGGTGGAACTTAGGGACAGGTCACGATACAACTGGTCCTCTAGTGAAGTCACGGTGATGTCTAGATCTTAAAGACAAATGGTGTACAACTATATCATAGAGATCTCTACTCGATTATTGAGAACCACTTAGAGATTTCTAGGATGAGGGAGTTCAGTGAACTCGTCAACTTACGAGCACTCACTTATGTATGCCTATATAAAAATGTCGTGTACTGATGAGATGCAATACACATACACTAAGTGCTAGTCTCTAATAGAAAAGGCCGATGTGTGACACCCCTCTCTCGATTACCCTTATTATATGTAATCTCAGCGGAAGACTTTTGAAAACATGATTTTTGTGGATATAAAATTTACGTAAAAATTTTTCTTTTTAAATCAGAGGGAGAGAGGGCACAGCTTGCTAAACCCTAATAAACTATATAACACAAAAGCATACTACATGCAAGACTAGAAACTAACTAGACATAATGAACTTAATGCAAATGCGGACAGATTCAATGCAGAAGCTTTAAAAATTAATTCCTCTTAAACTACTCATGCAAATAATCCCAAAATTTCACCATACCACCTAACACGGGTCTAGATCACTCAGTTAAAACAGTTTTGAAAGATGCATGGCCATTTGGGAGAAATAAATAAAATGGCACAGTCACTCAGTTTAAAAATCCAGAACAGGGGAGGGAGATTTGAAAATTCATAATAAATTCCTCACTGACCCAAAAACTACCAAATTTTACCCCAAGGCAGAAAGGTAAGTTTAAAACATTTTCCAATTGGAAACAAAGCATTTGAGTGAGTAAAACTCCAGTTATACCAGAAAACACCCGAATGACCCTGTTTCGATGCAGCAATGAGAAACAAATCATAACTAAATAAATACTTACCCAAAACATGCAAAAGACCTATCAATATGATGAGAACAGAGAGATGCAGAGACTCCTAAAATCTCATAATTTTCTAAGCAGAACACCTATATGAAAACGATTTTGGAACATGGAGGTAAAATACGAAGAAACTAATAGCCGAAAGCATGCATACATATAAATAGTGAAAATTGGCTTTCGCTTACAAAAGGCTACGGATTACCGATTAATTATCCAAAATAGGGTAACCCTAATTACTATTACACATATCGTCTTTTAATAATTTCCACCGATCGGAGGAAGCGATCGGTAGAAAATACCTAAAACCGTATCAAACGTTTTAACAAGCATATTATACAAATAGAACCACATAACCAAATTAAGAGCCAACACTATCCACAACCCCTCCATACGATCCCCTTCCGATTCTCGAGCTCGATTCCCAACTTCACTCCTCGGGCCCTAAATCGGGTATACCTACAAACATACAACACCTATATGAGTCTTTGAGGACTCAATGAGAATCTTGAAGTAATATCGAATACACATAGCACATAGAGCATACATATATCTATATATATATATACATACATATATCTTATACATGAACATACAACATGAAGTAAAACAATCATATACTTCCCTTTTTCGTCGGCGATCTTCATTCACATAATTGTCACCACGCATAGAGTGAGATGATTCCCACCTTTATAACCCTATGATCCCAAGACCATAGAGTGAGAATATCCCACCTTTATAACCCTATGCCATGACACGTATTGAAGAATATAGAAGGAGTTTCCCACCTTTATAACCCTACGGTCCCAAGACCATAGAGTGAGATTTTCCCACCTATATCAACAACACCGAAATGCACATGCATGACATGAAAAATTGTCGGGAATCCCTCGGAAGAGTCAATCTAAGTTACGGATAAATAACCCCATGTAATTCGAACCATGACTAACTACGTGGGATCAAACCACCCCTAGGCCCTACGGTACCAGGCTCGCCGTACCCGAGAAATTTACCGTAACCTCGAAAGACTTTCCAACATAGTTTTTATCTTTTAAAAATTCATGACACTAATGCACCCACCCATGCACCCTTTCTACTTACCCTTCTCTCATCCTTACACCCAATGATTCACATAAGCAAGCAAGAGCACATAGGAGCACATAGAAAAATACACATAAAGCTTCACAAAATCATTTAGCCATAAAAACATAGAAATAACCGAAACCTTAACATGCAAAAACAATCTAACAACCAAGTTCACTAGATCTAGTATTTTACAAGAATAAAATTCAAGACTTTCATCTTCACTTTTATTCAAGCAAATACACTAGATCTTCACATGCAAGAGTATTTTAAATCAAATTAGCACAACTCTTAGTTCTTAAACCATTTTTCATAGAAAACACTAGATCTTAACATGCAAGACTTTAGATCAACCATTAATCACTAGATCTTAACATGCAAGACCTTAGATCAACAATTAATCTCCAATCTTAACATGCAAGATCTTAAAACAACAATCAATCACAAGATCAACACATACAAAGTAGCAATCAAACCAAATAAACCATTTTAAGCATTTTACCTCAAAAATTCGAAAGTTCTTTAGTCAAGTCAAAAATTCATTTTCTTTTCAAAAATCAACAATCAAACACTAGATTAACACATGCAAGGCACTAATTAAACCAAATAAGCCTTTTAAAACATTTTTCCCCAAAAATCCGAAAGTTTCATGGCTAGGCCAAAAATTCATTTTCTTTTCAAAAATCAACAATCAAACACTAGATTAACACATGCAAGGCACTAATTAAGCAAAATAAGCCATTTAAAACATTTTCCCCAATTTTTCGAAAAATCATAAATTTTCAAGAATAAAGCTATCTTTTCAAAATACTAACATGCAATCATCATCTAAAACTCATAATCACATAATATGCAAGAATCAACAATAAAAACACATAAAAACACATAAAAACCGAAAATACTAGTGGTGTTGTAGGTTTGAGCAAGAATTCAAGAATTCTCACCTATACTCTTTAGGGGAAGGGCTTGTTAGCTCTTTTCTCTCTAATACAAGAAGAGATTAAGAGTTAGATTAAGAAAATAAGAAGAAAACAAAAGAAAGAGGAGGATGAAGAGCTTTGCTCTTTCGGGAAAGAAGAAGAAGGAAGAGGGAGGAGAAGCTTACTCCTAAGCTTGGCCGAAAATTCTCCTCTTGTTGAAATAGAAGGAGACTTTGAACTTAAGTATTGTAAGAGTGGAGTTTGAGAGTGAGTTTTGATCTTGGGCATGAGTGGTATTTATAGAGTTTTTGGAGACTTCAAAGCCAATGGAGAAGAAAGGAAAATACATTTTTTGTAGGGGTGATTTTGCAAATTTTCGAAAGTTGGGAGTGGTGGTGGTTCTTGGGTGGTTCAAGCTTGAGAAAATGGTGGTTATGGTGGTGGTGGTGGCTGCCGAAATGAAGGGGAAGGAGAAGAAGAAAGAAAGACTTTTGGCCTTAAAGTGGTGTGTGGGAGTGGAAAAGCAAGCCTAGACTAGAGGGTAGGGGGCTAGCTTTTGGGTATTTCTTCCTATGCTCAAGGTACAACCACACCAATGCATGTCTTATACTAATTAATATGAAATTTTAAAAATCATGTGTGTGTGTGTGAGTGATGTCCGAAAATTCAAGAAAAATGTGGGGAGCATTTTCTAATTTTCGACATTAATTTTAAAAATCCAAAAATGCATGGGGAAATTTATTTTCTAAAATTTTGTGTATGAAATGCTCATTTAAAAAAAAAAAATCACATGCAAGAATAAAATCTTAATTCATGAAAATAATTTATTTCGAAATAATATCTCGAAATATTTCCTAAGCACATAATTCACATAATTCACATAATCACATATTTCACCTAATCACATATTTCACATAATCACATAATGCACCCAATAATTTACGTAATCACATATTGCACACAATAATCCACATAATCACATAATTCACATAATTACCTAATTCACCTAAATACTAACCATGCAAGAATTATTATAAATTCTAATTTCGCAATTATTCACATAAAGGTGGTAAAATAACATAATATTATTTTACCGAAAATGCGGGGTGTTACACGATGTCCTCATTGGTGGCGTAAACCGTCGACTAGGAACAAGGTTTAAAAGTTATATTACTTAAGTAAATATCTCATGATCTTACTAGATCAAATATAAGTAATTATAATAAACGTAAGGACTATATCTATGCTTATGAAAGGGACAAAGATATAGAATGCCTAAAGATGGTTTATCATTAATACGAAAAAAAATTATTTATTACAAGAATAAATGAAAAACCACAACCATAAGTTGACTTGTTGGTCACCTACTCTAACAATCTCCCACTCGACCTAAAGCCAACTACCCATAAATCGTTATCCCATCGACTCTCTATATTTCTCGTGGATCAATCTTAACAAAGGCTTCGTGAAGTGGTCTACTACGTTCTCTTCCGAGGTGAATCGTTCTGCCTTGACTTCACCTCCATCAATGATCTCTCGGGTCACATGATACTTCCTCAGAATATGCTTGGACATCTGATGAGATCTTGGCTTCTTAGCTTACGCCACGGCTCCGGTGTTATTGCAGTACAACGGTACTGGATCATTAGGATTAGGAACAACACCCAACTCTTGGATGAATTTCCTTATCCAAGTCCCTTCTTTTGCAGCTTCCGATGCTGCTATAGACTCAACTTCGGTAGTGGAATCGGCCGCCGTGCTTTGCTTGGAACTCTTTCAACACACGGCACCACCATTAAGTGTGAATATCAATCCCGAGTTCGACTTTGATTCGTCCACATCCGATTGAAAACTAGAGTCGGTAAAGCCTTCTAATTTCAATTCGGCACCCCCATAGACCAATATCCTTAGTCATTCCTAAGTACTTGAGGATATCTTTCACATCTTTCCAGTGAGCTGGACCGGAGTCAGACTGACATCTGTTTGAGACACTCACAACATACGCAATATCGGGTCTTGTACATAGCATGCCATACATTATGCTTCATATGGCAGAAGCATATGGTGCCCTTTTCATCTCCTCTATTTCACTAGGTGTCTAAGGACACATGGATTTCGTGTGAAGAACCCCATGGGACATTGGCAAGAATCCCTTCTTGGATTCTTCCATGCTAAACTGTTTCATAACTGTGTATATGTACAGGGTTTGGGATAAACCTAGCATCATTCTAGCTCTATCTCTATAGGTGCGTATTCGTAACACGTACGACGCTTCTCCCAAATCCTTCATTGTGAAACGTGTGGATAACCAAGCTTTAGTCTGTTGTAACATTCCTACATCATTCCCAATGAGTAGAATGTCATCGACATAAATCACTAAAAATATCACTGCTCTCCCACTAACCTTCTTGTAAACACAAGTTTCCTCCGGGTTCTTCTCAAAATCAAAATCTTTGATAGTTGAGTCGAACCTTATGTTCCAACTACGGGATGCTTGTTTCAATTCATAAATGGATCGTTGGAGTTTGCAAACCTTTTGCTCACTTCCAGAAGATATGAATCCTTCCGGATGCGCCATGTAAATTTCTTTCTCAATGTCTCCATTAAGGAAAGCCGTCTTCATATCCATTTGCCATATCTCGTAGCCGTACCACACAGCTATGGCTAGCAAAATCCTAATGGACTTCAGCATTGCAACTAGCAAAAAGGTTTCCTCATAGTCAATACCTTGTCTTTGATATATTTGTAATCCCCAATCATCTCATATAGTAAGAATTCATTATTCATGATGCATGATCACGAGTGCTTGCTACACATGTGCCTTAATTGCGTTTTAATACGTGATGGAATACTTTTCTTAAAATGTGCTTAACGGTCATATATTCGTCTTAATTGCATTTATGCATTTTAATTACATTTAAATATGATTTGTTCCATACATAATTACTTTAAGTAACTCATATTAGACTAAAATCAAAAGTATGCAAAAGGGTGCAATTTGATTGGTTGGTTGACTAGGTTGCACAAGACCGTTCTGAAATTGTTTACACTTGATTATAATGAGTAAACATCAGCCCCCTATCTCATCTCAAGCCTTCCAATCATGAACATCCATTTGTCCTTGTTGGGAGTGGGTAGATAAGTGAAGACTTTGTGCTTTGGTCTTCATTTTCCCTTGTCTACTTCCAAAAAACGACTAGACCAATTCCCTCAAGTTTCTCTTCTTATTTCTTCACTTCCATATTCACATAAGAGAACATCAAACCATAAGAACCCATAGAAGTATAGCTAGAACAAGTTCTTCACCATTTCTAACTGAAAATCCTAGGCTTTGAAGTTTGAATTCTTCTCTAATCAAGGCCTTTAGTACACCCTATATGAGACTGATCTTTTCACTTCGTATATCGTATTGAACTTGAGGTAAATTGAAGCCTTCATTTTCTCATTATAAGAACCATATTATGTGTGATTTAATGTGACTTTTGCTACGTGTTCTGCATGATATTTGAATGATTGATGAGTCATAGTGATATGAAAGAATATGTTTTCAAAATGGGAGTACGGTACTTAATTGATGGTCGGGTAGGCAAGGGACATGGAGGAACCGGCGGACCCAACACATGGTGGAAAATACTTGAGGTCGAAAGACCAATATGGAAAACCCACAATTAAAGAAATGAAATACGGCTAATACTTGAGTTCGAAAGGCCGGTATAGAAACCCCGTGTTATCTATTGGCCAAGCATGATGAACAGGTTCCAAAAACCACAACCTATCGCTATCAGTCAAGTACCACACTTTTCAAGGATACCCGAAAAAAAGAAGGATTTCAAAGAAAAGGATCGTGAATGAAGGTATATGTGATATTGTACATATTGAATGAATAATGTGTTATGTGATATATTGCTATTACATCAGTTTCAACTTGCTGAGCCATTAGCTCATTGGGTTCGTATGATGCAGGTAATGATGTACATGTTTAGAAGTTGACCTGTCCAAGAACGGCGAGAACGAGATTCGTTCATATGCCATGCTTCGAGCCATTTTTTTGTAGCCGAGCTAGAAACTCTGATTTCATTTTGTTAGCCGCTCTATTATGGTTTTTGGAAACTTTAACTTTGCAAACAATATATATATATATATATATATATATATATATATATATATATATATATATATATATATATATATATATATATATATATATATATATATATATACACAAATTTCGAGAAAGTACAAAGTTCAATTTCTTTTCAGAGCAATTACGTATGTTCGTATTAAAATCATAATGTTTAAGTACATATAAAAATTACTTGGTCATTTTCCCTTTATTGCAAGATTCACAAGTCCGTAGTGATTTCACATCTTCCGAAGTGAACAATTTCGTTCATCCTTCTTACAGAGACATGACCTAATCTAGCTGCCCAAAGTTGTGTGGGGTTTTAATCTATCTCCTTACATTTTGATGATATAACATTAACGGGTATTTCGCTTGGATTTAGTTCATATAAGTTGTTTAATAGTCGTCCATTGCCGATCACATTTTCATTCTTATGTATAATGCAAATTGAATTTCAAAAAACAAATGTAAAACCTTCAATATCCATAACAGGAATAAAAATAAGGTTTCTAATGAGAGACGGAAAAATAAAAAATCGTTTAAAGCAATAGGAAAACTAGAATCCAAAACATTTAACTAAATAGTCCCAATGGCTTCAGCAACAACTCTTGCTCCATTCCCCATCCTTAGGTAGGTCTCACCCGCTCTAAGCTTTCGATTTCTTGTCATTAGCTGCATATCATTACATAGATGTGAGCCACAGTCTGTATCTAATACCCAAGAAGAAGAGTTTATAGACAAATTTACGTCAATGAACGTTTCTACTCTAGGTAAGCCTTGCAGTTGCAGCGCCAACGCTCCTCTTTCTTTCCACGGTGATGGCAAACATCCTCAGCCTGCTAGCTGACTTTCGCTTTAGGACCCCCACTACCTTCACCCACCTCGAACTTGTTGTTTGTGAAGGGAACTCTTTCATTTCTCTTCTTTTGGAAAGAAAACTTCATTCCAGAAGTGGCAACAACGATAACATGTTTTTCTTTCTTGATGGTGGACTGGAAAGTGACCAACATGTTCATTAACTCATCCGATGGAGGATCAAGCTTGTTCATGATGAAGTGCACTCTGAACGAGTCATAGGAATTTGGGAGGGACAACAGGATCAAATCCAATGACAACTCGGCAGGGAGGGTGACGTCAAGGTTCACTAGCTTCTCAAGGAGAGTGATCATCTTGAGACATTGCTCGTGGACTGAAGCTCCTTCGCGCAGTCTCAAAGTGGTCAACTCCTTGGTAGATGCGAACCTAGAAGGCCTAATATTCTCACTATACATGCTATCAAGATGAGACTTGATGTCAAAAGCATGCAAGTGAGACTCGTATTTCCTCGCAAGCGCGGGCTCGATAGATGCATGAGTGTCGTCCTTCTTCCATGCTTCATAATTCTCCTTTTAACCATTAGTTATTGTCAGGTATAGAGGCAGGAGGTGTCTCATCGAGCACATAGAGACGCCCCTCAACAGTGAGCACTAGTTTTAGACTACGTAACCAATCGAGGTAGTTTGGGCCATTGAATTTTTGGTCAAGGATGAGATTATGGGATTCTTAGACATGATTACCTGAGAGTTTTAAAGAAGAGGATTATTATATATTTGTGTTAAATGATTTACAATTAAATATTTGGTCTTTTATTATTTAATTGTTCTCACAATAATTTTACCGAGTTCCACTACCCTCCTCTAGTAGACAAACGAGAAAACCGATTTCTCTCTACTGGGCTTTAGGTCCAATAGACAAATATAACTCGTAGTTAATCTAGCCCGATTATATTTTTCCAAAGGTGGATCACATTCAATCATATCATTTATATGATCCTAAAGTATTTTTCTTCACACTTGATAATGACCTAAGTTCATCTCGCGAATTCAAAAGATATTCGTGTGTCAAGTTTAACCTACCAATCAAAGATGCTCATTGAATTAATTATACCCAACTAATGCAATCCCTAGTTCATCTAGCCGACCACGTTAATCTAGCATAACTCTTTCTATGGCTACCTACATCCTTATGTCAATCAAATTACATGTTACCTTACAATAGCACTCCCCGTTAACACGGCTTACTGCACTATTGCAAAGGGCTACATATAATTCAATCGTTGGTAGACGGAAAGAAAAATTCAACGGATTGGTTTTTCTTTATAGCTTGAAATAATTCTTAATAAAATTAAGAATGAGTGATTTTTAGAAATTTTTTATCTCATCATAAGGTTTGGAACGGTCTATGTGATTCCTACATCTATGTTCTCTAAAGGCATACGGAAACACATATTGTCCTAAGAGGAACATAGGACCTAATTATATAATTAATTACATTAATTAATTATCGGGTTTTCAAAACAGTTATAGGACCTCCATTAGCATAAATCAATCAAATATTATTGAGGTACTAATAATTAAGTTGAAGTATCATCAACATTTTCTATTAATTAAAATCAATTTAATAATTTTGAATTAATCAATTAATCCAACACCTATTTACTAAAATTGTTGATTGTTGAATCAATTATCTAATTGGATTTAATTGAAAATAATTTTCAAAAAATAAAATCAATTTGTTTTAAGTTTAACTTTAGAAATATGAAATAATTTCATTTATTTATTTATTTATTTTGTTTTTTATTTATTTTACCGAACCTGTCTAGTCCGATAACTAGTTCGGACCGAATCGGTCTAGTTCAGTCCGGCCCAGCTGGTCGGATCAGTGGTTCAGGTCAGTCAGACCGAGAACCGGTCTGACCGATCCGATTCCACGTCGATTCGGTCAGTTGGATCGAAAAGAACCGTCGAACCGGCCAATCCGATTGGTTCGATCTAGATAAAATAAAAACAGCAGTTTTAATTTTATTTCAGATCCGATATTCCAATTTAAAACAATTTTAAAGCTGAAAAAATTCTACACAATATTTCAAAAATATTTTAAACTTTCGAAAAACACCCAATTAAATAATACAACAATTAAAATTTTAATAAATTCAAGAATGCATTAAAATAAGCAATATATTAACGTAATTAATTGCGCAACGAGCTCTGATACCGTTGTTGGGAATCAGTCACGTGTACGTAGTGGAAAAAAAAAATTTTATATGAAAAATAAATTTAATCATATAAACACGTGCTCAATAATATCAATTAATTGCGTACCTTAATGCTTCCAGCGCATATTATAAACAAACATGCATATAATTAATTTGCTAGGAAAAACATAGCATGCTCGCAGTAAATCACAAATCATATAGAAACAATTTTACGAAATCATTCAAGTAAAATCATATTGTATATATAAACATATTATTTAATCGTATTAAATTAATACAAGTTAATTAAGATTGGATCCAAAAATACCTCTTGAAGCGTGAGGCGAACTTTCGGAATTGACGCAAAATGCCACAGAAACCAATCCGGGCAGTCGGGAGGAGCGGTGGCGAAGCGACGGCGACGGACGCGCGGGGCAGCGGCGGCGCGTGCAATTCACGCCCTGTCTTCGGGCGGCGCATGAGGGCGTGTGCGGCGGCGGTTCGGGATTGGGTCTCGGCGGTTTGACTCCTTTGTCTTCCTCCTCTCGAATTTCACCTCGTATACCGAACTCAACTGATACGTGGCACTAGACACGCAAAAGTCAGTATAAACAGAAGAATAAAGCAAGGATTATAACTACCGAATGTTTGATGGCACGTGGGCACCGATTCCCAGCGACGGCGGAGTGGTGGAGATGGCAGCAGACGTTGGGTGAGCGGCTAGGGTTTTCTTGTTGTGTGCATTGTATTTATAGTGTCTTGTACACAAGCCCTAACTGGCTTAAGTTGGACCGGGCCCAACAGCTTAAGCCCGTTAGTCTTTCTTTGCTCTTTCTCATAAACCAATGATCGAAAAATTATAACAATTATATTTTCGGAATCATTGAAACATCCTCATTGACGAATGCCGATTCTCAATTTCTAGTTTCTGAAAATGGAAACCATAATTTAGTAAACATGCTAAATTTGGAAACTTCCCAATTTAGAAAGTTCACTAAGATAATCGCATAATTCTTTCATTTTCTTATTCTCATTCATAATTCCCAATTATGAATGTTGGACTCCATCGTATTGACTTCCAATTATGCAAAGATTAAACGTTTTTATCTTTGACCGTTTATTCAATGAATTCGAGTACACAAGCAGTGTGACCCTCGATGGTTGAGGTGTAAGCTATCTGTGGGCCCACAACTCTTTGTGGTTTAAACTTGTCCCTAGAGTTATAATTAAGATGAAGCTCGTTTCAACTTAATCCGCAACAAATCAAGATTGGTGTCTAGCAACTATGCATCATGAGTCCCTAGATACAAGTGAAGTGCCCACAAGAACCGTGTGATCTAGTTAACGTACAGTACGATCCCTTCGATGTATATGTCCCGGGTGAACAAGAGCCATTGGTTCATCGAGACCTCCTTTATAGTTAAATAATTGTGCGATCGTTCTAAGTGTTGTAATTGGTCCGTGCATGACTTACAGAATTACATTCCCTAATCATCACTTAGTCAGATCAGGCCTGACTTAAAGATTACAAACTATGAGAACACACAGGACATCCAAGACTATTCAAGAGATCGAATCCCCGACAACAATGCACATACCTCCCACTAGATTTCGGACTGCACGAACACTGGCCATTGGGGCGGTCCTCGGTGGAACTCAGGGACATGTCAGGATACAACTGGTCCTCTAGTGAAGTCACGGTGATGTCTAGGTGTTAAGGACTAATGGTGTACAACTACATCATAGAGATCTCCACTCGATTATTAAGAACCACTTATAGATTTCTAGGATGAGGGAGTTTAGTGAACTCGTCAATTTACTAGCACTCACTTATGTATGCCGATATCACAATATCATTTACTAATGATATGCAGTACACATACACTAAGTGCTAGTTTCTAATGGGAAAGGCCGATATCCTCATTAGCGGCGTAAGGTCGATATCCTCATTGGTAGCATAACCCGTCGACTAGGAACAATGTTTAACAGTTATATTTCTTAAGTAAATATCTCATGATCCTACTAGATCAAATATAAGTAATTATAATAATTGTAAGGACTATATCTATGCTTATACAAGGGACAAAGATATAGAATGCCAAAAGGTGTTTTATCATTAATGCGAAAAATGATTATTTATTACAAGAATAAATGAAAAGGCCACATTCATAAGTTGGCTTGTTGGTCACCTACTCTAACAGCGTACACACCGAAATATGCATATAATTTCCCAAACCTGACAACACAGGGAACCTTTTGCATTCTCTTTACTGTAACATCTTTATTGAACACTGAATGAGGTGCAGGATTATCTCCCACATATCACATGGTATATTAAAACATTAACTTTTTTTACCTCACAAATATGAGATAATCATTATAAGTTGTAACACCGTTTAGGGAATCCTAAAACTCTAAAATAGAGCACGTACTGAAACTTTATTTATTGAAATTTCAACATTGTTTATTGAAATTTCAAACGGTCTCAAACATACATTTGTGACCAAATGATTTCATACATTTGACAATTGATAAGATCCCAAATGTCATTCTCATCTTAAGTTTAACTCAATTTAATATTGTATATTCTTAAGGTTGTTGAGTTTATCTTTAAAGTGCAGTTTCCTTTATGTGAGAGATGAAATTATTTTTATTATTGTGTATAGCGACAAAATGAGAAAAATAAATTTTCTCTAACATCCAACAACGACTATAACCCTTTATCCTCGCGTAAACTGAATATCCTTAAGAGATCTTATATATCACGTCTTAAAAAATCACACGTTGCAGTCTTTAGTGTTTCTCTTAAAATTAGAAGCAAAACCGTACATGTCAGTTGATATATTTTGTAGACTCATAGCTTTAAATAACATGTAAAGCGGACATGATTCTGTTAGAAAATTTATTAAGATGTATTTACTGTAACTATGTGTCATTCTACGAGATAGTAACTAACTGGCTACTTTTAGTCTTTTCTCATTTATGTCATTTCATTCCTACACATAGTCAAATATGAACCGACAAAGAATTCATTTATCCTTTAGGTTTTGAAAGAAGCCTTATGTTGACTATATATGTAGAAAGAAAAATCAAACCACATGCACTTTCAAGTTAAGAAATCGTAACTTTAGTGTTGAAGTCAAAAATGAAATTAGACTAATACTGAATGTACTCCTTTATGTTTATTTTCTTTTATTAATTATGAAACAAGGTTAGTCTAAACTATACTTGATTCAAGCTTGTCGTTTTAATAATAAAACGTATCATAAGTACCATAAGAAACATCCTAGTACTTGCCCTATTAATCTTGATGCCCTTAAAGATTTCTAAAATGGTGCCCCAAATGATCTTAATACTTATAATTAGAACGATCATATTTTTAAGTCCCTTTTATCTTAACCTTAAGGAAACTTTTAATTCCGAAAAAAAAACTAGTCGGTCGTTCTATTTAAAAGGTAAAATCAAGATCTATGCACCCTAAATAATAAGTAAATTGTGCTATAGAGCACAATAACCAAAATTAACATTGAGAGATAATACATAAGCGGAAGCATGAACTAAATAGGGAACATAAACAAGAAGGCATGCTGACACCTATTATTATGTCATAACAATATCAAATAAAACCTATGTATGTATAACATAAATAAACGAAATTGGATCCATTTATCATAAAATACCTAGCCCAATGTTAACATGTCTTTATGTGTTAGAGTAGGTGTTCAACACGCCAACATGTGGCTGTGGTCTTTCGTGTTTATTATTGTAATAAACGAACCTTTATTCGTATTAAAGATAAAAGACCTTGGCATTCTATATATTTGTCCCTTTGTCACAAGCATAGATATAGTCCTTACAGTTATTACAAGTACTAGTAATTGATCGCTAGGATCGTGAGATATTTACTTAAGTATTATAACCGTTAAACGTGTTTCTAGTCAAAGGGTTATGCCACCAATGAGGATATCGGCGTTTCCCATTAAGAGACTAGCACTTAGTGTATGTGTACCGCATCTCATCAGTAAACGGTATTGTGATATCGGCATGCATAAGTGGGTGCTCGTAAGTTGACGAGTTCACTGAACTCCCTCACCCTAGAAATCTCTAAGTGGTTCCCAATAATCGAGTAGAGATATCTATGGTATAGTTGTACACCATTAGTCCTTATGACCTAGACATCAGCGTGACTTCACTAGAGGACCAACTGTATCGTGACCTGTCCCTTAGTTCCACCGAGGACCATCCCAAGGGCCAGTGTTCGTGCAGTTCGAAATCTAGTGGGAGGTTTGTGCATTGTAGTCGGGAATTCGATCGCTAGAATAGTCTTGGATGTCCTGTGTGTTCTGAAAGTTTGTAATCATTCTAAGTCTCTGGCCAGAGCTGATTAAGTGATGATTAGAGAATTCGATTCTCTAAGTCATGCACGTAATGATTACAACACTTAGAACGATCGCACCGTCATTGAACAAATAAGGAGGTCTCGACGAACCAATGCCTCTAGTTCAATCGGGACATATGAATCGAAGGGACCGTACTGTACGTTAACTATATCTGAAGGTTCTTGCAGGCACTTCATTTGTATCTAGGGAATCATGACGCGTAGTTGCTAGACGCCAATCTTGATTCGTTGGGTGATTAAGATGAAAAGAGCTTCATCTTAATCGTAACTCTAAGGGACGAGTTTTGACCATAAAGGGTTGTGGGCCCACGGCTAGCTTACACCTGAACCATCGAGGGTCACACTGCTCGTGCACGTGAGATCTTTGAATAAACAGTTAGAGATTTTATGGTTTATCTTTGCATGATTGGAAGTCAATATGATTGGGTCCAACATTCGTAATTTGGAATTATGAATGGGAATAAGAAAAGGAAAAGAATAGGCAAACGTATTAGTGAACTTTCTAAATCGGGAAGTTTCCAAATTTAGAAAGTGCACTAAATTAGGGTTTCCACTTTTGGAAAGTTGGAAATCGAGAATTGGCACTCGTAATGACGAGAACATTATAATGAGTCCGAAAATGTAATCGTTACAATTTTCCGATCATTGAATTGAGAGAGACAAGCAAGTAAAAGAACTAACGAACTTAAGTTGTTGGGCCCGGTCCAACTTAAGCCCGCTAGTGTTTTATGCAAGACACTATAAATACTTGATTTATAGGTCTTGCACAAAACACAAGACCTAACCCTAACCCTAGCCGCTCCCTCTCTCGATCGGCCACCCTCTCCCGCGGCCACCACTGCTGTCGCCACCGCCGTCTTGCCTGAATCGGCCATCCGTTGGCCGATCACTTTCGGTATTCCATTCCTTCTTTCTTTTCTTCCGTTTTTCTAACTATGACGTGTCTAGCGCCACGTGTTTAGTAGATCGAAGTATACGAGGTGAAATCCGAGAGGAGGAAGATCGAAGATCGAATAATCGAGGAGCAGCACACGAGTCGAAGCCGCACGCATCCCCACACGCCGCCTGAAGACCGCGCGTGAGTCACACGCGCCGCCGCGGCCCGTCTCGCCGCTGCTGCCGCTCAACCGCTGTTGCCCCGGATTGTACGGATTGGTTTCTGTAGCAATCTCGTCTTGCTTAGTGCGTCTACCTCACGCTTCAAGAGGTAAACTCACGAATTCATTGTTCTTGATTCGTTTACGTTTAAATAAAATGTCCATGTTCGTTCTTGTATGATTTTATGTGATTACGTGAAATCATTTTATTTATTGCGAGCATGTTATTTGATTTAAACGCGAGCATGCTAATTGATTTAAATTAGGTTGAATAATTAAGCATGTATATTGTTTTTAATTTCGGTGGAAGTGCAAAGGTACGCAATTAATTGATTTCAATTATCGGGCATGTGTTTATGTGTTTTAAATTGTTTAAATTGCATTAAATTTTTGTTTTCCGCTGCGTACACGTGTCCGATTCCCAACATTATGGACGACACGTTAACTTTTAAGCGGCAACTTTTGAAAAATAAATATGGACGATAAAATATCGTGTCAAACAATAAATCTAACTTAGTGCCAATTTACAGTTCACATGAAGTTGTAATAACCGTACTTTATTATGTATCATCCACAAATTCAAATAAAGGTATATCACATCTCAAGATATCGAGAACTCCATTAATAACTTATCTTTGGACGATGATATTAACATGTATAAGTGATATGTTGTTGTAGTAATCAAATACTGACAATAAGAGCACATCAAATAATAATTCTACCTTAGGGTCGAACTACTATTCACATGCAAAAAATCAAATAATAGCCACGCGTTTAACACCACAATGTGCACATGCAATTCTACAAAGTATTGGCCTTCCTTAGGGCAGACACAATACTCACATTATTAGATGCACAAACCGGGCAGAACCGGACCGCTTCGGTCCGAACCGGTCAGACCGGTTGGGCTGAACCGGTTCACTGAAAATAAAAAAAAAATAAAAAAAAAATTGATTTCTAAAATTAAACTTAAAACAAATTGATTTTAATTTTCAGAAAATTTATTTTCAATTAATCCCAATTAGATAATCGAGTCAACAATCATCTATTTTAGTAAATAGGTGTTAGATAAATTAATTAATTTAAATTGTTAAATTGATTTCAATTAATAGAACACTAATATAATATAAACTATAAGTTCAACTTAATTAGCAGTACCTCAATATTATATGAATGATTTATGCTAGTTGAGGTTCTATAATTATTTTGAAAAACCCGATAATTAATTAATGTAATTAATTATATAGTTAGGTCGTATGTTCCTCTTAGGACAATACGCATTTCCATATATCTTTAGAGAACATAGATGTAGGAATCACATAGACCAATCCGAACCTTCTGATGAGATAAAACTTTTTAATAAAATCCCCCATTCTTAATCTAATTAAGAATCATTTCAAGCTATAAAGAAAAACCCAATCTGTTGAGTTATTTCTTTCCTTCTACCAACGGTTGGATTATGTGTAGCCCTTTACTGTAGTGCAGTAAGCCGTGTTAGCGGGGAGTGCTATGGTAGAGTAAGATGTAATTCAATTGACATAGCGATGAAGGTAGCCATAGAAAAGGGTTATGCTAGATTAACGTGGTTGGCTAGATTAGCTAGGGACTGCATTAGTTTGGCATTATCAAGTTCTATGAGCATCTTTGATTGGTAGGTCAGACTTGACACACGACGATTTTGATATTCGCGAGATTAACTTAGGTCATTATCAAGTGTAAGGAAAATTAATTTAGGGTCATATTGTGGATATGATTGATTGTGATCTACCTTTGGGCAAATATAATCGGGCTGGATTAACCACGGGTTATATTTGTCTATTGGACCTAAAGCCCATTAAGAAAAATCAGTTTTCTCGTTTGTCTACTAGAGGGAAGTGGAACTCGATAAAATTAGTGGGAGAGAAATTAAATAACATAAGACCAAACATTTAATAGTAACAATCATTTAACGTGAATCTCTAATAATCCTCTTCTCTATACCTCTCAGATAATCATGTCTAAGAATCCCATAATGTCAATCCTCGACAATAAACTCAATGGCCCTAATTACCTAGATTGGTTGCGTAGTCTTAAGCTTGTGCTAACCGTTGAGGGGCGTCTCTATGTTCTGAACGAGAGACTTCCTGCCACTATACCTGCCACAGCGACTGATGCTGAAAAGGAAACTTATGAAGCATGGAAGAAAGATGACACACATGCTAGGTGCTATATGATAGCCGCCATGGAGCCCGCGCTTGCGAGGAAATATGAGTCTCACATGCATGCTTTCGATATAAAGGCTCATCTCGATAGCATGTATAGTGAGGATATTAGGGCATCAAGGTACGCTGCTACAAAGGAGTTGATCACGGCGAGACTGCGCGAAGGGACTTCGGTCCACGAGCACTGTCTCAAAATGATTACTCTCCTTGAAAAGCTAGTGAATCTCGATGTCACCCTCCCGGCCGAGCTCTCGTTGGATTTGATCCTGTTTTCTCTTCCTAGTTCCTATGAATCGTTCATGGTAAACTTTTAACATGAACAAACTAGATCCTCCCTTGGATGAGTTAATGAACATGTTGGTCAGTTTCGAGTCCACCATTAAGAAAGAGAAGTCTGTTCTCATTGTTGCTACTTCTGGTAAGAAGAGTTCTTCCCAAAAGAATAGAAAGGAAAGAGTTCCCTTCCCAAACAGCAAGTTCGAAGTGGGTGAAGGTAGTGGGGGTCCCAAGGCAAAGGTCAGCAAGCAAGTTGATGATGTTTGCCATCATTGTGGAAAGAAAGGACATTGGCGCCGTAACTGCAAGGCTTACCTAAAGTAGAAAAGTTCTGAAAAGGGTACGTATTTCATTGACATAAATTTTTCTGTCAATTCTTCTTCTTGGGTATTGGATACGGGCGGTGGCTCACATTTGTGCAATGATTTGCAGCTAATGATAAGAAGTCGAAAGCTTAGAGCGGGTGAGACCTACCTAAGGATGGGGAATGGAGCAAGAGTTGCTGCTGAGGCCATTGGCACGATTTACTTAAATATTTTGGATTCTAGTTTTCCTATTGTTTTGAACGATTGTTTATTTGTTCTGTCCCTCATTAGAAACCTTATTTCTATTCCTGTATTAGATATAGAAGGTTTTACGTTTGTTTTTGGAAATTCGATTTGCATTATACAAAAGAATGAGAATTTGATTTGCAAAGGACGACTGTTAAACAACTTGTATGAACTAAATCCAAATGAAATACCTATTAATGTTATATCAGCAAAACGTAAGGAGATAGAACAAAACCCCGCACAACTTTGGCACGCTAGATTCGGTCATGTCTCTTTAAGAAGGATGAACGATTTTGTCAGTGAAGGATTGTTCTCTTTGGAGGACGTGAAATCACTACAATCTTGTGAGTCTTGCCTTAAAGGGAACATGACCAAGGCACCCTACAAAGGGAAAATGGAACGAGCCGAGGGTCTTTTGGATTTGATCCTTACATACATATGTGGTCCACTAAGTGTTAGTGCGAAGGGTGGATACAACTACTTCGCTACCTTTACCGACGATTATTCTAGGTATGTGTATGTGTACTTGATGAAGTACAAGTCCGAAAATTTTGAAAGGTTCAAAGATTTTAGACACGAAGTAGAGAAGCAACTCGGACGAAGTATTAAGAAGCTGCGATCCGATCGTGGTGGAGAATACTTGAGCATCGAGTTCATTGACTATCTAAAAGAGAATGAAATACAATCTCAATGAACTCCACCTGGAACTCCTCAACTTAATGGAGTCTCCGAACGTCAGAATCAAAATTTATTGGATATGGTTCGATCTATGATGGGGTTCACGAACTTACCGTCATACTTGTGGGGTCATGCACTTCGTACTGCCGCGTATTTGCTGAATAGAGTTAACACCAAAGCAGTTAAATCCACACCTTATGAACTTTGGCATTCCCGGAAACCCAACTACAAACATATTAGGATATGGGGTTGTCCCGCTTATGTGAAGCGATTAGTGGGAGACAAGTTGGATAGTAAATCCGACTTATGCTATTTTATGGGGTATCCCAAAGACTCAATGGGATACGAGTTCTATTATGTCCAGGAAGCAAAGACGTTTGTTTCGAGAAATGCCACCTTTTTGGAAAGAGAGTTTCTATCCAATAGAAAAGGCAGCATGATAGAACTTGGAGTAGTTCAAGAACCACAAAGTGAAGTTCAAACGCAAGAACAAGTAATCGAACCCATACAACAATCCACTAATATACCTCCTGAACCTACGGTACGTAGATTTGAAAGAGTTCGGAAAATGTCGGATAGGTTATTCCTCATCGAGAATGATGAAGATCATGTTGATCTTGGACAAGATCCAAGAACATACAATGAGGCCGTATCGGATGCGGACATGGGACATTGGCTAACTGCCATGAAATCCGAGATGGACTCCATGTACTCCAACAAGGTATGGACCTTGGTAGATCCACCTAAGGTAATTGTTCCTATAGGCTGCAAGTGGATCTATAAGAAGAAAATTGGAGTTGATGGAAAGGTATCGACCTATAAAGCTAGATTGGTAGCGAAAGTATACACTCAAAGGCAAGGTGTGGACTATGAGGAAACCTTTTCGCCAATCGCGATGCTGAAGTCCATTAGGATTTTGCTGGCCATAGCTGCGTGGTACGACTACGAGATATGGCAAATGGATGTGAAGACCGCCTTCCTTAATGGAGATATTGAGGAATAAATTTACATGGCGCAGCCAGAAGGCTTCATATCTTCTGGAAGTAACAAAAGGTTTGCAAGCTCCAGCGATCCATTTATGGATTGAAACAAGCATCCCGAAGTTGGAACATTAGGTTCGACTCAACTATCAAAGAGTTTGATTTTGAGAAGAATCCGGAGGAACCTTGTGTATACAAGAAGGTTAGTGGGAGGGCAGTGATAATTTTAGTGCTTTACGTTGATGACATTCTACTCATTGGGAATGACGTAGGAATGTTGCAACAAACGAAAGCATGGTTGTCCACACGTTTCTCAGTGAAGGATTTGGGAGAAGCATCTTCTGCATTTGGCAAGGAAGATGCTTGGATTATCCCAAAGCATGTACATAGACACCATTATGAAACGGTTTAGCATGGAAGAATCGAAGAAATGATTCTTGCCAATGTCCCATGGGGTTCGTCTCTCGAAATCTATGTGTCCGCAAACACCTAGTGAAATCGAGGAGATGAAAAGGACGTCTTATGCTTCTGCCATAGGAAGCAAATGTATGGCATGCTGTGTACGAGACCCGATATTGCGTATGCTGTGAGTGTCACAAGCAAATATCAGTCTAACCCCGGCCCGGCTCACTGGAAAGCCGTGAAAGATATCCTCAAGTACTTACGAAGGACTAAGGATATATTTTTGGTTTATGTGGGTGCCGAGTTAAAATTAGAGGGCTTCACCGACTCTAGTTTTCAATCGGATGTGGACGACTCAAAGTCGAATTCGGGATTTATATTCACGCTTAATGGGGGTGTCGTGTGTTGGAAGAGTTCCAAGCAAAGCACGACGGCTGATTCCACTACCAAAGCGGAATACATTGCAGCGTCCGAAGCTGCAAAAGAAGGGACTTGGATAAGGAAGTTCATCCAAGAGTTGGGTGTCATTCCTAATACTAGTGATCCAGTACCGTTGTACTGTGATAACACCGGAGCCGTGGCGCAAGCTAAGGAGCGACGATCTCATCAAAAGTCGAAGCATATTCTGAGGAAAGTATCATGTGATCCGAGAGATCATTGATAGAGGTGAAGTTAAAGTAGGAGTCACCTCGGAAGAGAACATTGCAGACCCCTTCACGAAGCCTTTACCGAGATCGGTCCATGAGGAACATCGAGAGTCGATGGGATTGCGATTCATGGGTAGTTGGCTTTAGGTCAAGTGGGAGATTGTTAGAGTAGGTGACCAACAAGCCAACATGTGGCTGTGGTCTTTCGTATTTATTATTGTAATAAACGAACCTTTATTCGTATAAATGATAAAAGACATTGGCATTCTATATCTTTGTCCCTTTGTCACAAGCATAGATATAGTCCTTACAGTTATTACAAGTACTAGTAATTGATCGCTAGGATCGTGAGATATTTACTTAAGTATTATAACTGTTAAACGTATTCCTAGTCGAAGGGTTACGCCACCAATGAGGATATCGGCCTTTCCCATTAAGAGACTAGCACTTAGTGTATGTGTACTGCATCTCAACAGTAAACGGTATTGTGATATCGGCATGCATAAGTGGGTGCTCGTAAGTTGACGAGTTCACTGAACTCCCTCACCCTAGAAATCTCTAAGTGGTTCCCAATAATCGAGTAGAGATATCTATGGTATAGTTGTACACCATTAGTCCTTATGACCTAGAAATCACCGTGACTTCACTAGAGGACCAGCTGTATCGTGACCTGTCCCTGAGTTCCACCAAGGACCATCCCAAGGGCCAGTGTTCGTGCAGTCCGAAACCTAGTGGGAGGTATGTGCATTGTAGTCGGGGATTCGATCGCTAGAATAGTCTTGGGTGTCCTGTGTGTTCTGAAAGTTTGTAATCATTCTAAGTCTCTGGCCAGAGTTGATTAAGTGATGATTAGAGAATTCGATTCTCTAAGTCATGCACGTAACGATTACAACACTTAGAACGATCGCACCGTCATTGAACAAATAAAGAGGTCTCTATATTTGATATAAACGCGAGCATGCTAATTGATTAAATTCGGTTGAATAATTAAGCATGTATATTGTTTTTAATTCCGTTGGAAGCACAAAGGTACGCAATTAATTGATTTCAATTATCGCGCATGTGTTTATGTGTTTTAAATTGTTTAAATCGCATTAAATTTTTGTTTTCCGCTGCGTACACGTGTCCGGTTCCCAACATTATGGACGACAAGTTAACTTTTAAGCGGCAACTTTTGAAAAATAAATATGGACAATAAAATATCGTGCCAAACAATAAATCTAACTTAGGGCCAATTTACAGTTCACATGAAATTGTAATAACCGTCGTTTATTATGTATCATCCACAAATTCAAGTAAAGGTATATCACATCTCAAGATATCGAGCACTCCATTAATAACTTATCTTTGGACGATGATATTAACTTGTATAAGTGATATGTTGTTGTAGTAATCAAACACTGACAATAAGAGCACATCAAATAATAATTCTACCTTAGGGTCGAACTACTATTCACATGCAAAAAATCAAATAATAGCCACGCGTTTACCACCACAATGTGCACATGCAATTCTGCAAAGTATTGGCCTTCCTTAGGGCCGACACAATACTCACATTATTAGATGCACAAAACCTTTTGTATTTCAAAATAATTAAGTTTCACAGCAGAGCTCACTCATGCGAGATGCTGCTTCTCTTAATTCGGGATAATTACAGTTTTGGTCCCCCAAATTTGCACGTTTTTTATTTTTGGTCCCCCATTTACCGTCGTCAACAAAATACACATTAATGTTGTCACATTTTAACACATTTAGTCCCTCCGTCTATTTGACTGTTAAGAAGTAACGGTCAACGGCTGAATTTGGGATTTTTCTTTGAGAAAATTGCAATAAGACCCCTGTATTGTTTCAAAATATTCTAAAAATCTCTAAATTTTTATTCAACCATAATTTAACCCCAATTTCATCAATTAACCAATGACCCCGATTCTTCAAAATTGGGTGATCCGACCTTGACTTTCTTTTTAACTCGGTTGACTCTTTTTTCGATTGATCTTTATTTGCCGCTGTTGACCGATGTTGAATGTCGGGTTAACATCGTTGATATTTTTCTCTTGATTTTTATTTTATTTTTATTTAAATTGTTGAGTAATGGAAAAATATAATTTAAAAAAAAACAGCAAGAAAAAAAAATCATAAAAAAAAGTCAAAATAAAGAAAAAAGGAAAAAGTCAACGCATCTCAATAACGGAAAAATTTAAAGACAAAAAAAAGATAAAAATTAACGGCCGGTGTTAGCCCCACCATTTACTAGAGTGGTTATCTCATTCCAAATTACTCCGCACATGCCTAATTCATCTTCTTCATATTTTTTTGGGAAGAAATTTGGGATGCACTGGCGGTTCCACGAAGAATAAATTGAGGGGAGCAAATTATGGATTTTAGAAATTTTTTAAATCGTAGTTAGGACCTAGAATTTTAGATAAAAACTTTATTTGAAGTTTGTAATTTTAATATTATGATACTAGATATTAATATAGTATTATTATTGTGTTCTACGGTAATTAGGGGTGAGCAAAAAAACCGAAAAACCGAAAAACCGAACCGAAAAACCGAAAAACCGAGCCGTTTTAAACCGTACCGAATAGCAAACCGCATGTACGGTTTTTTATTTTTGAAATACCGAATTATTCGGTTCGGTATGGTGGGAAGGTAAATAACCGAACCGAACCGAAACTATAAAATGACCTCATTTTATATAATATTTGTATTATTTTACCCTAATATTTATTTTCTATCTTTCGATTGCTTGTCTCATTCTAAGCATTTGTTCATAAATTGAGACATTGTATTTTATTTATTTAGTAAGTAAAAATTTACTTGAGTTCATGGTTTTAATAATGTGGTAGATGAAAGTAGGAAAAAAAAAATGAAGCATAATACATCATCTAAATTACGTTAAGTCCTATGAAATTAAAGATTTTATATTTTCATTGCATTATATTCTTTTGTTTGTACAACTTGAATATATATTGACACTTGAACCGAAAAATAACCGAAACCGAACCGAAAAAAACCGAAACCGAACCGAAACCGAACCGATAAAAAACCGACATACACGGTTTTTAATTTTACAAAAACCGATATATTCGGTTCGGTTCGGTTTTTAGCTAAAACCGAACCGAACCGACCCGTGCACACCCCTAACGGTAATTGTGTTGATTAGGAAAAAAAATGTCGCAAGAAAAAAGTTCATAAAAAATCAAGAAAACTAAAAAAAGTCAACATTGTTAACCTAGAATATAATGTCGGTGAACGGCGTCAAAATTATATTAAATAAAAAAGTCAATGCCGAAAAACAAAAGTAAAAAAAAAAAAAAAAAACGTCGGTCAACGGTCAGCGGAAATGCTGGTAAAAATCGGGGTCGTTTGTCAAAATTGAATAAATCGTGAAATTGAGGTTAAATTATGGTTGAATAAAATTTTAGGGGTTTTTAGAATATTTTAAAAGAATGCAGGGGTCTGAGTGCAATTTTTATCTATGAAAAATCCCAAATTCAGCCCCAATTCAACAGTTGACCGTTACTTCTTGACGGTCAAACAGACGGAGGGACCAAATGTGTTAAAATGTGACAATATTAGTGTGTATTTTGTTGACGGCGGTAAATGGGGGACCAAAAGTGAAAAACGTGCAAACTTGGAGGGCCAAAATTGTAATTATCCCTCTTAATTCATATCAAAACACATAAACCAAACCAATATTTGAATTTTAACTGAATGTAAGCCTTTAGACTTTCTCTAAAAAAAGTTTTTAGTCAGAGGCGTAATTAAATTACTTTATGAACTCAAATCCCACGTTATGTAGATTTAAAGTCAAAATAAAGTCGACTAGAAATCTTCACTTTGTAACCCAAAGATGAGCCTAAATCATAAATCGTAAAATTCATATTTATTTGAATTTGATTTAAAAATAAAATGAGACAAATTCAACCTTATCAAATTTAAAGCCAACAATAAATTAATTTCAACAAATAAATTCAAATTCATATGAATTTTCACAAAACAATGAAGACTCAAATATATAAAAAGTAACGAGTCTACACGTGTCAAATATCGATTGGGTCAAAGCCTATTGAGTTATACATGATAAAATATACATATATGGACCAACAAACGATTAAAGTTTAATGAGTCAAAACATATTGGATTGTAACAATTAATATCCATAATTTGATTAGTTAATCCAAATTTCAATCCTAAAAGATCCGAACTTTAGAAATCAGAAATTCCCCAAAATAAAATGCCTTAGGAAACTAAATTGAAATTCAAATTGAATCTCACTTTAATGACCAAACAAGATCTTAAAGAGAACTAAAAATAATTCACTTGTTCATTCGATTCTTCATAATAACTGAAATTTCAAGTGGCCCCAAAACCTTTTGTAAAAACTTAAAATCAATTTTTCATTCCTTAAAAAGTTGCCTTTGCCCCAAATTCACCCAAATTCAGAAAATCTAAAAAACTTGAAGGATTGAATTTATAATTTCAAAACAATAGTTTGTTTGTTTGTTTTTTCAAGATATCATAAAATTTGGGGACTAAATTGCATATTTTCGAAAATTTTATAAACCTCAAATCAAATTTTCAATACTTTAAATGGTATCTGTCTAAATCAGAAATAACCAAAATTAAGGGACCAAATTACAATTTCTAAGAATTTCAATTGTAACCTAAATAAGGTGGCCAATTTCCAATTTTCCAAAATTTATTAATTCCATTGTCTTCTTCAGCAAATCATCCGCCGCCAAGAATTATCCTAATCCAAATCCACTTGTCCTGAGTACCGCCGTCAACCCCATCAACCCACTCCCTTAACCGTCATCTGAAAGATGAAAGAAGAAGTTTGTTTGACTCCACAACTCTTACCGTAGTGGAAACCGGTCGGAAAGAGAGTTGAGATTGACTGTTTGTGGATGGGGAGAACTTTCAAGTGGTCGTCTGTAAGGGCGTGGCCAAAAAAAAGGAAATAACCCGATAACAACCGCCCTTTCAACCCATGATACTTGGATTTCAGATTTCTTCTTTAATCTCATAAACATAATTCTTTAATGAAATAGGGGAAAATTCACCGAACTTATCCGGATTTCAACCTTGATTCTTAGATATCTTAATTCAAAATTAAATTATACAACAAAGATAATTACCAAATAATCATATGAAACTTAAATCAACATGAGATTCAAATAAACCTAATTTTGTAACATTATAGCAAAAAACTTAATCCGTGCAAATCAATTTCATAGCATAGAGAATCAATCATAATAAATAAATAAAAAATCTAGATGATTCGAACATGGTCGGCTCTAATACCACTTGTTGGAATAAACTTGAATAAATCCCATAGAACTGTCATGCCGAATCATCTAGAATATTATGCGCAAACTTAAATCGGAGGCGTACCTTAATTCGTAATTCATTAGTGGAATTGATATAAAATACGAACCAGAGAACCCTTTAGACTTCTCTTCATTTTCTTTATGCCGATGGAATACATAGAGAATGGAATTCGTACATGTGATCCGGGGACCATGAACAATATATATTTATATATAGAGAGATTATTTTGTAAACACCCCTCATTTCCACATTATATAGAACTAACTTACAAGTGGATTACATCCTAAGGGAAACCCCCATCGTTTTGAAAATATTGTGACATACCCCCCTCGGCCACCCTGAAGTACCTATAATACCCATTTAAAATAAGTTTTAAAAATCTATCCACTCACAGTCGTCTCTCTCTTCCTCTCTCAACTCACAGATTCAAATCATGCATCCATATATCTCCAACCGGCGAAGTTGCTTTCCGGAGTCATAACACTCTCTCTCTGGTGGTCGGAATTCGATGGTTTAACTACCGTTGGATTCCTCACGTCGAGGTCTTTATTTTGGTGGTGATTTGATTCAGTTTGGAGCACTCGATCTGTTTCTGCAACTGTTTTTCAGTCAACGCGTATTTCGACGATGGTGGGTCTTGCCGGAGGTGTATTTTGTGTTCCGGCGGTCGGAATTTGACAGGCTACCCACCGTTGGATTCCTCTCGTCGAGATCTATATTTTGATGGTAATTTCGTTCACTTTTATATTGTCAGATTTATTTTTATACTTTTTTCATTTGTGAGCGCGGAACCTTGGGTGGTTATTAGCGGCGACTAGGGTTTTGGTAGGAGGCGATTGGGGTGAGGAGTCACTAGTTGTTTGGTTTAAAATTCGTAGCTCTCTCTATCTCTCGACCAATTAGTATTTGTTGATTATTGAGTGTTTTGATGTTTCTTCAATTTTTGTTGATTTGCATTAAAATAATTTTTTTTTATTTTGCAATTGCAGCTTAATGAAAGTAATTGATCATCTCCTTGAAGGTGTCAAAAATTTGGTTGAAGTTACATCTGCTTCAAGTTACAATGTTCAACAGACTATATACATTAGTGTACATTTACTATATATTACTATACATTACTAGTTACATATAGTGACGTGTAGTTACATATGCATATGTTTGGTATTTTCGATTTATATTTTATTGATTCTGAGGTGATTTATAATAAAAATATTGAAATTTGTAAATTTTTGTTGTTTGGGTTTATGAATTTCTTTTGTATAAGCTAGTATCCGTGTCTGTATAAAATTTACTATAGTTACACGTAGTTACATTTAGTTATTTTCAATACAGTAAACATATTTATTTGGAAAAAT
>NW_012193806.1:975492-1022733 GCF_000504015.1 Erythranthe guttata | reverse complement strand
ATCAAATCGTAAATCGAATCGAAAATCGTTTTGTCAAAATTGCGAATCGTAAATCGTAACGAATCGTAAATTATAAGATTTATTAAATTTCATTAAAATATTAATATATTAAATAATGTATACTTATTTATGAGACATTGTATATTATTAACAACCAAATATATATATATATATATATATATTTGCATCCACACTCATGTGCCGGTTCTCAATATCCACTTTGCAAATTCTCTTCTTTCATCTGCATCGGTGGAAGAGGAGGACGACTGAAGTCTCATGTTCTTGTTCAACTTCATAATCATACATTGCCTCTACAATGCTGATGAATTGATTTTAGCATGATCGTCTTGTCTCGATGCTTTCAACACAACTGGTAAAATTTGTTGAAAGTCCCTTCCAAGAACTACAACCTTGCCTCTGAATGGCATATCTGAAGCAAGTATCAATTTCATTGTCTTGTCATGTGCTTCAAAACAGTACTTATGTATCATAGGTGCATCGTCCCATATGATTAGCTTTGCCTTAGACAACTATTCTGTCTGTGGACTTTGTTGTTTGATGTTGTATGTCGAGCTCTCATGTACAACTATTGACAATCCAAATCTCGAATATGCAGTTTTGCCACTGGCAAGTAGAAGCGAAGCAATGCCATTGGAAGCAACATATATAACTATTTCGCCTTTTGAACGAATAGCGGCTGATAAAGTTTTCCATATGAAAGTCTTTCCCATTCCTCCATGCCCATAAAGAATAGTCAACCTCTGTCATTTGTAACAACATCCATGATATCATCGAACATTTTTTTGTGCTCATCAATAATGGATGAAAGGTATTTCTTAAGTTCTTCACGCATCGGATCAACTTCGTAGTCGAACTCGTCGAGAACCAATTTGTTTATCGTGGCGTCCGTCATCGACCCAATCAGGATCGCCATTGGGGAAAAGTTACTCAAGCTTTTGTTGTTGCTTTGTAATATATTTTCTACTTTGATTAAAGCGTAGTTTCTCATGGTATCGTCGGACATAGGTGGACTTTCAATATAGTATAATATAACAAATTGTGGCGGTTATAAAAATATATACATGTAATTAAAACATTTGTAGTAAGTTGTGGAACAATGTAAACGTATTGACATACCTGAATTGGTATGATGTTGTTGTAGTCTATACGCAATGTCCTCCGCGAATTCCTTCCAGCAACACTCACACATATCCCGGTTTGCTCATATTTTTCGCAACCAAAAGCACGACAAATAATCGTATCACATAGTGTTGGGTGCTAAATACCAACACGCAAGTGTACGTATCGCAAACAAGTAGTAAAGTAGACTCGTGAGAGTCGGATGTCGATCCCACAGGGAATACGTAAATTATTTAATCCTAAGTACCAAATCCTAACAATTGTGATTTTTATCCAGCCTACGCAAGGTTGTCAAATTAATTAACTAATAAAATTAAAATAATTAAGAAAACAAGTAATCACGAGAAAAATCAATAATAAACGGATCTAGGATTTTATCTTCCCCCTATGCAATAATTCTCACCCAATTAATCTCCTATTATGCAAGTTACGATTCCCGCTTATTAAACCAAGACACGAAATTATTCATAACCAGCTGTCGCTGCGCTATAAACCTATTATTCATAAAAGATTCACTATATGTCTATGCAAACCTAATATAAATAAAGCATTAAATAACAAGTCTCGCAAACGGCTACCTAAGGTATTATCTGTATGTCTACGATAATACATGCAATTAACACACGCATTCGGTGAAAAACTACTCGAAGGTTCTCCTATCCCTGTTCTAATTATTAAAACGATCTGTCAATCAATTCTAACAATAACAACTAGCAACATAAGTTAGCTACGCTCATGCACTAAATAAGATCAAGATAGAGGAAATAATCGAAGAATTAAACTTGCATAAAAGTCGAAAAAGAGGTTCGAATCACCACATAGGGTTCCAATAAAATCCTAGAATAAAAACTTAGCTACTCATGTTCGTTACGGAAAACATAATGAAAATACGAAAAATCATAAAAACAATAAAAGAGGAGAACTATAATGAAGAGTCGTCAAGTCTTCGTCTTCGTTCTTGCTCCTTGATTGCGTGTCGAAAGATAAAAGCTAAAAACTAAAATAAAGATGAAAGGTAAAAGATTCAAGATCTAATTGCGTGCTCTTGGCCTTTAAATAGGGTGCAAAAATATAATAGGGCGGGTTTCCTTGTGTAATTAAAATTCCTTCACTGCGCCTTCACGTCCACCCGGACGGCCGTGTGAGATTATGCTTTAAAATCCGCACGGCCGCGCGGGCTTTAATTCTGCAGGAAATCTGACTTTTTTCACTTTTGGCCCACTTTTTCTCTGAATTTGCAGTTTTCACCCCAAAAGTTGTCAATTCTTCAATTTGCACCTAAAATACAAATAATAACCAAATTAAGCACCAATTATCGTAAAAACACACCAAAAGCTCCAATTAAAAGGTATAATTAAGTGTATAAATATACACTTAACACACCCCCAAACTTGAACTTTTGCTTGTCCTCAAGTAAAATCAAATCAAGAACACAAATCATGACAATACATCTCATTACATAGGTCGATGGGTCAACTTAGCGTTTTCAGAATTTGCAATTATGATGACAATTCATAGGTATTCGCAAGCTTAACATTCAACGGCACTTAGTCACTCACTATTACCAAAAACCACAAATCATACAATTGCTTCAAGTATCCAATATTTGCAAGTTAAAGATAGAAAGAATTTATACTTACATGCATATATTTGACTCCAAATACTCACCAAATTATTTTACTCAACTAATATTGAACAATAAGCTATTGGGATCATTGGGACTTTGTGGCTTTCAATTGTTAGGCTCTTTGGTCCGAGGTAGGTAATATGGGTATATGTGGCTAATTTTCTTGAATTGAGGTGATTACGCCAAAATTTGAAAGATAGGCGTTTGAAACAATGAATTCACCTCTAGGGACTTAAATAAACTCGATTCTCCAAAATTTACACGTCAACACTTTTGCCTTGAGGCAATGGATCGAGTTTTCAACACAACTCAACAACTAGTCCTTATTTCTCCCTTCTAATCTATTCTTCTTCTTCTTTTTTTTTTTTTTTTTTTAGCAATAATTCACTTCTACGTTCCGTTGAATCGAAAGCTAGACAAATACATACTCCTTATCAACATAAAACAAGTAGTTTCATCATCAAACATTGACCATCTCCCATCATCGTAATTCATCGATGCATCGAACAATTTTTTTTTTTTTTTTTTTTTTTTTTTTTTTTTTTTTTTTTTTGTTTTTTTATAAAAAAAACGAAAATAATAAAACGGCAACTAAAACAAAAACAAAAGCATGCAAAATAAAATAAAATAAAATAAAAACCCCAATAAGGCGCACATAAAATAAAACAAGTAGTTAACCCCCCCCAAACTTAAAATTCACATTGCCCTCAATGTGATTTGCCCGGAGTTTAAGGATAAAAAACCCCTGTTTTAAATGTCGGGACCATCGTCGGGATTATACGTGAATTGATGTGCAAAATTCCCCCCAAACTTGACTTGGGCAATTCGTCGAACACCTTGTGGGCGTTCTTGGTGGAGTGGGTTTGTGGAGAAAATTGCACCTTTCTTGAATCCCCCCTGCGCAAATCAACAAGAAACCACCACGATTAAGAAGTATGTGTGTGTAATTGGTGAATTTTCGGTGAATTTGGTCCAAGAAAATTGAAAATTTTGAAAAGAGGGGGGTAGGGTTCGAAGTGGAAGAGAGGGGATTTGGGAATTATGGAAATTGGGGTTTGGAAAAAACCCTATTTAATATGCCCGGATTTTTTTTTATTGATTTAATTTTTTTTATTTATTTATTTTTTTTTTCTTTCGCACGGCCGTGCGGAATTTTGGCCTTAAATCTGCACGGCCGTGCCATTTTGCATATTTGGGCAGTATTGGCTTCAATTTTTGGACGGCCGTGTGATTTTTAAGGGAAAAATCCGCACGGCCGTCCCATTTCCGGATTTTATACAGTAGCATCCCCGAAATTCACACGGCCGTGTGAATTTCCTCCCTTTTTCTTGCACGGCCGTGTGAATAATTGCATTTAGGTCCCTGCAAAATAAAAACTTCTTATTAGTGCCCCTGAAACTTTTTTTTTTTTTTTTTTTTTGTTTTTTTTTTGTTTTTTTTTTTTTTTTATTTATAAAATAAAATAAAAGCAAAACTAAAATTTAAAGTGACATAAAATAAATAATAAAAAAAAACGAAAGCTCGGGTTGCCTCCCGAGAAGCGCTAAGTTTACAGTCTTCAGCCAGACTTTGTCTGCTTCTTTGTTCAAGCTAACGTGACCGAAGTCACTTGGCGATTGCATCCCTCTCCCCAATAATGCTCGTTTGATTTTTTAGGTGGCCACATCCTCCTTGCACGTTCATCACCGTTAGCACCCCAACTCTTTTGACTATCTCTCGGAGGAGTTGAAATTGAGTTCGCACAACAAACGTGCTCCTTCCGATTCCCTTTTCCGTTGTCATCTCCTGCACTCAACGATGCTTTCCCATGGTCCAAAATTGAAACATCAAAATTTTCATGATTTGTAAAATCCATAAGCTCAATAGTAAAACACTCATTATTCTCACATGGATTTTTATTAGCACAAAAAACATTAAATTTGATCGTTTCATCATGCACCGTCATTGTAAGATCACCACTCGCACAATCAATTAGAGTTTTTGAAGTGGCTAAAAACGGTCTTCCTAAAATAAGAGGTATCTCCCTATCTTCATCAATATCGAGTACAATAAAATCAACCGGGAAGATAAATTTGTTCACCTTTACTAGCACATTCTCTAAAATACCTTTTGGGTATACCAAAGACCTATCGGCTAATTGAAGAGTTATAGCCGTAGGTTCAATCTCACCTAACCCAAGATTTTTATAAGTGGAGTAAGGCATGAGATTAATGCTAGCACCTAAATCAAGGAGCGATCTAAAATTTTTACCTCCTATAGTACAAGGGACAGTGAACTTACCTGGATCGCCGAGTTTTTGTGGAAGGGGTCGTGTAAGAATTGCACTACATTGTTCCGTGAGTTGGATCATCTCGTTTCCTTGCAATTTCTTTCTCTTTGTCACGAGATCCTTGAGGAACTTCACCCACTTTGGCATCTTTTGAAGGGCTTCAATAAACGGAATATTTATTTGGATTTCCTTCAGCTTGTCCAAAAATCTCTGATAATCGGCATCGAGCTTCTTCTTTATAAGCTTCTGAGGATATGGAATTGGCGGGGTTCGTGATTTCACTGGAGATGATAGTGGTTCTTCGTGAGTCGCTTCTTTTTCTCCAATCACGCTCGGCTCCTCGATCACCGTGTTTTGCTTCTCTTTTCGTGGGGCTTCCTCCAATTGTCTCCCATTCCTTAAACTCACAGCGTTGCACTGCTCGACGTTGTTCTTCCTAGGATCTTCAGTATTTGACGGCAGTGCTCCCGATGGCCTCGCGGTTAGCTGGGTTGCAAGTTGACCCATCTGTGTCTCCAAATTTCGGATGGAGGCTTGGGTGGTTGTCATGAATTGCGCCAAGATATTTGCGAGATCTCCACCTTGAGGTTGAGCTTGAGGCGAATTTTGAAATCCGGGAGCTGCTCGTGAATAATTAGGCGGTTGGCCTTGAGGTGGTGCTTGCCTTTGCCCTTGCTGATTTCCTCCCCACCCAAAGTTAGGGTGATCCTTCCATCCGGGATTGTAAGTATTGGAGTACGGGTTCCTCTGTTGTCGGTTGGTGTCATGCACATAATTCAGAGACTCCGTTTCTTCTACGCGCTGGTCGGGAACTTGGACTGCGTGGACTTGCTGAGTTTGCAAAGCCGCTACTTGCTTCGATAGCTTCTCCAATTGGGCCGTGATTGCAGTGACTCCGTCTAACTCCAAAATTCCTCCCGTCTTGACCGCTCCGCTGTTCGACCGGTCCGATGCCCGCATGTATTTGTTTCGAGCGATTCGTTCCAAGAGCTCGTATGCTTCGTCGTAGGTCAAACTCATGAACATACCTCCAGCTGCAGAGTCGAGCACGGTTCTCGAGTTGTCTTGCAATCCATCGTAAAATATTTGCAGTTGGCGCCACTCTTGAAGTCCGTGATTCGGGCACCTCCTTACTAGCTGCTTGAACCGCTCCCACGTCTCGAATAGTGCTTCCCCGGCTTCTTGTATGAAATTTTGAATTTCTCTCCGGATTCTCTCAGTTTTTGTTGGGGAGTTGTATGTGTTCATGAAAAGTTGCGCTAGCTGGGCCCAAGACGAGATGGAGTGCGGTGCGCGAGTTTGCAACCATTCTCGGGCTGCTCCTTGTAAGGAGTGCTTGAACAGGCGGAGTTGCAGTGCTTCGGGTGTTACTCCGTTCATCTTGTGCGAATCACACGTCTCTAGAAAGTTGACCAAGTGGAGATGTGGGTCTTCATGAGCCAATCCGCTGAATAAACCGTTGTTTTGGAGCATCGTGAGGAGTCCCGCTCGAATTTCGAAATTATTGGCTTCAATGGGGGGCTGCTGGATGCTTGATTGAAATCCATTTAGCGTTGGAACGGTGTACTCATGCAGTGCTCGTTGACGAGGTGGTGGATTAATTAGCTGGCGTTGTTCTTGTTCATTGATGATTTCCCTCACTGCATTCGGTAGATGCCCTTGGTCACCTCTCCCACGATTATTCTCGTCTTCCATCGTTGTTGGAGTGTTTTGGGCTAACCGTTGATTTCTCCTGGCTTGCCTAAACGTTCGCTCAATTTCGGGGTCAAGAGGTAGCAGGCTCGTGTCGTGTCCTCTTCGCATAAAAAAGTACCTAAAACAAAAATAAAAAAATAATTAAATAAAATAAAAAAAATTGGCTGAAGTAAGAAAAATTGCTCAAATTTAATATTAGGATAAATAAATAATTTAGCCGTATTCCCCGGCAACGGCGCCAAAAACTTGTTGGGTGCTAAATACCAACACGCAAGTGTACGTATCGCAAACAAGTAGTAAAGTAGACTCGTGAGAGTCGGATGTCGATCCCACAGGGAATACGTAAATTATTTAATCCTAAGTACCAAATCCTAACAATTGTGATTTTTATCCAGCCTACGCAAGGTTGTCAAATTAATTAACTAATAAAATTAAAATAATTAAGAAAACAAGTAATCACGAGAAAAATCAATAATAAACGGATCTAGGATTTTATCTTCCCCCTATGCAATAATTCTCACCCAATTAATCTCCTATTATGCAAGTTACGATTCCCGCTTATTAAACCAAGACACGAAATTATTCATAACCAGCTGTCGCTGCGCTATAAACCTATTATTCATAAAAGATTCACTATATGTCTATGCAAACCTAATATAAATAAAGCATTAAATAACAAGTCTCGCAAACGGCTACCTAAGGTATTATCTGTATGTCTACGATAATACATGCAATTAACACACGCATTCGGTGAAAAACTACTCGAAGGTTCTCCTATCCCTGTTCTAATTATTAAAACGATCTGTCAATCAATTCTAACAATAACAACTAGCAACATAAGTTAGCTACGCTCATGCACTAAATAAGATCAAGATAGAGGAAATAATCGAAGAATTAAACTTGCATAAAAGTCGAAAAAGAGGTTCGAATCACCACATAGGGTTCCAATAAAATCCTAGAATAAAAACTTAGCTACTCATGTTCGTTACGGAAAACATAATGAAAATACGAAAAATCATAAAAACAATAAAAGAGGAGAACTATAATGAAGAGTCGTCAAGTCTTCGTCTTCGTTCTTGCTCCTTGATTGCGTGTCGAAAGATAAAAGCTAAAAACTAAAATAAAGATGAAAGGTAAAAGATTCAAGATCTAATTGCGTGCTCTTGGCCTTTAAATAGGGTGCAAAAATATAATAGGGCGGGTTTCCTTGTGTAATTAAAATTCCTTCACTGCGCCTTCACGTCCACCCGGACGGCCGTGTGAGATTATGCTTTAAAATCCGCACGGCCGCGCGGGCTTTAATTCTGCAGGAAATCTGACTTTTTTCACTTTTGGCCCACTTTTTCTCTGAATTTGCAGTTTTCACCCCAAAAGTTGTCAATTCTTCAATTTGCACCTAAAATACAAATAATAACCAAATTAAGCACCAATTATCGTAAAAACACGCCAAAAGCTCCAATTAAAAGGTATAATTAAGTGTATAAATATACACTTAACACATAGTCACCATTGGCCTACTCGTTTGTCTCATTTATGTCAGCTATGTATTCCTTGTCGTCGTCTAACAGTCCCAGCGCAAAGCACGCATCTTTAAAATTTGGGTAGACGTGATCATCAATTGTTCTAAGATCATCGTAACACGTGCAACCTCTTTGAAAGTTCAGCAACATTCTCAAGAAATAGTCTTCACCCCTGCCTGGCGGTATATTCGTAACCCTTCCTATCGAAAATCCTATCTTTCTCAGCATTCAACAGCAAGTTTTTTGCTTATAGACAAATTTATGTGGAAACTATCCATACCTAAAATTTCTAGCTTCAGGGTACAACTTATTCGCATGGAATCAAGCCATGAACATCGTCTGTTTCGCGTTCAATCTGTTCACTGTAAACACAATAGCTTGACTGCATGCAAGATGAAATCTTAATCTAATCACCTGCGGGTCTCTAAAGTGAATGTCAAAGGTAAATAACTTCCAAGTAGCATCACATGCCGAAAAGTATCTACAGTCGTAGTACATCTTTTTTTCTCATCACGACTTCCAAGACTTGCACCCGGATTATTTGATTAATAAAATATCGTTGTGACCCGATCATATCCTTTGTTAACGTACTTAAATAAATATTTTATGTACTTATTGTGGTTGCACAAATCGACACTAATGAGTGCTCTGTATTATTTTAGTAGAACACGGTTACACGGCACGACCAAACCGTTCCCGAGATACGTTTTCTTCTTAACCACGGTCCTCCAATTTCTCTTTTTCTATACACCGGATAACCATCCGCATCGGCCCCAGTACAGTTGACAAAAATCTTTGGAAATTGCTTCGTGCAAATCCCGTCCTTCGTGCCTGAAGAGTTTTGATTGGCCAGACCTTATGGGCCATGAATCATATCGCTTCGTGCGAATTCCATCCTTCATGCATCTCTGTCTGTGAGAGTCGGTCCCGAGCAACTCTCTAAAGACTGATCAAGCATGTCGACCATATCCTTCAATGTATAAACAATATCATGATCCAATTCGTTGGAAGTGTCTCCGAATCTGCAACTATGAAATCAAATGTAAAGTAAATTCTTGTAAAATATAAAGAAATAATAATAAAGACATTGAAAGTGCTTTATACCTGACAACCTCCATTCAATTTTTCACTTTGTTTTCCGTGTCAAATATATAAAGTTGAGCAAACTTGGGACGCTATCCTTCATCTGACAACAAACTCCCCATTAAATGGTAGTTTTGGCCTTGTAGAAGAACTGTGTACGGACCGGACCCTCTATTTATCGTAATATGTATCTTTTCGCCAAAAGATGTGAATGAGAACATCATATTATACAACCGTATGTGTTCTTGGAAATGCTTGCTTCTTCGATCGGTACCAAATAGGAGATTCTTCAGGGGATCTGGTGCTTCTATTAAATTGGGCAATTTAACTTTTCATTCCGTTACAACACATTGAAAGCTTAGGATTTAATGTACCCTTTTGCTTATCAATCATTTCCCCGTACCACGTCATTGCGCCACATAATTGCTACGACTGGGCACCAAGATCATCGTATTCCACATATGACAAACACATTGGTTATTATGATGAAAACGACATGTTATTGTACATAATTTAAATTGGATTATGTACCATCATCATCGTCCGAATTAGTGAAGATGTCGTCATTGTGGATACATATTCTGATTTTATATTAATAAAAATCATAATGATAAATATCAATATCATGAATCATTTATCTACGAAACATTTTACGTGATAAATGTAAACCTAAAGTATACGACATAGCTCCACTGTCTGAAGTAATTTTTCGTATAGTGTGTAATTCTTCATCGACCAAAGTGACGGGTGTTGAATCCATATCCAAACTACGTGCAACATAATGTATGATATTTTGACTCTTTAATATCCTCTTTCCGGCACGCATTGAAGAACTATACAGTCAATGAATAAAATAATTATAACTTTACTAATATTAAAAAATTAGAAAAAAAAAATTAAAAATTAGTAGAGAAAATACAAGTAAAAGAAAAATAATTACAAAGATGTCGTTGGATTTACTTGGCAAAGATTAAAACAAGAAGTTTTATAATTGCGATTGAACTACAATTCTTCTCTCGTAACTAAATTAAACCTCTCTCTCTCTCTCTCTCTCTCTCTCTCTCTCTCTCTATATATATATATATATATATATATATATATATATATATATATATATATATATATATATATATATATATAGAGAGAGAGAGAGAGATATAAACCTAGCTTTGTAGTGACATTCCATCGTAATATTGAATTGATTACCAGAAAAGAAAATGTACACATATAGATTAGTATAATATATATAATGCGTAGTGAAGGTAGAGTTTGTAGACACTACTCATCATGATATCAAGTTATGATCGTTGCAGATAGTGGAATCGTGTAAGAAATCAACGATTGACAACAACAATTTGCAGAAGAAGATAATATTATTGATCATGATCACTACTCTCCAGATTTGTTTTAGGTCCATCAATCTTCGATGAATATCTTCGTGATTGTAATAATAATAATAATAATAATAATAATAATAATAATAATAATAATAATAATAATAATAATAATAATAATAATAATAATAATAATAATAATAATAATAATAATAATAATAATAATAATAATAATAATAATAATAATAATAATGATGATGATGATGATGATGATGATGATGATGATGATGATGATGATGATGATGATGATGATGATGATGATGATGATGATGATGATGATGATGATATTACTAGCGACTCCGTCGGGTTGCTTGATTTTGATTTTGATTAAGATGGTCACTTTACTTTGCCTTATGATGATATGGATTTCGAGTATGGATATGGTGATGGATTGTCCGAGGAAATAATATCGAAATATCTGCAGGTGAAGAGGATCTCATTGTGCAATGGGGACGGGATTAATATTTATGGAGAAATATGCGTCGTGTACCAAGACAAACTTTGTCAACTCCAAGAAAACGAGACGGTTATTGCGACACTGGAATTTTGTGGACGTGAGTACCACTTTGATTGCATCAATTAATGGCTGCAGCAAAAGAATAGTTGCCCACTCTGCAAAGCTCAATGTATTGTCCTTTGATGATTTTTCAAGTAGGTGTTAATTACTTTATAGTTAATTATCTCCTAGTATTTTGTTCATTAATCTTTTTTTTTTAAGGCGTTTTACCAGAAACAATGTAGTTGGTTTATTATATACACGAACAAGGTAATTACGATGACTGCTAATTTTATGTTTCATTCGGCGAACCAATTGTGCACGTATATTTTCCAGGGCAATCATCGATGTGAGCTATTGGGATTTTAAATTAAAATAATACTAGCATGTGTTCCCTGTGTGATGCATTTGATACCATTCAAAAGTGAAGATAATGATTAGTTTAATACATGACTATAACAATTATAATAAAATTTATTAGTAATATCGGTAACAATATTAATATTTATACAAATTTAACAATACAAACTCATTCCGAAAAAAACAATATATAAACTTAATTGTCATAATATGAAATTGATCATTAAATAAATGAAGCAAATAAGAATTAGAGAAATAAAATAGGAGATAAAAATAGTAATACCAATTAAAAAAATATAGTGTTGTGGATCAGGATTGTGCTAGTCGAGTTTGGTATAAAGTGATTAGATAAAAAGTGACTGCAAAATAAAAGATATATGTATATATATATACAAAAAATATTGTATTTTTACAAAAATGCCATTAGGGTTTCTTAGGTTACCCTAGCGTTTCTTTCTTTTATATATATTAGGAAGGTGCACGTACAAGAAAAGTGATTTTTAACAACTTGGATTCAACAAAGTGCTGGTAAAGCATGTTGTGATATGACATATTTGACAACATACTTTAAATGCATGTTGTTGTTAATCTTAAATATATATATTTTACAACATGCGTAGCTTTCCTGTTGTTAAAATATTTTACTACAACATACCTGCGCACCTTGTAGAATATATTAAATATAACAACAATCATTTGTGTCTTGTAGTTTAAATTTAATATAACAAGATTCGTAAGTCTGTTATCAAATATCGTAATTTAAATTTGCAAAATAATATTAAATATAACAATATACCAATGCGTATTGTAATTTAAAGAAATACACGATATGATAAGATTTCCTTTCCCTTTTTTCATCAGATTTTATTTATTTTTTTACTCATTAAAACTTTTTTTTTATTTTTGCCTCATGTTTTATTCTCTCTCACCCACGTCTCTCCAACGATTCTTCTTCTCGCAGCCACCACCGCGCCAACCCCGGCCGGCACCATTGCTGTTGGGTTTCGGGCACGCATACGCAGCGGAAAACAAAAATTTATGCGATTTAAACGACTTTAAAAACACATAAGAACATGCCCGATAAATTAAATTCAATTAATTGCGTACCTTTGCGCTTCCAGCGAAAATAAAACAACATACATGCTAATAAACTTAACCGTACTTAAATCAATTAACATGCTCGCAATTTAAACCAAATAACATGCTTGCAATGATTTAAAACCGATTACACATAATCACATAAAATCATACAAACACAAGCATGAAATCATAGTTTAAACTAAACCCTAAACGAAACTAGGGTTTCGTATATTTACCTCTTGACGCGTGAGGTATGAGCGATTAGCACTTCGTGATTGCTACGGAAACCAATCCGTAGAATCGGGGCAGCAGCGGTGCAACGGCAGCAGCGGCGCGTGAGGTCACGGCGGCGCGTGTAGTGTACGCGCGGCTTCGGGATGGCGCGTGGGGCAGCGTGCGGCTTCGGCTCGTGCGTTGCTCCTCGACTTTTCGATCTACAGTTTTCCTCCTCTCGGATTTCACCTCGTATACTTCGATCTACTAATTCGTGGCACTAGACACGAAGTAGTTAGAATAAAACGGAAGAAAAAGAAAGGAGTAAGAATACCGAACAAGGAACGGCCGACGAACGGCCGGTTCCGGCGACGGAGCGGCGACGGTGGTGCGGTGGTGGCCGCGCGGGAGAGAGGGCGAGAGAGAGAGGGTCGGCCGCTTTAGGGTTAGGGTTTCACCTTTTTTGTGTAAGGGCTATAAGTCATGTATTTATAGTCCCTTGCATATAACCCTAGCGGGCTTAAGTTGGACTGGGCCCAACAGCTTAAGCTCGTTAGTTCCTCTACTTGCTCGTATCTCTCAATTCAATGACCGAAAAATTGCAACGATTACATTTTCGGAATCATTATAACTTCCTCGTCATTACGAGTGCCATCTCTTGTTTTCCAACTTTCCAAAAGTGGAAACCCTAGTTCAGTGGACTTTCTAAATTTGGAAACTTCTCGATTTAGAAAGTTCACTAACATGTTCGCCTATTCTTTTCCTTTTCTTATTCTCATTCGTAATTCCAAATTACGAATGTTGGATTCAATCATATTGACTTCCAATTATGCAAAGATAAACTATTTTATCTCTGACCGTTTATTCAAAGATCTCATGTGCACAAGCAGTGTGACCCTCGATGGTTCAGGTGTAAGCTAGCCGTGGGCCACAACCCTTTGTGGTCAAAACTCGTCCCCTTCGAGTTACGATTAAGATGAAGCTCGTTTCACCTTAATCACCCAACGAATCAAGATTGGCGTCTAGCAACTACGCGTCATGATTCCCTAGATACAAATGAAGTGCCTGCAAGAACCTTCAGATATAGTTAACGTACAGTACGGTCCCTTCGATACATATGTCCCGATCGAACTAGAGGCATTGGTTCATCGAGACCTCTTTATATGTTCGATGACGGTGCGATCGTTCCAAGTGTTGTAATCCTTACGTGCATGACTTAGAGAATCGAATTCTCTAATCATCACTTAGTCAGCTCTGGCCAGAGACTTAGAATGATTACAAACTTTCAGAACACACAGGACATCCAAGACTATTCTAGCGATCGAATCCCCGACTACAATGCACAGACCTCCCACTAGATTTCGGACTGCACGAACACTGGCCCTTGGGATGGTCCTCGGTGGAACTCAGGGACAGGTCACGATACAGCTGGTCCTCCAGTGAAGTCACGGTGATGTCTAGGTCATAAGGACTAATGGTGTACAACTATACCATAGATATCTCTACTCGATTATTGGGAACCACTTAGAGATTTCTAGGGTGAGGGAGTTCAGTGAACTCGTCAACTTACGAGCACCCACTTATGCATGCCGATATCACAATACCGTTTACTGATGAGATGCAGTACACATACACTAAGTGCTAGTCTTAATGGGAAAGGCCGATATCCTCATTAGTGGCGTAACCCTTCGACTAGGAACACGTTTAACAGTTATAATACTTAAGTAAATATCTCACGATCCTAACGATCAATTACTAGTACTTGTAATAACTGTAAGGACTATATCTATGCTTGTGACAAAGGGACAAAGATATAGAATGCCAATGTGTTTTATCATTAATACGAATAAGGTTTGTTTATTACAATAATAAATATGGAAGACCACAGCCACAAGTTGGCTTGTTGGTCACCTACTCTAACAATCTCCCACTTGACCTAAAGCCAACTACCCATATACCGCAATCCCATCGACTCTCGATGTTTCTCATGGACCGATCTTGGTAAAGGCTTCGTGAAGGGGTCTGCAACGTTCTCTTCCGAGGTGACTCGTTCTACCTTAACTTCACCTCTATCAATGATCTCTCGGATCACGTGATACTTCCTCAGAATATGCTTCGACTTCTGATGAGATCGTGGCTCCTTAGCTTGCGCCACGGCTCCGGTGTTATCACAGTACAATGGTACTGGATCACTAGCATCAGGAATGACACCCAACTCTTGGATGAATTTCCTTATCCAAGTCCCTTCTTTTGCAGCTTCGGATGCTGCAATGTATTCCGCTTCGGTAGTGGAATCGGCCGTCGTGCTTTGCTTGGAACTCTTCCAACACACGGCACCACCATTCAGCGTGAATATAAATCCAGAATTCGACTTTGAGTCGTCCACATCCGATTGAAAACTAGAGTCAGTGAAACCCTCTAATTTCAACTCGGCACCCCCATAGACCAAAAATATATCCTTAGTCCTTCGCAAGTACTTGAGGATATCTTTCACGGCTTTCCAGTGAGCCGGGCCGGGGTTAGACTGATATCTGCTTGTGACACTCACAGCATACTCAATATCGGGTCTCGTACATAGCATGCCATACATTATGCTTCCTATGGCAGAAGCATAGGGCGTCCTTTTCATCTCCTCGATTTCACTAGGTGTTTGGGGACACATAGATTTCGAGAGACGAACCCCATGGGACATTGGCAAGAATCCTTTCTTGGATTCTTCCATGCTAAACCGTTTCATAACGGTGTCTATGTACAGGCTTTGGGATAAACCAAGCATCTTTCTTGCTCTATCTCTATAGATGCGTATTCCTAATACGTAAGATGCTTCTCCCAAATCCTTCATTGAGAAACGCGTGGACAACCATGCTTTCGTTTGCTGCAACATTCCTACATCATTCCCAATGAGTAGAATGTCGTCAACGTAAAGCACTAAAAATATTACTGCCCTCCCACTAACCTTCTTGTATACACAAGGTTCCTCCGGATTCTTCTCAAAATCAAACTCTTTGATAGTTGAGTCGAACCTAATGTTCCAACTACGGGATGCTTGCTTCAATCCATAAATGGATCGCTGGAGCTTGCAAACCTTTTGCTCACTTCCAGAAGATATGAAGCCTTCCGGCTGCGCCATGTAAATTTCTTCCTCAATGTCTCCATTAAGGAAGGCGGTCTTCACATCCATTTGCCATATCTCGTAGTCGTACCACGCAGCTATGGCCAGCAAAATCCTAATGGACTTCAGCATCGCGACTGGCGAAAAGGTTTCCTCATAGTCAACGCCTTGCCTTTGAGTGTATCCTTTTGCTACCAATCTAGCTTTATAGGTCGATACCTTTCCATCCACTCCAATTTTCTTCTTATAGATCCACTTGCAGCCTATAGGAACGATTCCCTTAGGTGGATCTACCAAGGTCCACACCTTGTTGGAGTACATGGAGTCCATTTCGGATTTCATGGCAGTTAGCCAATGTCCCATGTCCGCATCCGATACGGCCTCATTGTATGTTCTTGGATCTTGTCCAAGATCAACATGATCTTCATCATTTTCGAGGAGGAATAACCTATCCGGCATTTTCCGAACTCTTTCGGATCTACGTACCGTAGGTTCAGGAGGTATATTAGTGGTTTGTTGTATTGGTTCGATTTCTTGTTCTCGCGTTTGAACTTCATTTTGTGGTTCTTGAACTACTTCAAGTTCTATCATGCTGCCCTTTCTATCGGATAGAAACTCCCTTTCCAAAAAGGTGGCATTTCTCGAAACAAACGTCTTTGCTTCTTTTACATAATAAAACTCGTATCCCATTGAGTCTTCGGGATACCCCACAAAATAGCACAAGTCGGATTTACTATCCAACTTATCTCCCACTAACCGCTTCACATAAGCGGGACAACCCCATATCCTAATATGTTTGTAGTTGGGTTTCCGGGAATGCCAAAGTTCATAAGGTGTGGATTTAACTGCTTTGGTGTTAACTCTATTCAGCAAATACGCGGCAGTACGGAGTGCATGACCCCATAAGTATGCCGGTAAGTTTGTGAACCCCATCATTGATCGAACCATATCTAATAGAGTTCGATTCCGACGTTCGGATACTCCATTAAGTTGAGGAGTTCCCGGTGGAGTCCATTTGGACTGTATCCCATTTTCTTTTAGATAGTCAATGAACTCGATGCTCAAGTATTCCCCACCACGATCGGATCGCAGCTTCTTAATACTTCGTCCGAGTTGCTTTTCTACTTCGTGTCTAAAATCTTTGAACCTTTCAAATGTTTCAGACTTGTACTTCATCAAGTATACATACCCATACCTAGAATAATCATCGGTAAAGGTAGCGAAGTAGTTATATCCACCCTTCGCACTAACACTTAGTGGACCACATACGTCTGTATGGATCAAATCCAAAAGACCTTCGGCTCGTTCCATTACCCCTTTGTAGGGTGACTTGGTCATTTTCCCTTTAAGGCAAGATTCACAAGTTTGTAGTGATTTCACGTCCTCCAAAGAGAACAATCCTTCACTAACAAAATCGTTCATCCTTCTTAAAGAGACATGACCTAATCTAGCGTGCCAAAGTTGTGCGGGGTTTTGATCTATCTCCTTACGTTTTGCTGATATAACATTAATAGGTATTTCACTTGGATTTAGTTCATACAAGTTGTTTAATAGTCGTCCTTTGCAAATTAAATTCTCATTCTTTTGTATAATGCAAATCGAATTTCCAAAAACAAAAGTAAAACCTTCAATATCTAATACAGGAATAGAAATAAGGTTTCTAATGAGCGACGGAACAAATAAACAATCGTTCAAAACAATAGGAAAACTAGAATCCAAAACATTCAAGTAAATAGTGCCAATGGCTTCAGCAGCAACTCTTGCTCCATTCCCCATCCTTAGGTAGGTCTCACCCGCTCTAAGTCTTCGACTTCTTGTCATTAGCTGCAAATCATTGCACAAATGTGAGCCACAGCCCGTATCCAATACCCAAGAAGAAGAGTTGACAGATAAATTTACGTCAATGAAATACGTACCCTTTTCAGAACCTTTCTGCTTTAGGTAAGCCTTGCAGTTGCGGCGCCAATGTCCTTTCTTTCCACAGTGATGGCAAGCATCATCAACTTGTTTGCTAACCTTTGCTTTGGGGCCCCCACTACCTTCACCCACTTCGAACTTGCTGTTAGGGAAAAGAACTCTTTCTTTTCTCTTCTTTTGGAAAGAACTCTTCTTTCCAGAAGTAGCAGCAACGAGAACAGACTTCTCTTTCTTAATGGTGGACTCGAAGCTGACCAACATGTTCATTAACTCATCCAAGGGAGGATCTAGTTTGTTCATGTTGAAGTTCACTATGAACGATTCATAGGAACTAGGAAGAGACAACAGGATCAAATCCAACGAGAGCTCGGCCGGGAGGGTGACATCAAGATTCACTAGCTTTTCAAGGAGAGTGATCATTTTGAGACAGTGCTCGTGGACCGAAGTCCCTTCGCGCAGTCTCGCCGTGATCAACTCCTTTGTAGCAGCGTACCTCGATGCCCTAATATTCTCACTATACATGCTATCGAGATGAGCCTTTATATCGAAAGCATGCAAGTGAGACTCATATTTCCTCGCAAGCGCGGGCTCCATGGCGGCTATCATATAGCACCTAGCATGAGTGTCATCTTTCTTCCAAACTTCATAAGTTTCCTTTTCAGCATCAGTCGCTGTGGCAGGTATAGTGGCGGGAAGCCTCTCGTTCAAAACATAGAGACGCCCCTCAACAGTTAGCACAAGCTTAAGACTACGCAACCAATCTAGGTAATTAGGGCCATTGAGTTTATTGTCGAGGATTGACATTATGGGATTCTTAGACATGATTATCTGGGACATTATAGAGAAGAGGATTATTAGAGATTCGCGTTAAATGATTGTTACAATTAAATGTTTGGACTTGTGTTATTCAATTGTTCTCCCACTAATTTTATCGAGTTCCACTTCCCTCTAGTAGACAAACGAGAAAACTGATTTTTCTTAGTGGGCTTTAGGTCCAATGGACAAATACAACCCGTAGTTAATCTAGCCCGATTATATTTGCCCAAAGGTAGATCACAATCAATCATATCCACAATATGACCCTAAATTAATTTTCCTCACACTTGATAATGACCTAAGTTAATCTCGCGAATATCAAAATCGTCGTGTGTCAAGTCTAACCTACCAATCAAAGATGGTCATAGAACTCGATTATGCCAAACTAATGCAGTCCCTAGTTAATCTAGCCGACCACGTTAATTCAACATAACCCTTTTCTATGGCTACCTTCATCATTATGTCAATTGAATTACAGCTTACTCTACCATAGCACTCCCCGCTAACACGGCTTACTGCACTATAGTAAAGGGCTACACATAATCCAACCGTTGGCAGAAGGAAAGAAATAACTCAACAGATTGGGTTTTTCTTTATAGCTTGAAATGATTCTTAATTAAAAGAATGAGGGATTTTAATTAAAGTGTTTTTTCTCATCAGAAGGTTTTGGATTGGTCTATGTGATTCCTACATCTATGTTCTCTAAAGGTATATGGAAGCGCATATTGTCCTAAGAGGAACATACGACCTAATTTCATAATTAATTACATTAATTAATTATCGAGTTTTCAAAATAATTATAGAACCTCAACTAACATAAATCATTCAAATAACGTTGAGGTACTAGTAATTATGTTGAACTTATAATCAATATTATATATGTGTTCTATTAATTGAAATCAATTTAACAATTTAAATTAATTAATTAATCTAACACCTATTTACTAAAATAGATGATTGTCGATCCAATTATCTAATTGGGATTAATTGAAAATAATTTTCCAAAAATTAAAATCAATTTGTTTTAAGTTTAATTTTAGAAATCTGAAATAAATTTTTTTTTTTTTTTTTTTTTTTTTTTATTTTTAGTGAACCGGTTCGGACCGAAGCGGTCCGGTTCTGTCCGGTCCAGCTGACCCAAATCAGTGGGCCGGGTCAGTCTGACCAACCCGAATCCACGTGGATTCGGTCAACTAAATCGTGCACAACCATCGAACCGGCCGGTTCGACCGGTTCGATCCGAACATTTAAAAAACGACATTTTAAAAACAATTTCAGATCCGATTTTCCAATTTTAAACAATTTTAAAGCTGGAAAAAATTCTAAACAATATTTCAAAAATATTTTAAACTTACGAAAACTCCCAATTACATAATACGACAAACACTACTTTAATAAATCGAACAAGCATATTAAAACGAACGCAATTAATTGCGCAACGAGCTCTGATACCACTGTTGGGTTTCGGGCACGCATACGCAGCGGAAAACAAAAATTTATGCGATTTAAACGACTTTAAAAACACATAAGAACATGCCCGATAAATTAAATTCAATTAATTGCGTACCTTTGCGCTTCCAGCGAAAATAAAACAACATACATGCTAATAAACTTAACCGTACTTAAATCAATTAACATGCTCGCAATTTAAACCAAATAACATGCTTGCAATGATTTAAAACCGATTACACATAATCACATAAAATCATACAAACACAAGCATGAAATCATAGTTTAAACTAAACCCTAAACGAAACTAGGGTTTCGTATATTTACCTCTTGACGCGTGAGGTAGGAGCGATTAGCACTTCGTGATTGCTACGGAAACCAATCCGTAGAATCGGGGCAGCAGCGGTGCAACGGCAGCAGCGGCGCGTGAGGTCACGGCGGCGCGTGTAGTGTACGCGCGGCTTCGGGATGGCGCGTGGGGCAGCGTGCGGCTTCGGCTCGTGCGTTGCTCCTCGACTTTTCGATCTACAGTCTTCCTCCTCTCGGATTTCACCTCGTATACTTCGATCTACTAAATCGTGGCACTAGACACGAAGTAGTTAGAATAAAATGGAAGAAAAAGAAAGGAGTAAGAATACCGAACAAGGAACGGCCGACGAACGGCCGGTTCCGGCGACGGAGCGGCGACGGTGGTGCGGTGGTGGCCGCGCGGGAGAGAGGGCGAGAGAGAGAGGGTCGGCCGCTTTAGGGTTAGGGTTTCACCTTTTTTGTGTAAGGGCTATAAGTCATGTATTTATAGTCCCTTGCATATAACCCTAGCGGGCTTAAGTTGGACTGGGCCCAACAGCTTAAGCTCGTTAGTTCCTCTACTTGCTCGTATCTCTCAATTCAATGACCGAAAAATTGCAACGATTACATTTTCGGAATCATTATAACTTCCTCGTCATTACGAGTGCCATCTCTTGTTTTCCAACTTTCCAAAAGTGGAAACCCTAGTTCAGTGGACTTTCTAAATTTGGAAACTTCTCGATTTAGAAAGTTCACTAACATGTTCGCCTATTCTTTTCCTTTTCTTATTCTCATTCGTAATTCCAAATTACGAATGTTGGATTCAATCATATTGACTTCCAATTATGCAAAGATAAACTATTTTATCTCTGACCGTTTATTCAAAGATCTCATGTGCACGAGCAGTGTGACCCTCGATGGTTCAGGTGTAAGCTAGCCGTGGGCCCACAACCCTTTGTGGTCAAAACTCGTCCCCTTCGAGTTACGATTAAGATGAAGCTCGTTTCACCTTAATCACCCAACGAATCAAGATTGGCGTCTAGCAACTACGCGTCATGATTCCCTAGATACAAATGAAGTGCCTGCAAGAACCTTCAGATATAGTTAACGTACAGTACGGTCCCTTCGATACATATGTCCCGATCGAACTAGAGGCATTGGTTCATCGAGACCTCTTTATATGTTCGATGACGGTGCGATCGTTCCAAGTGTTGTAATCCTTACGTGCATGACTTAGAGAATCGAATTCTCTAATCATCACTTAGTCAGCTCTGGCCAGAGACTTAGAATGATTACAAACTTTCAGAACACACAGGACATCCAAGACTATTCTAGCGATCGAATCCCCGACTACAATGCACAGACCTCCCACTAGATTTCAGACTGCACGAACACTGGCCCTTGGGATGGTCCTCGGTGGAACTCAGGGACAGGTCACGATACAGCTGGTCCTCTAGTGAAGTCACGGTGATGTCTAGGTCATAAGGACTAATGGTGTACAACTATACCATAGATATCTCTACTCGATTATTGGGAACCACTTAGAGATTTCTAGGGTGAGGGAGTTCAGTGAACTCGTCAACTTACGAGCACCCACTTATGCATGCCGATATCACAATACCGTTTACTGATGAGATGCAGTACACATACACTAAGTGCTAGTCTTAATGGGAAAGGCCGATATCCTCATTAGTGGCGTAACCCTTCGACTAGGAACACGTTTAACAGTTATAATACTTAAGTAAATATCTCACGATCCTAACGATCAATTACTAGTACTTGTAATAACTGTAAGGACTATATCTATGCTTGTGACAAAGGGACAAAGATATAGAATGCCAATGTGTTTTATCATTAATACGAATAAGGTTTGTTTATTACAATAATAAATATGGAAGACCACAGCCACAAGTTGGCTTGTTGGTCACCTACTCTAACAATTGCGCCACCACTGCGCCAACCTCGCCACCACCAGTACCCTTATCTCTATTTGTCGCTCAATTTAGATCATATCAGGGACCAGCCATCACCGCTACCACCGCGACACAACCAGTCTCTCTGCAAGTCGGGTAGGGTTTTTGTTTTTTTTTGGCATCACTTCAATTTTGAGTTGTTGTTGGAAGTGATACTTTTGCGCGCTTGAACTGAAGAATCAATTGGTTTTACTTATTGAACCTAATTTAGGAATTTGAAAATTCTTTGATTCTATAATTTTAGATTGCCGGTGACTAATTTTCAATTTTCTTTCAGAATAAGTTGCTACTTCTTTTTGTAGACTATGAAAAGGAACGAGTCTCTTATTCTCGACACATGAGTAGAGAAGAATTGATTTCCTACAATTTGTTCTTGAAATGGGGTACCGTTTTGTTTTCACGGTACTCTCTCTGCAAACTTAAGTGTTACTTATGTGCACAATGTTTTTACTTTTTCTATGCCTTAAGAGTTGACAGAAGTGTTAAGGTGCATAAAAAATCTAAACTTTATAGTTGCCTAACTTATTGTTACACTATTGACTTCGCTCCTTTTCATTTGGTTCGGTGGATGGTTTATAAAGTTTGAGTTTGTAAATTTGGGAATTTAAATTTATAAAAGAAATTGATCAATCTCCATCTATATAGATTTTGTGCATCTGTCTTGCTTCTCATTATGGTAATCTATGCAATGATTTTGTATACTCCAAGAAATGAAGAGTAATTATCTTCTAGCATGTGTGTTATTTTAACTTTTCAGGAGATTGAGTAACTTTAGACTTGGATTGTGTATAAAGAATGAGGTATTATTGTATTAATTGTGTGATTGGGACTATTTGGAGACATTGAATTTCTTGCGTAAGGCAGTTAATCTAACTTTTTTAATTCCAAGTGATTGTACTTGTAGCTATAAAAGCAACATATTATTATTTATTTCAAAAAAAAGCAGTATGCCCTGTTTCTTACATAATCATGTGAGGATGCCACTTGACATATTTACTTTATTTTATCTTTTTATTATGACAGGCTATGGTGAAATTGATGGCACATTATAGTGAGAAGGGTTTTGAGGTTGAGGATTCTATTCTTTGTCTTTCCTTCTTCGCTTGGGTAATTATTTATTTCATTCTCAAGTACTATGTCTACCACTACACTTTCTTCCATTTTAGTATTTATAATATTATAATTGTATATAATGATAGGTTTTATTGATTTTGTTAGTGCAGATAAATCAATACAAAAACCCTTGAAGGTAAGCATATAAGTTTGGTCATTTCTTGAAGCTTCTTTTTAATTTATCATCTTGCTGTGTTTTGATTGTTTTCTTATGGTTTTCTATGAAAAGCACTTTACCAAGATAGAATGAACTTAAACGGAGACTCTAATTTCGCTAAGCAACCTCTGAAGAGAAGATTCATCTGGTGAGTTTTCTATAATTGAGTTTTCTATGGCCTCTTGTAACTGGGACAATTCACATATAGTGAGTTAGTGAGTGTCTCGGGTAATATGTTTTTACAACTAGTGAAATTCATGCTTTACGTTTTCACTTTCATAGCATAATATTGTTATAGATATTGTCATACTTACTCTTTAGTATAGAAGTTTAACCAAATACCTACATTTTTGTTTTAGCTTATAAGCAATGGATATTGATAAGTGTCTAGTAGTGTGAATGTTTTCATAATTGATTCCTTTATTCTTTTCTTATATAATATTTTTATTTGGACATCAATTAACAACACTTGTTGTTATTTTCAGCTTATTTTGGTGAACTATTGGAACACTTGGCATCGAAGAACCTAATTGAGTTATATACGGTTGAGAAACGTTGATGATTTTCGACTACGGGAGACTTAAGAATTAGTTAGACATAAAATTAATTAGTTTTATTTGTTTGACTGGATGATATGAAATTATAGTACTATTTGATAGTTTTGTATTTCATGAATTTTTGTTTATTTAAAATTGTATTGTATCAAAATTTATTGGTAGTCTGACTTCTATGTATATTTTGATGATGATTATACAAAAATAATTTTTTTTCTAATAATAAATTATTGGACAAGTTTCAATTGAATGTTGTCACAACTCTACCACAAGATACCACAGTGGCTTGTTATAAGGTCTGTAACAACATACAACTGCAGCTTGTGAATAGCTTACCACAACATAATCTGCTTGTTGCTAGAATGTGAACCACAACATGCATAGCAACGCGAAATTGACGTTGTTAAATTCCGAAGGCTTTAACCACATGTTGGTCTACAACATTCACATGCGCATTGTCTATATAGTTTAACAACTCGTGTTGCATGTTGTCTACGAGTCTTTTTCTTATAGGTGGACGTGCGTTAAACGTCTTGTCTCGATGTTAATTTTTCTATATATTTTTGTGGTACTTGATTTTTCTATTAAAATTATACATGTAGATATGTTGTGATGATAATTTGTCCATTTAAATTGAACAACTTCATTGAAGATTGAAATCTAGAAGTATGATATCTTTTACCATTATATTTCATGACACAATAATTATTATCATTTTCTTGTGATGTTGATAATTTGACCATTTTTTTCTTATTTTTATCCATATTCTTCAATACTTCAAGTATGTCTATATCATCATATATAACTTTGGATATGTTTTTTGTAATACTATTGTTATTTTTTTACTTGAAAACTTATCTTTTTTTGAATTTGTCCACTCTCAATTATCTCAATCATTTTTAGAAGAACAAAATAAACAACTGATGATTTCTTTATTTCATATTTCTTCCGGGTTAATCATTACATTGCCTCAATTATGCCTTATAATTAGTTGTCTATCATAATTTGTTGATACATTGTTCTTTGGTGTTTGGAAGAATAGAATCAATTTAAGTATTGTTGGGAATCAGACACGTGTACGCAGCGGAAAACAAATATTTTATGCGATTTAAACGAATTTAAAACACATAAACACATGCCCGATAATTGAAAACAATTAATTGCGTACCTTTGCGCTTCCAGCGAAATTAAAAACAACATACATGTGAATTATTTAATCGAAATTAAATCAACTAGCATGCTCGCATTAAATCAAATAATCATGCTCGTAGTAAATAATCAATTTCATGTAGTCACATAAAATCATACAACATACTTACTAAACGAACATGGATATTTAATTTAAATAAAACCGAATCGAACGACAACGGATTCGAAACTTTACCTCTTGAAGCGTGAGGTAGGCGCACTAAACAAAGCTAGATTGCCACGGAAACCAATCCGTGCAATCTGGGGCAGCAACGGCAAAACGGCAGCAGCGGCGGTGTGAGCTACGGAGGCGTGTGTGGCTCACGTGCTATCTTCGGGCGGCGCATGGAGGAGCGTGCGTCGTCGGCTCGGGACTGCTCCTCGATTCCTCGATTCTTCGATCTTCCTCCTCTCGGATTTCACCTCGTATACTTCGACCTACTAAAATGTGGTACTAGACACGCAATAGTTAGAATAAAACGGAAGAAATGAAAAAATAAAAGAACTACCAATAGTATCGGCCAAGGAGTGCCCGATTCCGGCGAGTTGACGGCGACGGCGGCGGTGGTGGCCGTGGATGGAGTTCGGCCGAGAGAGAGGTGAGAACGGCTAGGGTTTTGTTTAGGGTTGTGTGTTTGTGCAAGACCTATAAATCAAGTATTTATAGTGTCTTGCATAAAAGCCCTAACGGGCTTAAGTTGGACCGGGCCCAACAGCTTAAGTTCGTTAGTCTTTTATTCGTTTGTTTCTCTCAATTCAATGATTGGAAAATTTTAACAATTACAGTTTCAGAATCATTATAATGTCCTCGTCATTACGAGTGCCAACTCTCGATTTCCAACTTTCCAAAAGTGGAAACCCTAATTCAGTGCACTTTCTAAATTTGGAAACTTCCCGATTTAGAAAGTCCACTAAGATGTTCGCCTATTCTTTTCCTTTTATTTTTCTCATTCATAATTCCAAATTACGAATGTTGGACCCAATCATATTGACTTCCAATCATGCAAAGATAAAACACTTTTATCTCTGACTGTTTATTCAAATATCTCATGTGCACGAGCAGCGTGACCCTCGATGGTTCAGGTGTAAGCTAGTTGTGGGCCCACAACCCTATGTGGTAAAAACTCGTCCCTTAGAGTTACGATTAAGATGAAGCTCGTTTCACCTTAATCACCCAACGAATCAAGATTGGCGTCTAGCAACTACGCGTCCTGATTCCCTATATACAAATGAAGTGTCTGCAAGAACCTTTTGATATAGTTAGCGTACAGTACGATCCCTTCGATTCATATGTCACGATTGAACTAGAGGCATTGGTTCATCAAGACCTCCTTAGTAGTTCAATGACTATGCGATCGTTCTAAGTGTTGTAATCGTTACGTGCATAACTTAGAGAATCGAATTCTCTAATCATCACTTAGTCAGCTATGGCCAGAGACTTAGAGATTACAAACTATAAGAACACACAGGACATCCAAGACTATTCTAGCGATCGAATCCCCGACTACAATGCACAGACCTCCCACTAGATTTCGGACTGCACGAACACTGGCCCTTGAGGTGGTCCTCAGTGGAACTCAGGGACACATCACGATACAGCTGGTCCTCTAGTGAAGTCACGGTGATGTCTAGGTCATAAGGACTAACGGTGTACAACTATACCATAGATATCTCTACTCAATTATTGAGAACCACTTAGAGATTTCTAGGGTGAGGGAGTTCAGTGAACTCGTCAACTTACGAGCACCCACTTATGCATGCCGATATCACAATACCGTTTACTGATCAGATGCAGTACACATACACTATGTGCTAGTCTCTTAATGGGAAATGCCGATATCCTTATTGGTGGCATAACCCTTCGACTAGGAACACGTTTAACAGTTATAATACTAAAGTAAATATCTCACTATCCTAACGATCAATTACTCGTACATGTAATTACTGTAAGGACTATATCTATGCTTGTGACAAAGGGACAAAGATATAGAATGCCTAGGCATTTTATCATTAATACGAAAAAGATTTGTTTATTACAATAATAAATGGAAAGACCACAGCCATAAGTTGGCTTGTTGGTCACCTACTCTAACAATCTCCCACTTGACCTAAAGCCAACTACCCATGAATCGCAATCCCATCGACTCTCGATGTTTCTCATGGACCTACCTTGGTAAAGGTTTCGTGAAGGGGTCTGCAATGTTCTCTTTTGAGGTGACTCGTTGTACTTTAACTTCACCTCTATCAATGATCTCTCGGATCACATGATACTTCCTCAGAATATGCTTGGACTTCTGATGAGATCTCGGCTCCTTAGCTTGCGCCACGGCTCCGGTGTTATCACAGTACAACGGTACTGGATCATTAGCATTAGGAATGACACCCAACTCTTGGATGAACTTCCTTATCCAAGTCCCTTCTTTTGCAGCTTCGGATGCTGCAATGTATTCAGCTTCGGTAGTGGAATTGGTCGTCGTGCTTTGCTTGGAACTCTTCCAAAACACGACACCACCATTGAGCGTGAATATAAATCCCGAGTTCGACTTTGAGTCATCCACATCCGATTGAAAACTAGAGTCGGTGAAGCCCTCTAATTTCAACTCGGCACCCCCATAGACCAAAAATATATCCTTAGTCCTTCGTTAGTACTTGAGGATATCTTTCACGGCCTTCTAGTGAGCTGGACTGAGGTTAGACTGATATCAGCTTGTGACACTCACAACATACGCAATATCGGGTCTCGTACATAGCATGCCATACATTATGCTTCATATGGCAGAAGCATAAGGCGTCCTTTTCATCTCCTCAATTTCGAGAGACGAAGCCCATGGGACATTGGCAAGAATCCCTTCTTGGATTCTTCCATGCTAAACCGTTTCATAACGGTGTCTATGTACATGCTTCGGGATAAGCCAAGCATATTTCTAGCTCTATCTCTATAGATGCGTATTCCTAATACATAAGATGCTTCTCCCAAATCCTTCATTGAGAAACGTGTGGACAACCATGCTTTCATTTGTTGCAACATTCCTACATCATTCCCAATGAGTAGAATGTCATCAACATAAAGCACCAAAAATATTACTGCCCTCCCACTAACCTTCTTATATATACAAGGTTCCTCCGGGTTTTTCTTAAAATTAAACTCTTTGATAGTTGAGTCGAACCTAATGTTCCAACTACGGGATGCTAGTTTCAATCCATAAATGGATCGCTGGAGCTTGCAAACCTTTTGCTCACTTTCAGAAGATATGAAGCCTTCCGGCTGCGCCATGTAGATTTCTTCCTCAATGTCTCCATTAAGGAAAGCGGTCTTCACATCCATTCGCCATATCTCGTAGTCGTACCACGCAGCTATGGCCAGCAAAATCCTAATGGGCTTCAGCATCGCGATTAGTGAAAAGGTTTCCTCATAGTCAACACCTTGTCTTTGAGTATATCCTTTCGCTACCAATCTAGCTTTATAGGTCGATACATTTCCATCCACTCCAATTTTCTTCTTATAGATCCACTTGCAGCCTATGGGAACTATTCCCTTAGGTGGATCTACCATGGTCCACACCTTGTTGAAGTATATGGAGTCCATTTCGGATTTCATGGCAGTTAGCCAATATCCCATATACGGCCTCATTGTATGTTCTTGGATATTGTCCAAGATCAACATGATCTTCATCATTTTTTAGGAGGAATAACCTATCCGGCATTTTCCAAACTCTTTCAGATCTACGCACCATAGGTTCAGGAGGTATATTAGTGGGTTGTTGTATTGGTTCGATTACTTGTTCTTGCGCTTGAACTTCACTTTGCGGTTCTTGAACTACTTCAAGTTCTATCATGCTGCCTTTTCTATCGGATAGAAACTCCCTTTCTAAAAAGGTGGCATTTCTCGAAACAAACGTCTTTGTTCCTTGACATAATAGAATTCGTATCCCATTGAGTCTTCGGGATACCCCACCAAGTAGCACAAGTCGGATTTACTATCCAACTTGTCTCCCACTAATCACTTCACATAAGCGGGACAACCCCATATCCTAATATGTTTGAAGTTGGGTTTCCGGGAATGCCAAAGTTCATAAGGTGTGGATTTAACTTCTTTGGTGTTAACTCTATTCAGCAAATACGCGGCAGTGCGAAGTGCATGACCCTACAAGTATGCCGGTAAGTTGGTGAACCCCATCATAGATCGAACTATATCTAATAAGGTTATATTCCGACGTTCGGAAACTCCATTAAGTTGAGGAGTTCCAGGTGGAGTCCATTGAGATTGTATTCCATTCTCTTTAAGATAGTCAATGAACTCGATGCTCAAGTATTCTCCACCACGATCGGATCGTAGCTTCTTAATACTTTACCCGAGCTGCTTCTCTACTTCGTGGCTAAAATCTTTGAACTTTTCAAATGTTTCGGACTTGTACTTCATGAAGTACACATACCCATACCTAGAATAATCGTCGGTAAAGGTAGCGAAGTAGTTGTATCCACCCTTCGCACTAACACTTAGTGGACCACATACGTCTGCATGGATCAAATCCAAAAGACCCTCGGCTCGTTCCATTTTCCCTTTGTAGGTGACTTGGTCATTTTCCCTTTAAGGCAAGATTCACAAGTTTGTAGTAATTTCACGTCCTCTAAAGAGAACAATCCTTCACTAACAAAATCGTTCATCCTTCCTAAAGAGACATGACATAATCTAGCGTGCCAAAGATGTGCGGGGTTTTGATCTATCTACTTACGTTTTGTTGATATAACATTAATAGGTATTTCACTTGGATTTAGTTCATACAAGTTGTTTAATAGTCGTCCCTTGCAAATCAAATTTTCATTCTTTTGTATAATGCAAATCGAATTTCCAAAAACAAAAGTAAAACCTTCAATATCTAATACATGAATAGAAATAAGGTTTCTAATGAGAGACGGAACAAATAAACAATCGTTCAAAACAATAGGAAAACTAGAATCCAAAACATTTAAGTAAATCGTGCCAATGGCTTCAGCAGCAACTCTTGCTCCATTCCCCATCCTTAGGTAGGTCTCACCCGCTCTAAGCTTTCTACTTCTTGTCATTAGCTGCAAATCATTACATCAGTGTGAGCCACAGCCAGTATCCAATACCCAAGAAGAAGAATTGACATACAAATTTACGTCAATGAAATACGTACCCTTTTCAGAACTTTTCTGCTTTAGGTAAGCCTTGCAGTTGCGGCGCCAATGTCATTTCTTTCCACAATGATGGCAAGCATCATCAACTTGCTTGCTGACCTTTGCCTTGGGGCCCCCACTTCCTTCACCCACTTCGAACTTGTTGTTTGGAAAGGGAACTCTTTCCTTTCTCTTCTTTTGGGAAGAACTCTTCTTTCCAGAAGTAGCAGTAACGAGAAAAGACTTATCTTTCTTAATGGTGGACTCGAAACTGACCAACATGTTCATTAACTCATCGAAGGGAGGATCTAGTTTGTTCATGTTGAAGTTCACTATGAACGATTCATAGGAACTCGGAAGAGCCAACAGGATTAAATCCAACGAGAGCTCGACAAGGAGGGTGACATCGAGATTCACTAGGTTTTCAAGGAGAGTGATCATTTTGAGACAGTGCTCGTGGACCGAAGTCCCTTCGCCGTGATCAACTCCTTTGTAGCAGCGTACATCGATGCCCTAATATTCTCACTATACATGCTATCGAGATGAGCCTTAATATCGAAAGCATGTAAGTGAGACTCATATTTCCTCGCAATTGCGGGCTCCATGGTGGCTATCATATAACACCTAGCATGAGTGTCATATTTCTTCCATGCTTCATAAGTTTCCTTTTCAGCATCAGTCGTTGTAGCAGGTATAGTGGTAGGAAGTCTCTCGTTAAGAACATAGAGACGCCCCTCAACGGTTAGCACAAGCTTAAGACTACGCAATCAGTCTAGGTAATTGGGGCATTGAGTTTATTGTCGATGATTGACATTATGGGATTCTTATACATGATTATCTAAGAGGTTTAGAGAGCATAATTATTAGAGATTCGCATTAAATTAATTTTACAATTAAATGTTTGGACTTGCGTTATTTAATTGTTCTCCCACTATTTTTATCGAGTTCCACTTCCCTCTAGTAGACAAACGAGAAATCCGATTTTTCTTTAATGGGTTTTATGTCCAATAGACAAATATAACCCGTAGTTAATCTAGTCTGATTATATTTGCCCAAAGGTAGATCACAATAAATCATATCCACAATATGACCCTAAATTAATTTTCCTGACACTTGATAATGATCTACGTTAATATCGCGAATTCAAAATCGTCGTGTGTCAAGTCTAACCTACCAATCAAAGATGCTCATAGAACTTGATTATGCCAAACTAATGCAGTCCCTAGTTAATCTAGCCGACCACGTCAATCTAGCATAAACCTTTTCTATGGCTACCTTCATCGCTATGTCAATTGAATTACAGCTTACTTTACCATAGCACTCCCCGCAAACCGGCTTACTGCACTACGGTAACGGGCTAAACATAATTCAACCGTTGGCAGAAGGAAAGAAAAATTCAACAAATTGGTTTTTCTTTATAGGTTGAAATAATTCTTAATTAGATTAAGAATGAGGGATTTTATTAAAATGCTATATCTCATCAGAAGGTTCGGATTGGTCTATGTGATTCCTACATCTATGTTCTCTAAAGGTATATGGAAACGCATATTGTCCTAAGAGGAACATACGACCTAACTATATAATTAATTACATTAATTAATTATCGGGTTTTTCAAAATAATTAGAGCCTCAACTAGCGTAAATCAATCAAATAATGTTGAGGTACTATTAATTAAGTTGAAGTATAATCAATATTATATGTGTGTTCTATTAATTAAAATCAATTTAATAATTTAAATTAATTAATTTATGTAACACCTATTTACTAAAATAGTTGATTGTTGATTCGATTATCTAATTGGGATTAATTGAAAATAATTTTCCGAAAATTTAAATTAATTTGTGTAAAGTTTAGTTTTAGAAATCTGAAATAATTTTATTTTTTTTATTTACAGTGAACCGGTACGGCCCAACCGGTCTGACCGGTTCGGAACGAAACGGTCCGGTTCTGCCCGATCCAGTTGACCCAAATCAGTGGGCCGGGTCAGTAGGACCGAGAACCGGTCTAACCGACCTGAATCCACGTGGATTCGGTCAATTGGATCATGCACAACCATCAAACCGGCCGGTTTGACCGGTTCGATCCGAGAAATTAAAAAAACCGACAATTTTAATTAAATTTCAGATCCGATTTTTCAATTTTAAAAAGAAATTAATAGTATTTCAAAAGAAACAATAAGTAATGCTTAAAATCACGATTATTATTCCTGTTTTTCTGTTTGATCTTCTTCAAGAGAGCAGTGGTCGAATGCATTTGGGTATTCCCATCCACTTACGAATCCAAACTGAAATCCAAACTTGTCTTTAGTGGAGTGATTTCAACTGCTGAAGAATCGAAAACTGAATCCTTCGAAACCGTTAGAGACTCATTTTCCTGTATTTTACATTAATAAAATACCATTTAACGCACTGTTATTAATTAATATATTCGTAAATTGGAAAACAACCAACCTTTGATGACAACATACAGATCCGAAGAACTATCATCAACACGTACAAGGGGTGAAGTAATATTAACTTATTGTATATAAATAATCAAATTGAAAGCTTTAGAGTCGGATATAACATATGAAAAATACATTAGAGAAAATAATATTAGATTTAATACCTCCTCCAACTGATACTTTTTGATGAAGGTGTTGAGTTTCGGGCACGCGTACGCAGCGGAAAACAAAAAATTTTATGCGAATTAAACGAGTTTAAAACACATAAGCACATGCCCGATAATATAAATCAATTAATTGCGTACCTTTGCGCTTCCAGCGAAATTAAATAACAACATACATGCTAATTTATTTAACCGAATTTAAATCAATTAACATGCTCGCGTTTAAACCAAATAACATGCTCATAACAATTAAAACGATCTCACGTAACCACATAAAATCATACGAGAACATGAATATATATAGTTTAAACGTAAACGAATAAAGAACATGAATTCGTGTGTTTACCTCTTGAAGCGTAAGGTAGGAGCGCTAAGCAAGTCGAGATTGCTACGGAAACCAATCCGTACAATCCGGGGCAGCAGCGGTGCGACGGCAGCAGCGGCGATACGGCCACGGCGGCGCGTGAATCTCACGCGCGGTCTTCGGGGCGGCACGTGGGATCGCGTGCGGCTTCGGCTCGTGTGCTGCTCCTCGATTCTTCGATCTTCGATCTTCCTCCTCTCGGATTTCACCTCGTATACTTCGATCTACTAAAAACGTGGCACTAGACACGTAATAGTTAGAAATAACGAAAGAAAAAGAAAGAAGAAAAGAGTACCGGAAGGGATCGGCCGATTGATGGCCGATTCCGGCGACGGCGGAGCGACGGCGGCGCGGTGGTGGCCGCGGGGAGAGTGGCCGAGAGAGAGAGAGAGAGAGAGAGAGAGAGAGAGAGAGAGAGAGAGAGAGAGAGAGAGTGTGTCGGCTAGGGTTAGGGTTTTTTTCTCACATTTGTGCAAGACCTATAAATCTTGTATTTATAGTGTCTTGCATAAAACCCTAGCGGGCTTAAGTTGGACCGGGCCCAACAGCTTACGTTCGCTAGTACTTTTACTTGCTCGTTTCTCTCAATCCAATGACCGAAAAATTGCAATGATTACATTTTCGGAATCATTATAAAATCCTCGTCATTACGAGTGTCAACTCTCATTTTCCAACTTTCTAAAAGTGGAAACCCTAGTTCAGTGCACTTTCTAAATTTGGAAACTTCCCGATTTAGAAAGTCCACTACAACGCTCGCCTATTCTTTTCCTTTTCTTATTCTCATTCGTAATTCCAAATTACGAACGTTGGACTCAATCGTATTGACTTCCAATCATGCAAAGATAAACAATTTTATCTCTGACCGTTTATTCAAAGATCTCATGTGCACGAGCAGTGTGACCCTCGATGGTTCAGGTGTAAGCTAGCCGTGGGCCCACAACTCTTTGTGGTCAAAACTCGTCCCTTAGAGTTATGATTAAGATGAAGCTTGTTTCACCTTAATCACCCAACGAATCAAGATTGGCGTCTAGCAACTACGCGTCATGATTCCCTAGATACAAATGAAGTGCCTGCAAGAACCTTCAGATATAGTTAACGTACAGTACGGTCCCTTCGATACATATGTCCTGATCGAACTAGAGGCATTGGTTCATCGAGACCTCTTTATATGTTCGATGACGGTGCGATCGTTCCAAGTGTTGCAATCGTCACGTGTATGACTTAGAGAATCGAATTCTCTAATCATCACTTAGTCAGCTCTGGCCAGAGACTTAGAATGATTACAAACTTTCAGAACACACAGGACATCCAAGACTATTCTAGCGATCGAATCCCCGACTACAATGCACAGACCTCCCACTAGATTTTGGACTGCACGAACACTGGCCCTTGGGATGGTCCTCGGTGGAACTCAGGGACAGGTCACGATACAGCTGGTCCTCTAGTGAAGTCACGGTGATGTCTAGGTCATAAGGACTAATGGTGTACAACTATACCATAGATATCTCTACTCGATTATTGGGAACCACTTAGAGATTTCTAGGGTGAGGGAGTTCAGTGAACTCGTCAACTTACGAGCACCCACTTATGCATGCCGATATCACAATACCGTTTACTGATGAGATGCAGTACACATACACTAAGTGCTAGTCTTAATGGGAAAGGCCGATATCCTCATTAGTGGCGTAACCCTTCGACTAGGAACACGTTTAACAGTTATAATACTTAAGTTAATATCTCACGATCCTAACGATCAATTACTAGTACTTGTAATAACTGTAAGGACTATATCTATGCTTGTGACAAAGGGACAAAGATATAGAATGCCAAGGTGTTTTATCATTAATACGAATAAAGGTTCGTTTATTACAATAATAAATACGAAAGACCACAACCACATGTTGGCTTGTTGGTCACCTACTCTAACAGAAGGAATAAGTAATAGCATATTCGTTGCGAACTTTTAGAACACTATAAGTAGAATCTTCAGAATCATCAATATTATTCTCCTTGACATTGACTTTGAACAAAAACATTTTATCAATCAATCCGTCGAGTTCAGCAGGATATTCATTATGATCTTCACCCTGGGGAGAAAAACAGAATACATATATTGAGAGTATCTTTAGGGGTTTTATATATATCATTAATAAACATTCATAACTTTGATTACATTTATTGTGTTGTCAAATACAAACAAATATGTATTGTCAAACTTGCATATTGTTTGATGAACAAAACAACTTCCAACTAAATATGAAGTAAACCTTAGTCATCTTACGTCTTGTTGGTGTACATAATCTAATATTCTTCGATGTACCACGGTGAAATTCAGCAACGATATAGTTCTTGCTAATAAACCCATGATTCTTAAAAAACGATTTACCTAGATACTGCAACATATGCAAATGAAAAATACAAGTAAATATACTAATAATTTTATAATACATGTTTAAACTAACATAACATTTAACTAAAAATCGATATTACCTTTCATTGGAGATCATTATACGTAAAAACAATTCAAAATACATGAGCGAGGCATTACGATTTATTAGAGCGTCATCGAAATAGAACTCATTTGCATCCAAAAATGGTTGATACATATCCATGTTAAAAGACCAATCGCATTCACCTCACGTTCATTCGATGGTATACATATATCATGTATAAAGACACACTCACACAACCCAAAACTGAAAAAAGTTTAGAAATATTATGTTTCCACTATACCACATACCATAATGGCCCCATGCGCAGTTCGACTTTGATTGATTCCCTGCATGAAATACACATACATGCATCCAAAGTACACTCAAAATGGTTGTTGCAAAGTACACATAATGTGGATTGAACACCCATTTTTATCCTTGAACAAATTTGGATTTGTGATTCTAATCTAAAAAAATCAAATAACCAGAGAAGCTGTTGGGAATCAGGCACGTGTACGCATCGGAACACAAAAATTTTATGCGAATTAAACAAGTTTAAATCACATAATCACATGCCCGACAATAATTAAACAATTAATTGCGTACCTTTGCGCTTCCAGCGAAATTAAAAACGACAATCATGCGAATTAATTTAATCGACAGTAAATCAATTAGCATGCTCGCATTAAATCATTTAACGTGCTCGCAGTAAATCATGAATTTTATGTGAACATACAAAACATACAAATTCACGAAATGTACTACAAAAACGAACATTCATAATTTAATCTAATTAAATTAAAATCTAACGAATAGCGGATTCGAGAATTACCTCTTGAAGCGTGAGGTTGGCGCACGAAACGAAGCAAGATTGCCACGGAAACCAATCCGTGCAATCCGGGAGCGGCGACGGCGAAGCAGTGGCGGTGGCGGTGCAAGCTACAGCGGCGCGTGAGGATCACGCGCTATCTTCGGGCGGCGCGTGGGAGCGCGTGCATCGTCGGCTCGGGGGCTGCTCCTCGGTTCTTCGATTCTTCGATCTTCCTCCTCTCGGATATCACCTCGTATACTTAGATTTACTAAAACGTGGCACTAGACACGCAATAGTTAGAATAAACGGAAGATAGAAAAGAGGAAAAGAACTACCACAATAATCGGCTAAGGGAGGTCGATTTCCGGCGGTGGAACGGCGGCGGCCGTGAGTGAGTTTTGCCGAGAGAGAGAGGGGCGAGCGGCTAGGGTTTTATTTTTAGATGTGTTGTGTGTGTGCAAGACCAATAAATCATGTATTTATTGTGTCTTGCATAAAAGCCCTAACGGGCTTAAGTTGAACCGAGCCCAACAGCTTAAGTTCGTTAGTTCTTTACTCGCTCGTTTCTCTCGATTCAATGATCAGAAAATTGTAACGATTACATTTTCGGAATCATTATAATGTCCTCGTCATTACCAGTGCCAATGCTCAATTTCCAACTTTCTAAAAGTGGAAACCCTAATTCAGCGCACTTTCTAAATTTGGAAACTTCCATATTTAGAAAGTCCACTAAGATGTTCGCCTATTCTTTTCCTTTTCTTATTCTCATTCATAATTCCAAATTACGAATGTTGGACTCAATCATATTGACTTCCAATCATGCAAAGATAAAACATTTTTATCTTTGACCGTTTATTCAAAGATCTCGTGTGCACGAGTAGTGTGACCCTCGATGGTTCAGGTGTAAGCTAGCCGTGGGCCCACAACCCTTTGTGGTAAAAACTCGTCCCTTAGAGTTACGATTATGATGAAGCTCGTTTCACCTTAATCACCCAACGAATCAAGATTGTCGTCTAGCAACTACGCGTCATGATTCTTTAGATACAAATGAACTGCCTGCAAGAACCTTTTGATATAATTAACGTACAGTACGATCCATTCGATTCATATGTCCCGATTGAACTAGAGGCATTGGTTCATCGGGACCTCCTTAGTAGTTCATTGACTGTGCGATCGTTCTAAGTGTTGTAATCATTACGTGCATGACTTAGAGAATCGAATTCTCTAATCATCACTTAGTCAGCTCTGGCCAGAGACTTAAAATTATTACAAACTATCAGAACACACAGGACATCCAAGACTATTCTAGCGATCGAATCCCCGACTACAATGCACAGACCTCCCACTAGATTTCGGACTGCACAAACACTAGCCCTTGGGGCGGTCCTCGGTGGAACTCAGGGACAGGTCACGATACAGCTGGTCCTCTAGTGAAGTCACGGTGATGTCTTGGTCATAAGGACTAATGGTGTACTACTATACCATAGATATCTCTACTCGATTATTGAAAACCACTTAGAGATTTCTAGGGTGAGGGAGTTCAGTGAACTCGTCAACTTACGAGCACCCACTTATGCATGCCGATATCACAATACCGTTTAATGATGAGATGCAGTACACATACACTAAGTGCTAGTCTCTTAATGGGAAAGGCCGATATCCTCATTGGTGGCGTAACCCTTCGACTAGGAACACGTTTAACAGTTATAATACTAAAGTAAATATCTCACGATCCTCAAGATCAATTAGTAGTACTTGTAATAACTGTAAGGACTATATCTATGTTTGTGACAAAGGGACAAAGATATAGAATGCCAAGGTGTTTTTATCATTAATACGATTTTTTTTGTATTTATTACAAGAATAAATGGAAAGAACAAAGCCACATGTTGGCTTGTTGGTCACCTACTCTAACAGAAGGTACTAAAATCAGTAAATTATATTGCGTAAAAAATGGGGACCAAAAAAACAAATAAAAAAAATATATATATAAAAAATCCGGCGGAAAAATAATTACATACAACAATGTGAAATATATGTCTCGATTATTGAAAATAACATTGAGGTGGGGAGATTATACAGTATGCATTGTAACCATAATTTTGGAAATAGTTTAAAATTTCAAAATTCGAATTTTAAAATAGGCGGCAATATATACATGAAAGAAATATGGTGATATTGTATAATATTCTTGATTTAAGTTAACGGTAAATAAATTAATACTCCTTCAGTATTTAAAATATTTCAAAATTGATGAATTTATTTAAATTTAGGAAATATACACATCAGTTTATTAGTTTATTACAATTAAGTCGATTTACTCAATATAGGGAAAGAGTGTGTGCGAAAATATTACTACCATAAATATTCCATTTCAAAATAGTTATTTCATTCCATTTCAAAATATTAATGCCCTAAATATTGGATATGGATGCGCGTAAATGTTGGATGATATAATCATATAGCTCGGATGAAATTAATGGACATAGATATGAATAAGTTATATTAGAATATACAATATTTAATTTCCATTATAAAACATAATTTACTGATGAATGAAATATGAGGTGAATTATAATTAGTGTGGACATTAATGTTGATGAAATAATTCATTGATATTAATGGAAGTTATAATGACACATGGACGATGAATATGATGCCAATGTGAATGTCAAATGGTGGAATTATAAGGCATGATGGTTTTAATTTATATATTATACAGATAATGCAATTTCTGACCAAATAAAGTCAAACAATCACATATAAAAAACTTTTAAATCATCAAACTTATGAAATACTTGAAACTATAGAGTTAGTCGGTACAAAGTAAAAATAAAATGTAGTTACATAGTCAAATCCTAAACGTTTAAACCCATACATTAAACAAATTTCTGAAAACAAAATTTACAAAAAGGTAAAATAAAATAGAAAGCACAAAAAATATTATCTACATATTCTCTTCCATGCGCATTATGCAATGACATTGTTAGTAGAAACAATCGCATACGAATACACACAATTTTTCCGCAAAATTGTCATCGTTGGAAGAATTGCTCAACGCCATTATCAATGAATACAACCATGGGAGAATTATTACTCCTATCTATAACACATTAAGGCACAGAAAAAATGTTAGACAATTATACACATGATCCTATAAACATGATGAGATGTCGAAAAAATTGACAAAAACAGAAAAAGATTGTCAACATAGTTGATTTAGTTAGTTTCAATCAATTTGGATGAAGATGAAGAATGTGTTCGAGTTAGGTATTTATATTTTTGATTCAAAATATAGAAAAGAAAATTACATATGTTGAATGAATGAGTAAAATAAAAAATTAAAAAATTAAAAGAATGATTAAAATTAAATATAATTAATTACATAGTTACTATTATAACTTGTTATAATAATATTAAAATCATAATAAAATATTGAATTGAAATCGTGTGAATACCATAACGGTTAATGCCTGAAATTAAGAGTACTTACCACGAAACTTTATATAATAAATACATATAAAAGTGAGAGAATTAATTTTTTTTATTAGTTAGATATGGATTATGAAAAAAGCATAAACTGTTAAATACTTGAAATATTGATTTAGGAATTTATGAACGACAATAACAAAACCAATTACGAAAAAAATAGAATGTAAAATGTGATTTCTTGTGAATTATACGAAATGTGTATAATATAAATAGTGTATACTCCAACTTTCCGAGATAAAAAAATATTTAATCGAACAAATAACATGAATCCAGAAAACTAAAATTAAAAAATATTACACAAACAACAGTAAAAAAAATTGAAAAACAAATTATGAATTATGGACAAATAAACTGAGGGGAGACCGCCGATATTCTACCAATGTTATCACATACACACAATTGATGTAGCCATGAACCTATAATAAAACATACATTAGACTTTTTCTATATAAACAAATATTACAACAAATTATAAACCGAAACTATAAAATAAACAACATATATAGAACTATATAAATGATATATTTTACAAACAATGTCACATAGCTTAGATTACGAAAAGAAAAATACTACAATGTGCAGCAAGAATGTTCGTGTGCAAGTTAAAAAATGTGTTGAGTAAAAATGCTATGGAATTGGTGAAAGGGTATAGGTATTTATACTTATTTTTTGTAGGTTATAAAAGGTAGATTACATGTTATTAGGGAAAACTATAAATATTGTACTAATGATTGAAATTAAGTAATTTGATTGGATTTGATTTTGATTATACGGATATTATATAAGCTAAAATAGATATGTTTGATTTGATTTATTTTTTTAATATTAAATATGTTAATAATACAAAAAATAAAGTGGCATAAACTATTTAATTGGACTTTTACCTTAAATATTATATTCAGAATTAATATATTACCAAAACAACTAAATAATTAGAGAATTTAGATGAAAATAACAAATGCATTTCGGTTATGGAAAATGAATAAAAAACAAATAATTAATGCCACGTAGATAATGAGTAGGATGAGACATAAGCTTGACACATGTGAAATTTTAAAAGGTGTGATGGTTTTAATTTATATATTATATAGATTGAAGTTGGTCTTATATCTTAACAAACTCAGTCCATCCACCCAACCCCAATCCCCACCCCCACCCCACCCCCCAACACAGGTTGTTTTACTCCATTTTATTTGTCTCTTAGTTAAACCCCTATATCTTTTTTTTATTTATATTTTTCTACAATTTGTACCTTAATTCTTAATTTTTCATTATTGTCGTTGTTGAATATAAAGAGTTAGGAATCGAATCTGAATCCTCATTAAGTATTAGTGTTAAGGGTCCATTTGGATGGAAACATATGGAGGAGGGATATAATTTGGGGAAGGGATTTGAAATTACCCCAATTTGGAATCATTTGAAATTCACCACAATTGCTCAAAAAACAACTAAAAATGAGGGGTGTGGATTTGGAATTCCTTGTCAAATCACTCAATCCAAACAAGTGGAAATAATTTGTTATTATGGACACTAAAATTATAGGGGTAAGTATAAATCTCCAAACACAAACTTAAAGTGCGGATCAGTCCCTACAGACGTTTCATAGGCGTATTAGTCCCTAATGCAAAGTTTCACGTGCAGTTCAGTCCCTAGAGGCAGGTGAAAATTCTAAAATAACCTTTACTTTAATCGGAAATTACATACTTTTTCATTTTCTCTCTCTTCCTTTTCTCGTTCTTCTCTCTTTCCTCTTTCCTCTTTTTCTATGTCTATTCTCTCTCTCATTTTCTTGCCCGTTCCAATTCAATTTCTGTTATTTTTCTTCAAACAACAAAGAAAAATGAACACCAAAAGGCACAAGAAAAAAACTCCTAAACCAATACAAATGAAGCAACAAGAACAAAGAAAAGGAAGAACCAAAGTAGTAGAAGAAGAAAAAAACAAAAACAAAAAAAAAGTGGAAAGAGACCCATTTTCGAAGAATGGTGAAGGGGAAGAAATAAGATTTGATTTGTTTCCCCTAATCATTAAATCGGTTCCAATGTCTGTTGTTTTGTTGTTCGAGTTTGCAAAGATCATTTATTTATTGTCGATTTTGAACACTTCCTCTCCTGGATATTATTCTTCGGCGACATTAGCATGTTCCCAAAGCATTTTTAGTCCTAGTTTGGTTTTGATGTATGATGTTTGATGACTTTGATATTGGAATTGGGAAAAAAGTTTATTGTATTATTCTTAGTGATGTTGTAGTATATGCCATATGCAATAATGGTATTCCTATTGCATTTGGATGGTGTTGAAACAAAGTATTGGAAGTACTAGTAGTGGAACTTTATAGTACGTTGTATTTGTTATAATTGTAATTATGTGTATGTAGTTGCAGGAATATGTCCTTTGCTATAGAGCTAACAATACTATTGGTCACCTGTACTCGTACTTTTATATTGAAAACATTGCCCATATATTTTGATGAATTGAACTTACCTGTTGAACACATGGTACGATATTTTGTTATGAATTGAGTTTATATGGTTGAGTTGGCCACAAATTAATATAAATAATATAAGCGTACCATAGATGAACAACAACTACTTTCTAGTTTATTTGAAGATACTGTGTCAACTCCATTCCAGACATTTACTTCACATGTGTATTCACTGTACTTACGTGTTTCACACATCAGACTATAGTTTGTGATGAATTGAGTTGTACTGATTTCCTTGACACTCTTAATGATCAATTAGTATGGGAGATGCATAAATTATGTGTTGGATGTGTATTTTAAGGTTGGTGAGCATTATTGTTGTGTTTGGAGTACAAAATGCCATAAATATGTTGAATTTCATACATGATACTCATATAAGTGTACAAGATACCATAAATGTGTTGGATTTGTTACATGATACTCATATAAGTGTATAAGGCTCATTCATGTGTAGAGCTATTATATTCCTCAAATTTTGCCATAATCTATGTTGATCAACTCCTACATCGTCTCATTTCATGTTAATAGTCTTAAAATGAAGAAATGCGTCTTAAAATGATATTACATGGATGCATTGTCCCCACAATAATATAAAGAATATAACAGTACAATATGAGTGGACAACATTGTTAGAGTAGGTGACCAACAAGCCAACTTGTGGTTGTGGTCTTTCCATTTATTCTTGTAATAAATAATCATTTTTCGTATTAATGATAAAAAAACACATTGGCATTCTATATCTTTGTCTCTTTGTCTCAAACATAGATATAATCCTTACAGTTATTACAAGTACTAATAATTGATTTTTAGGATCATGAGATATTTACTTTAGTATTATAACTGTTAAATGTGTTCCAAGTCGAAGGGTTACGCCACCAATGAGGATATCGGCATTTTCCATTAAGAGACTAGCACTAGGTGTATGTGTACTGCATCTCATCAGTGAACAGTATTGTGATATCTGTTGGGATTCGGGCACGCGTACGCAGCGGAAAACAAAAATTTTTATGCGAATTAAACGAGTTTAAAACACATAAGCACATGCCCGATAATATTAATCAATTAATTGCGTACCTTTGCGCTTCCAGCGAAATTAAATAACAACATATATGCTAATTAATTTAACCGAATTTAAATCAATTAACATGCTCGCGTTTAAACCAAATAACATGCTCGCAATGATTTAAAACGATTACACATAATCACATAAAATCATACGAAAGCAAACATGAATATATAGTGTTTAAACGTAAACGAAACAAGAACTTCGAGTTCGTGTGTTTACCTCTTGAAGCGTGAGGTAGGAGCGCTAAGCAAGTCGAGATTGCTACGGACACTAATCCGTACAATCGGGGCAGCAGCGGTGAGACGGCCACGGCGGCGCGTGAATCTCACGCGCGGTCTTCCGGGGCGGCGCGTGGGGTAGCGTGCGGCTTCGGCTCGTGCGCTGCTCCTCGATTCTTCGATCTTCGATCTTCCTCCTCTCGGATTTCACCTCGTATACTTTGATCTACTAAACACGTGGCACTAGACACGTAATAGTTAGAAAAACGGAAGAAAAAGAGAAGGAAAGAAACTACCGAAACAATCGGCCGACGAACGGCCGATTCCGGTGAAGTTCCGGCGACGGTGCCGGTGACGGCCGCGGGGAGAGGGCGAGAGAGAGAGGGAGAACGGCTGCTAGGGTTAGGGTTTTCACTTGTTTTGTGCAAGACCTATAAATCTTGTATTTATAGTGTCTTGCATAAAACCCTAGCGGGCTTAAGTTGGACCGGGCCCAACAACTTAAGTTCGATAGTACTTTTACTTGCTCGTTTCTCTCAATCCAATGACCGAAAAATTGCAACGATTACATTTTCGGAATCATTATAAAGTCCTCGTCATTACGAGTGTCAATTCTCATTTTCCAACTTTCTAAAAGTGGAAACCCTAGTTCACTGCACTTTCTAAATTTGGAAACTTCCCGATGTAGAAAGTCCACTACAACGTTCGCCTATTCTTTTCCTTTTCTTATTCTCATTCGTAATTCCAAATTACGAATGTTTGACTCAATCGTATTGACTTCCAATCATGCAAAGATAAACTATTTTATCTCTGACCGTTTATTCAAAGATCTCATGTGCACGAGCAGTGTGACCCTCGATGGTTCAGGTGTAAGCTAGCCGTGGGCCCACAACTCTTTGTGGTCAAAACTCGTCCCTTAGAGTTACGATTAAGATGAAGCTCGTTTCACCTTAATCACCCAACGAATCAAGATTGGCGTCTAGCAACTACGCGTCATGATTCCCTAGATACAAATGAATTGCCTGCAAGAACCTTCAGATATAGTTAACGTACAGTACGGTCCCTTCGATGCATATGTCCCGATCGAACTAGAGGCATTGGTTCATCGAGACCTCTTTATATGTTCAATGACGGTGCGATCGTTCTAAGTGTTGTAATCCTTACGTGCATGACTTAGAGAATCGAATTCTCTAATCATCACTTAGTCAGCTCTGGCTAGAGACTTAGAATGATTACAAACTTTCAGAACACACAGGACATCCAAGACTATTCTAGCGATCGAATCCCCGACTACAATGCAAAGACCTCCCACTAGATTTCGGACTGCACGAACACTGGCCCTTGGGATGGTCCTCGGTGGAACTCAGGGACAGGTCACGATACAGCTGGTCCTCTAGTGAAGTCACGGTGATGTCTAGGTCATAAGGACTAATGGTGCACAACTATACCATAGATATCTCTACTCGATTATTGGGAACCACTTAGAGATTTCTAGGGTGAGGGAGTTCAGTGAACTCGTCAACTTACGAGCACCCACTTATGCATGCCGATATCACAATACCGTTTACTGATGAGATGCAGTACACATACACTAAGTGCTAGTCTTAATGGGAAAGGCCGATATCCTCATTAGTGGCGTAACCCTTCGATTAGGAACACGTTTAACAGTTATAATACTTAAGTAAATATCTCACGATCCTAACGATCAATTACTAGTACTTGTAATAACTGTAAGGACTATATCTATGCTTGTGACAAAGGGACAAATATATAGAATGCCAAGGTGTTTTATCATTAATACGAATAAAGGTTCGTTTATTACAATAATAAATATGAAAGACCACAGCCACACGTTGGCTTGTTGGTCACCTACTCTAACAATATCGGCGTGCATAAGTGGGTGCTCGTAAGTTGACGAGTTCACTGAACTCCCTCACCCTAAAATCTCCAAGTGATTTTCAATAATCAAGTAGAGATATCTATGGTATAGTAGTACACCATTAGTCCTTATGTCCTAGACATTACCGTGATTTCACTAGAGGACCAGCTGTATCGAGACCTGTCCTGAGTTCCACCGAGGATCGCCCCAATGGCCAGTGTTTGTGCAGTCCAAAATCTAGTGGGAGGTCTGTGCATTGTAGTCGGAGATTCGATGACTAGAATAGTCTTGGATGTCCTGTGTGTTCTCATAGTGGGAGGTCTGTGCATTGTAGTCCACACGCGCCGCCGCTGCCAGCGCGTCCGCCGCCGTCGCTACACCGCCGCCGCTCCCGACTGCACGGATTGGTTTCCGTGGCAGTTTGCTTCGATCCGAGTGCTTGCCTCACGCTTCAAAGAGGTAAATTTTCGGATTCAATATTCATTAGGTGTTAATTTAATTAGATTAAATTATATGTGTTTGTATTCGCAGTATGTTTTTCGTGAATTTATATATGTTTCGTGTTGATATGAAATTCATGATTTACTGCGAGCATGCTATGTGATTTGTTGTCGAATAAATTAATACGCATGATTGTTGTTTTTAATTATCGCTGGAAGCGCAAAGGTACGCAATTAATTGTTTTAATTCGAATCGAGCATGTGATTATGTGAATTAAATTGTTTATTTCACGTAAAATTTTTTGTTTTCCGCTGCGTACACGTGCCCGATTCCCATCAAACATATACTTTATGACTAAACTCACAATACTCTATGCATGAATAACCCTACATTTACCAGTTTAGACATTGTACTTACTTGTGGAACAAAACATACTATATTTTGTGATGAATTGAGTTGCACCAATTTCCTTGACACTTTAATGATGAATTGGTATGGGAGATGCATAAGTTATGTTTTAGATGAGTATTTTAAGTTTGGTGAACATCAGTGTTACGTTTGGAGTAGACACGGCCATGGGCTAGTTTTGGGCCCGGAACGGCCCGTTGACAAACCGACCCAAACCGTTGACCGGTGAACCGGCCCGAAACCCGTGAACCAGCCAATCGTCCCCGGGATGGGCCCGGGATGGGCCCGGGCCTATGAATTGGTGAACCGTGAACCGCCGAGCCGGCCCAGCGGTTCACCCAGATTTTTTTTATAAAAAAAAATCAAAAAAATTCAAAAAAGTTCAAAAAAAAAAAAAGCAAATAACGGCCAGTGAACCGGCCGTTATTTGCTATTTTTTTAAACCCCCCCACCC
>NW_012193806.1:922854-975392 GCF_000504015.1 Erythranthe guttata | reverse complement strand
CCCCCCCCCCCCCATTTTTTCTTATAAATACCCTTACATACCATTTTTTCCTATAAAATTAAGTTAAAGTCCTTTTATTTATTTCCTTTTGTTTTTTTCCTATTTAAAAGTAATTATTTTAATTTGTTTATCCATTAAGTATTTTTTTTAAATATATATATAAATATAATTTTCCGGGCCGACCCGGAACTGAATTGAACCGGCGGGCCTACCTGGCCCGTCGAACCGTACATATTACGGGCCGGTTCCGGTTCCGGAAAAAGTGAACCGTGAACCAGTATGAACCGTCCCGGAACCGGCCCATGGCCGTGTCTATTTTGGAGTCCACAAATGTGTTTGATTTCCTACATGATATTCACATATAGTACAAGGTTTGTATGTAGACTAGTATTTTTCTCAAATATTACCATAATTGATGTTGATGGATTCACACATTATGTAATTAGTCATAAAATGAAGGAATGCCTTATAAAATGAGTTTATATTGTTGCATTGGTTCAAAATAATATCTATAAAGCAAGCGTACCATATAAACGGAGAACATCTACTTTTCTATTGAAAAAAACGTACTCTATGAATGGACAACACGTACATCACCAATGTAATGCATTCATTTTTATGTAGAATAACTTGTACCATAATTATAATTAATTGAATTGTACCAATTTCATGATAAATTTAGTGATTAGTGAGTGTGAGAGGGACATAAAATATATTTCAAATGACTATTTTAAGACTGATGAACAATGGTGTTGCGTTTAGAGTTCAAAATGCCACAAAATGCTCGCATGATACTCACTTAGACAACACGTACTTCACTACTGAACCAAATATACTTGATTATAGACGTAAACGTACAATGTTAACGCGTTTATTGTACTACATGACTAGCAATACTAGTACTTTTCATCTCTTATTTCAACACCATCCAACCACACTAGCAATGCTATTGTTTAATACGACATATACTACTGCTTAAAACACAACATGTTTCAAAAAATAATACGAGAATCGTCTTTCTCAGATCCTATATCAAACCATCAACACCTTCTAAATATGGGAAAAAAAAAAAATCAAATTTTGTTTCTTTCCCCTCACCATTCTTTGAAAATGGGTCTCTTCATTTTTTTTTGTTCACGAGTTTTTTTCTTGCGCCTTTTCGTTTGTTGTTTGAAGAAAAATAACTGAAAATTGAGTTTTGAATTGGAACAGGCAAGGAAAGAAAAGAGAAAAGAGAAAGAGAAAAAGAGGAAAGGGGAAAGAGAAAAGAAGGAAAAAATGAAGAGGGAGAAAAATTAAATGAAGAGAGAGACAGAGAGAGAAAGAGAAAAAAAATAATATAAAAATACAAACATAAGAACTGAACTGCATGTAAAACTCTGCATTAGGGACTGAACTGTCTATGAAACGTCTGTAGGGACTGATCGGCGCTTTAAGTTTGTATTTGGAAATGTATCTGGACTTGCCCCAAAATTATATCCATTGTCATATACTTTTGCATGATAGTTTTTTGAACACTAATAAAATAAATATTAGAACGAATTTATCATTGACCGATAAGATTCGCTTCCCAGCAATAAAAAATGATTCTCGTAGGCCAATATTTGAAAATTAATTGGAATACACCAGACACACATTGTGGACGTCGACGTTGTTTGGTGACGGATCAGTTGAATTTATATTTTTCATATGGAATTAAAACCCTTTTCTTTCGCTTAATTCTAAATAGTCTCCAGTCTATAAGTCTATAACAATAGATTTTAGATGCTCCCAATGCAAGAACTTTTTGAAATGACTCTTCTAAACAGGTATGAATTGAAAATCCACACCAATTCATGAAAAGATAATTACACTTAACAAGTATGAAATTTCTTATCAAATCCGCACTATTTGAAATATCTTAATAAAATTGTTGTTATGGATTTAAAATATCTCTGTCAAATCCAATCGTTTCCTACTAGACCATTGTTTAATTTTCAATTATGGTGCAACATATCTACTAAATTATAGATGATCATGCTACAAAATAGATAAATGAATTAAGTAACAAAACAAGAAATCCCCAATAACATCAAAAAAGAAAAGCATTCCATTAATTGATAGTTCAACCAACATTCATTTACTTGGTCACTGTTGAGCAAATAACTTGGTCACTGATTAGGTTAGCAAAAAAACATAGTTACCAAAAAAAAGAGTCTAGTCCCAGCCGGTTGCAGTGATAGGACCATCATAGTTATAGCCATAGTACGCAGCAGGTGCATCATACGGAGCAACATCATAAGGAGCATAAGAAGAAGCATATGTCGGGTCCACATATGATGAGTCCGGGAGGGCATAGTTGTCATTGTAAGAATAATCTGGTGCAGCATATTTACCATAATGGGATTGGGATGATGTGTTGCTGTTGTTGTTATTGGCATATTGATCGAGCCACAGAGGAACTTCCTGGTTAGCTTGGTGCATGAGCTGGGCAAGCGGCTTAGCAAGAGGGGCATTCTTGTCACTGAAAAATGCAGTTGCCAAACCAGATTTACCAGCACGGCCAGTCCTTCCTATCCTGTGAACATAGTCATCAACAGCTCTGGGCAAGTCGTAATTTATGACATGAGCGACGTGAGGAATGTCAAGCCCACGTGCAGCCACATCTGTCGCCACTAGAATTGGAGTGCGTCCGCTTCTGAACAATTTCAGCGCTCTCTCTCTCTCCTATATACATATGCCAGTAGCACAGTTCATAAATAAATCACGAGTATGTATGCATGTATGTATATATGACGAGGCATTTAAACAATATATACTAACTATTACCATTTGTATTTTGTCGCCATGAATGGCAGTTGAGGGAAAACCTTTGCTGCACAACCAGCGCTCGAGTGAGTCTGCTCCTCTCTTTGTCTCCACAAAGACTAGGGTCAAAGCATTGTTCTGTTGTGGGGAAACAACAATAATATACTTGCTCAGCAAACCAAATATGAGTAATAAATAATACTAATAATAAATTAACTGGTCGATGAGTTTTTCCAAGTATTAATAGATACTAGTTCAACTTGGTGGTCATCCAGTCTATGTGACACCAGAAACGGATATAAATTCACCAAAGTGAGCGGGGTATTTTTTTTTAATTTATTAGATCAGAAAGCTTCAACTTAATGAATATATGTGTACGTACATATTGGAAAGTATAAATTAGAAACGGAATATTATTTTTTCTTTCATTTTTTACAATACCAGTTACAAAGTATAAATTAGAAACGGAATATTACTTTAAGCAGTCCAATAGGTGATGGAAACAACACATTGATCCAACAATAAAGACATACCTGAGGGGTGGTGTTATTTGTCCTTTGGGAACGAAGAAGATTGACCAAATAGTCACGTTTGTCCATGTCAGCAACAAATTCAACTTTTTGAACAATCAGATCAGTACTTGAGCCCACCTTTCCAGCAGCAAGAAATATGAAGTTTGAGAGAAAATCCGATGCAAGCCTCTGCAAGAATATACAAAATCAAGATAATATTAGCTAAATTATTTTACGATGAGAGAGAGAGAGAGAGAGAGAGAGAGAGAGAGAGAGAGAGAGACCTGTATTTGATCAGGAAAAGTAGCACTAAAAAGCATAGTCTGCCTAGAACCAGGAGGAGGCATGTGCATTTGCTGAACAATCATACGAATTTGGCGTTCAAAGCCCATATCCAACATTCGGTCAGCCTCGTCAAGTGCCAAATACTTAACATTCCTAAGGGAAACTCTTCTTCTTTCAATCAAGTCCACCAACCGACCTGGTGTTGCCACCAATATGTCTACACCCTTCTCCAGATTTTGCAACTGTTTTTTTTATTTCAATACGCAAATATATACATGTTAAACTATACTGCAAATCAGGTCTTAATTCACCCTGAAATTTTATGTCCCACAATAGACACAATTCTAATTTCTTGCAGTAGACCACATCAACACTTTATCAGATATAAGTAAACACTTTAATTATCAAACAGCATATACGATAATAATGATCATGTCAGTTCTTTCAAAACAACTCAACAATCAACATACATACAAAGAGAGGTTGAAGGAATAAAATCAAGTTCTAATTACCCGTCTTGATATATAAAAGTTCAAGATATGCCTAACACAACTCCAAGATATATCCCATAAACCAGAGTATTCAAGTATCCATGATATTATTCATTGAAAAGTTTATTTCTGACATATTTTAAAAGTAATTAATAAGGACAAAGTAATATTATTATAGTGAGGCTCTTGTTCAGAGAAATAGATATTGTAAAGAGGACAAGGGGCATAATATTAAAATGAAGTTAAATTAAAACTTGTAGAATATGAAGGAATATAGAAACCATGAATGAATTCATATGGATGTATGTAAAATATTAAGAAAAGAAGAATATAAAATCAAACCTGTAGAACAATAGGAGCCCCACCATAAGCAACGACAACTTTGACACCAGTCTGATACGAAAACTTCTTTGCTTCCTCGTGAATCTATACCATACAACAACAACAACAACAACAACAACAACTTAGTATCAAGGCTATTATTATACAAAATATTCAAATTCTATGTTCGTGTAGTACTAAATGCCAAAATAAGTGGGCATAGATCTTGAATATTTTAAAGGAAAATAATAATTGAAAAAATAGAAAAAAGAGACAAAGGGCAAGAACGGATCATAAACAAATACAATATAATAGGCAAAACCAAACACGTCGTTAATTCAGGATAGAAAGTGACCTGAGAAGCGAGCTCTCGTGTAGGAGCAAGAATGAGAGCCATGGGGAAAGCCGTAGCACTACTACCCCTGCTCCCAATGCCAGTAATAGTATTATTATTCTTATGAAGCAAAATGCTATTGATAATGGGGAAGCAGAAGGCTGCCGTTTTACCAGAACCAGTCTGTGCACACGCCATCAAATCCCTACCGGCCATGCCCACCGGAATAGCGTACTTCTGTATGGGTGTTGGGTTCACGTACTTGCACCTCCTCACATTATCTCCCAACGCCTTCGTAGCGAACCCCATTTCATCAAATGACGTCACTGCTGGCGGTATGTCAACCCCACTCGCCTCCACCTCTGGCCCTGGCCCCACTTTCTTCGTTTTAATAATATTCTCTTCCAGTGCTTCTTCTTCTTCTTCTTCCGTGACCTCCAGCTCGTCGAATTTCTCTGAGATATCAAATGGCCCAGCAGGTTTCGGGTACGGCGGCGGCGGAATGGTGACCGTGATCTTAGGCTGTGTACGGAGGTGCGGGGGGAGGTAAGTGGATCGTGGGCGGCGTGTTGACCCGGCGCTGCTTGAATGGCTGAACCATGGAGGCGACGACATGACCTGATCAACTCACAAGGCTTGTAGACAGAGAGAAAGAAGAAGAGAGAGAGAGGGAAATGGAAATTGTTCTTTTTACTTTTTTCTGGTTTTTGTGTTTTTATGGTTCACAAGGGTTTAATGGGAAAGGAGAATAAAGAGGACAAAAACCAGCACTGGTGCTACTAATGAAACTCCCGTCTATACATACATGTATATATGTATGTCTTTGTACTATATATATATATATATATATATATATATATATATATATTTGAAATTGCTGCTGCACTGCACTGGGGGGATGATGGTACTATTTCTAGTTTGAGTTGGTCTAATTTGTGTGGCATTATTGTGATTTAATAGGGGAGAGAGAGAGAGAGAGAGAATTGGGTACTATACCCAATGCAATGCGTATAGTGTGATTTCTCTTTTTCTTTTTTCTTTTTTCTTTTTTCTTTTTTTTTTTTGATAAGCCATTAAGTGTGTGTGATTAATGACATAGGGAATATTCGGTAATGATAATTGTGAGTGGAAGTTCTAACGTTTATGGTTTCCATGGTGAAGATGAAAAGCCGAAAGCCCCTGCTGTTGGCCATTTTGTTTTCTCAATTTAATTACTTTTAATTATCTTATTATACCCTTTTTAGTTTTTTTACAAGAAATTATTCCATTTAAGTTCATATATAATAAATCTTATATATAAAAGAAAGAAACGCTGGGCAACCCTAGAAAAACCCTAAGGTTGCATTTGGATGGAGGGATTTGGGGGAGGGATTTCAAATCCATAATAACAAATCCCTCGGACTTGTTTGGATTGAGGGATTTGGAGATGGATTTCAAATCCCCACCCCTCTTTTTTAGTTGATTTTGGAGCAATAGTGATGGATTTCAAATGACTCCAAAATTGGTGTCATTTCAAATCCATTCCCCAAATCAAATCCCTCCCCAAATCCCTCCATCCAAATGGACTCTAATGGTATTTTGTAATTATTTATTTTCAATTTTTTTAATACTACTAATTTTTCACTATAATTTTTAACAATTATCGAAATTGAAATTAACCCGTGAAGAGTTCTACCATAATAGTACTTCTGTAATTATTTATTTTTAATACTTTTATCTAATAATTTTTTAACTATAATTTTCAACGATTTTTAATCTCCTATTTTTCATCAATATATCTCAAATCTTAAGAGATAATTAAATTTATATTTTTTCACTTTTGAAATAATATCCCGTGCATCGCACGGGAAAAAATGCTAGTTTATAAAAAAGAAGTTCGAAAAAGTAACTTTTATCTTTCATTTGATAAGAGTTCGTGTCAGTGAAATATTATTTGTTATTTTAGATTTTTATTAAATTATTAATTTCGCTATTTTTACTTTTACCTTCTATCAATTTCATTTTCACTAGGATATTACAAATAAGTTTATTACGAGCTGCTTATTTATTAACACAACAAAATTACTATGTTACATAATAAATTATTGTGTAATACAGTAATATTATTATGTTGACCAGTCACAAAGACAAACATAATAAAAGACCAAAAAAATAATATTCTTGTGAATGACAGTACTCATATTATTGTCAATGATATTATTAAATGTAAAGACAATAATATTATTTTGTTTACATTATTTTTACTGTCAACCATGCTAATATTATAATAGTAAACAATAATATTATTACGTTGACCGGTAAACAAATCAAACAAAATAAAAAAAGGCAAAAACTTCAAATTAAATTAATGTGGTTGACAGTAATATTATTATGTTTACAGTAATTTTACTATCAACCACAGTCAGTGGCGAGGCCAGGAAGTTTAGTGAGGGGGGGCTTAAACACATGGGGGTTCGGGGGCAGCGCCCCCGAAAAAATTTTTGCTACGAAAGAAATTTGAGATGAAAATTCGATATGAATTTTTTTTCCTTCACTTTCAGAAGATAATACCAAAACGAATCGGGAAAGCTAAATTGCTATGAAAATTTAAGAAACATGAATATCAAGTCGATTATCAAATTGACATAGAGAAGTTGTCAAATGCTAAAACGATCGTCGGTGGATGGCAATTTAACCGCTATTAGTGTGACTGTGGGAGAGAACAAAGTTTTTTTTTTTTCAAGAAACGTAATGAAGTTGAGAAATAGAAGATGAGGGCAAATCATACATGAGGGGCTTTGAGTAAGTGGACTAAAAATAAGTGGGCTTAAATAATAAAATTAAATAGACTAAAAAATTAAATAGAATATATATATATATATATATATATATATATATATATATATATATATATATATATATTTGAATAGACTAAAAAAATAAATAGAATATACATGGGGGGCTTTGAGTAAGTGGACTAAAAATAAGTGGGCTTAAATAATATAATTGAATTGGCTAAAAAAATAAATAGAATATATATATATATATATATATATATATATATATATATATATATATATATATATATATATATATCTATATATATATATATATATATCTATCCATGGGGGGCTTTTAGTGTATAAATAAATATAATATACATAGAGGGCTTTGAGTAAGTGGACTAGAAATAAGTGGGCTTAAATAATATAATTGAATTGACTAAAAAATGAAATGAAATATATATATATATATATATATATATATATATATATATATATATATATATATATATATATAATAGGAAAATTTTGGAAAGTGAGGGGGGGCTTGAGTCCACCCTAGCCCTTGGGTGGACTCGCCCCTGACCACAGTAATATTATTGTCACCGGTTAGTTGCGGACGGAAAAAAAAAAAAAAAAAGCATAATATATTTTTTTGTAAAGTCAACATCGAAAACTGGCGGCAAAAAAATAGTTTGATAAAGAAAAAGTTAAAATTGAATATTATTTTTTTTGGTCAAATTGATGCAATTAAAGTTAGATTGGGTTACAATTAGGAATTGAGTTTAAGAATTGGGGGTAATTTTATCATATACATTAAGTTTGCCTTTATTTATTAGATATATTAAATCAATGAGATTATTAGCGAAAGATAAATAGCACATAAACCTAGAATAATAAAAATGATAGGTTACTGACCTCTTCACAAAAAAAACTCTAATTAATTAGTTGTGACATAATTAATGTCAAGAGTATTTTAGTAATTTCCTTTATTTTTTAATATAATCTATATATTTGTTGATTTCCTTAATATATATAGCAATAACTTAAAATGATATTTAAATACGGAGAGGCTATACTAACCATTTATTATTAATTGTTTATTAAATACTAAATATTATTAAAAAAATTAAATTAATTACCTACCAATTAGTAATTAATTTTTCTTTGTTAAATAAACAATTAATAATTATTCATTAATTAACTAAATACCTAAACTAAAAAAATAGACAAACCACAAACCGCTAACATTGATGTGTAAAATTAGGGATGGCAATTTACCTCGCCTCGATGGATCCCCAACCTGCCCTAACCCAAAATTATCGCGCATCACCTATCCTGAAAAAATATGGAACGGGAATGGGAATAGACAAAAAAAAAATTAACCGAGCATGGGGATGGGGACGGGCTTGTATGTACCCGTCCATTATGGGCATGAGGTAGGGATTTACAAGCTCATGTTTTGCGTAGGGATGGAAATTGAAATGAATTCCTAATTTCCAACATTTTCGATCCAACTGTTTTCACTTTTGGAATAATATTTTTTAATTCCAAATCCAATTTACACCTCTAGTTTAGTATAAATATCATTTTTTTCGCATTACTGATGGTCAGTTTCTAGCTAGTGCAACAATGACTACTACCTCATTTCCAAATTTCGCCCACAAAATAAACTCTCTTATAATTTACAGTTATCATTCCTACAATTTGTTTGCATCTCTAAAGGTCTAAAAATAACTAACTTGTTTCATAATACATGTAATTGAATTTGGGGCAAACGGCAAAAATGACGTGATAAGGGATTTTAATGCACATTGGTCAAAAAAAATAAATAATCTTTCAAATAAGTTCATCCCTATGTCTTTAGTCTAAAATACTCTCTATAATATATTTTTTATTAATTCCATCCATTATACTCTAACTTCCTTAATATTACACATTGACCCCAAATTTAAACAAATATATCACATTAACCCCTATTTTAATAATTTTTTAATTTTTTTTCTTCAGAAAATCATTTTTTTCTGATTTTTTTGTTTCCGATCAGATTCCGGCGTTGACCCAGGCGGTTCTCCGACGTTGACCGGAAAAAAAATTATAAAAGGGTTTCAATGAATTGAGGGTAATTTTGGTATATATAAAAGGGTTTTTCTTATTGGAGTTGAATTGGGTTTGAATGAATTGAGGGTAATTTTAATATATATAAAAGGGTTTCCTTATTTGCAAATAAGTTTGAATGAAGTGGATTTATTTGAAAGAGAAAAAAAATTAGATGTTCCTTTTTTAATGGGGTCATTACAAATAAGCCAATCAATGGGTACCTATTCATAAAAAGATCCAGACAAAAAACTCATTTACCAATAAGTCCACACATGGTCCAAATTTTTGTAAAAGACTAAAATAGCCCCTCATACTTTAATATGCTCCAATTTTATCCTTAATTTAATTTAACATCAATTTGACCCCAAATTTCACAAACTATTCAATTTTGACCCCAATTTTTTTTTTCAAAATTTTTTTTTTGCCGCCGGATTCCGTCGTTGACTTTTCAATTTTTTTTCTTTTTTCTTCCGCATTTTTTCGCCGGTTTCCGGCGTTGACCGGCGGTCTCTGGCGTTGACTTTTTCGAATTTTTTTTTTCTTTCTGTAACATTTTTTTTTCGTTTAAACATCAATATTGCAGTGATTGACATTAATATTAACTATATTACTGTTAAAAACAGTAAAATTAACTAAACTACAGTTTAACACAGTAATATTGCTATTTTAATCTCTAGCACATTAATATAAACACAACAAAACTCATTATTATTGTGTAATAGAGTAATATTACTATTTTGACCGTTCAACAAATGTAAACATAATAAAAAGCCAAAAAAATTAATATTATTGTGAGTGACAGTAATATTACTATAACAACAGTAATATTACCGTCAACCACAGTAATAACAATAATAGACAGTAATATTATTACGTTACTCCGTGAATAACTCAAACAAACAAAAAAATACAAACAAAATAATAATATTGATGTGGTTGACCTTAATATGACTATAACAACAGTAATATTACCGTCAACCATAGTAATATTATTGTATTTATAGTAATATTACAATAATAGACAATAATATTATTACGTTACTCCGTGAATAACTCAAACAAAACAAAAAACCCAAAAAAATAATAATATTGATGTTGTTGACAGTAATATTATTGTGTTTACAGTTATTTTACTCTCAACGACAGTAATATAATTACGTTGACTTGTAGACAAATCAAACAAAATAACAAAAAATAACAAAAAATAAAAAAATAATAATATTATGTTAATTTACTGTCAACGGCAGAACAATTATATAAATGTATTGTCAACGGCAATACAATTACGTTAATTAACTGCCATTGACAGAATGATTACGTTAATTTACTGTCAGTGACAGCACAATTACGATCAACGTTTAGCGGCGGACATAAAAAAAAAACATAAAAAAACACTAAAAAAAATTAACGCCGGAAACCGGCGAAAAAATTCGGAAGTCCATCCATGACATAGTCTCAAGGCTCTCTCGATGCAACCCAAAATGCTTTTACTCTTTATATTTTATCACAATTTGGACATATTTAAACCTGTAAATACCAATGAGAAAGAAAAGGCGATGAGAACAACTAAGTTGCAGTTGTGACCCTGAGTTTATTCAATTCTTCACTTTGTGCCTGAACACAATAAATTAAAACTTTAAACACCAAGAATTAATAAAATACACCAAAAGCTCAAATTAAAAAATATAATTAACTGCAAAACTATACACTTAACAAAGCTGCAAATAAAGAGAATTTTGTTGAATACTTTCAATTTGGGAAGAGAATTTGGTCGAATGGTTTCAATTTACAAATACTAAGTGACCCAATTGACATTTTAAAGTGGAAAAACAAATTTTAAAATGACATATACACCCTTAATCCAGCGAGATATTCACTGGAAATACGCCTTTGGGGATAAATTGCTAACAAGTTGTATATTTATAAAGAGGGCATTCTCTTTTTTATACATGTAGGGGTAGTGTAAACAATGCATTTTTTGAGGGGGTGAAGTGCAATTTGCCCTAATATATTTTTAGTACTTAATAGTAGTTGATAAGATAGGTAATATAGTAGTTGATAAGGTAAAAGCTCTCCAAGCTTATTAACACATATAATCCATAGCCATAGGGCTCTACTCCCAGAATATATATAATTCCTCGTTCATATTTCATTAATGAATTTCTGTTGATATCCATTTATGTTAATATCTAAACTTGATATTTTCATAACTTGATTTTCATGTTTTTCTCATAAATTTTCAGATTTATGGTCGATCAAAGGATATAAAAGCTCGATCGATCAATCTCCGATATTATCCCTGCATTTACAAGGCGATCGATGTACCTGCCACTTCTCCAAAGGCAGTAAGTTTTCTTATGTTTATATATATGTATATAAAATCATGAATTGCGATCCGATCACCGGCTTTCTCAACACAGCACAGCTGCACAGGGCTTCGGAGTAATTACTATTTCACCCTCCTAACTTAAATGATTTTCATGTATGTCTTGCAATGAACAAAATTGACTAATACGGATTAATTATACGGTGAGTTTTTCTGTCTTGCTTGTCTGGTGTCGGAGTAAAGAGACTCTTTGGAGCAAAATTTCGTAGAGTTCAAATGTCAGTATTTTTCTTCTTTTGTAAATAATGGTTTCCTCCTCTCAGTTTTGGGCTTTTAGCACTAACCATCCATATGTATAGGGATGGCAATGGGGCGGGTATGGGGAAGGTTTTGCAATTGTATTTGGATATGCTTATTTGCATACTTTTATTTGGTTGTTGTTGCCACTATTTTGTTGTTTTTTTTTTTTTTTTTCATTCCAACATTCATATTTTCAATATGATGATAAAAATCATAAACAATGTAATAAGATCCCATGTTTTCATTATTAAAACAAGCACAAACATCTGAAGGATTCAAACACTTTAAATCGGTCCAATTGATTCTTCCAAAGGCTAGTTATTCTGTGGGTCGGTAAAGAAGCTGTTCAGCGACGGCATAATTTCCAGCTTTCGGTTACGAACATATTTTCTCAGAGCACGCTCCTTGTACTTGTGTCCCTCGTCGAAATTATCCTAAATTCCAGCAGCCCTGTTTTCCTTGTTCACCCGGACTTCAGGGTTGCCGCAGATATTGCGGACCAGTTGAAAACCACAGATCCCCACAGCAAGCCCTGTAGCTGCAAACAGTGGATACACCTCAGGCCGGATCCAGCGGTTGGCAGCGGCCATTTTCAAGATTTTCCTTTTCTTTTCTCTCTTGTTGTTGTTGTTGTTGTTGTTGTTGCAGTTTATATTTTTTATGTTGTTGTCTGCAATTTGAAGTTTGTTGGTTGTCCCTTACATTTTATTTGATTGGGGTTTTCATTTTCCATTTTCTTAATTGACTTTGGCAGTTCTGCAATTTTTAATCTGCAGCTCGTTATTGCAAATTAATATTAGTTTTTTTTTTTTTTTTTCTTTTTTGGGAATAACTATGGAAGGTTTCACATATTTTTTTGTTCTTTTCCAAAACTCATATTGACACGATCAAGTTTCTAGAAGATCCTCGAGGACGTTTGGAAGTTGTGAATTCAGTAGGACGTCGAGACTATTTCCGTTATGACATCACCCCAGCTAGAATCAATTATTGCAACACTATATTGCAACACTGCTTGTATCTACTGATTTGTATCGTACAATATTTTTTATTTAATGTATTGATTATTCCTAGACAAAAATAGTTTGTTGGTTTGTTATGTCATCTTTTATTTCATATTTTATCTTTTAAAAATATTTTATATTGTTCGAGGAAAAAAAACTTGAAGTACTGATGTTTGAGCAAATTATCATTAGTACTATATTGTGTTGTTGGGAAAAGACATTTGTAAAATAATATTGTGACATATGGTAGGTGGTTACGTATTATATTTATTTTGCTATTTATTTTTGCTGTTACATATTGATGTTTGCTATTATAATTTATATGCAAACTGCAAAAAGAAAAGGCAAAGTTCAAATAATACAATACTAACAACAAAAACAAATACATGGCATCAAAAGTGTAGTTATACCAAAAAAATTACATCATATATAACATCAACATGCACAAATATATTCGAGCAACAAACACATTGTATATGCAAACTGCAAACATAACAATCAAAAGATCAAACTATTAATACCATGGCAACAACTCAATACAAATATATAACATCATAGTGAAAAGATATGGTCTCCTAGAAACAGCAAAACGCAAAACAAAAAACCACCAACATCGAAAAAAATGCAAATCGACATAAAAAAATGAAAAAAGCTTGATGTTTGTTGTTCGATATGGACATTATAAAATGATGTTTTGTTGTTTGATGTTTGTATTATGAATGGATGTTTAAAGTTTGATATTTATAGAACATAGATTAATAGTAACATCAAGTATGAAAAAAAAACTTAAAATAATAAATAAAAGCAGCAAAAGTGTAAAAATATATTCGAGCAAAAAACACATCATATACGTAAACTGCAAGAATAAAAAGCAAAGTGCAAATAGTACCACCAACAACAAAAAATAAATATACAACAACAAAGTGTAAAAAAATAGCCAACAACAAACATAATTTTCATCTCAAGATAATCAGCTTTAGTCGATGCCCTTGAGCCTCTGGATAGAGACTTGCTCTAGCGATGAAAGAAGGAATGTATTTAGCGGCGGAGAACGAGCGAGCCATTTTGTACTCGTTTTGGTTTGCACAAAAAAGAAAACTAAATGAAATCTTCTCCTGATGAGCGAATCAAGAGAAAAAATGTGAATCGGGCGGGCTCAATCACATTCTCTACGGTCATCTTCTCCTTCAATCTTGCATCATCAGCCCTAAAAAAATAAGAAAATTTAATTTATTGCCTGCCAAACTGAATCAAAAGTCTGAATTCGAATTTCAACCTCGAAATCTAAACTAGAGATTTTGCTAAACAAAATAACAAACCGAATTTCAATCTCGAAATCTAAACTGCATAACGAAATTAACAAATCAAAAACCTCAATTATGCTGTGGATCGACAACCAAGGGAAAACGATAGTAACCAACAACAAAACAAACCTGTTGACATAGCTCCTCTTCATGATGATAGCAATATGAAAAACAAAAATATATCAAATTGAAATTGATTTCACAAAACTAAAGTTATCCAAGTCTAAGATCTCATAATGACGAATGAGTTCTTTAATTCAACCACGTCCGATAAACTCTCTTCCAGGATGATTTTTTTTTTCAAACCACGTCTCATAACTCCCTTCCAAACAATGTGATATATGAGATTTATTCAACGCAATTTAGGTAATTAAAGACTTCCATAATTAAATAATTTTATTGTTGAAGGGTGTTCATGTCCATATGCTTATAATTTTAATTCATTTAATTAAAAATTTTGGTCAAAGGGCCTATAGCTATACTAATCTAACAGATTGGACTCCTGGCCATATAAGTTTGAAATAAGGGGTATAGCTAATTATTCCTACATATTAGAGGGATGTGCTTATTGTCGAAAGATATATAACTCCTAAACCTAGAATAATAAAGATAATTGATGATGGACTTATGCACAAAAACCTCAAAATAATAAATAAGGCCCGTGAGCTCACGAACAACTAAAAACTGGCTCGAGTTCGGCTCGTCAGAAAGCTCTGGCTTGAAAAACTCGAATCCGAGTTCGAGCTTTTTTCGAGTCGGCGCATCGGGCTCACGAGTAGGCTTGGCTCGTTTACCACCCCTACTCCAATGTAACCATTCTTTTTTTTTTTTTTTTTTTTTCTTTTTTTCTTCTTTTTGTGAGAGAAGTTGGTGGGAGAGGTGTGTGTGGTGTAGAGACATGACACAACAAACAGACGTGGAACATCTACTACATATGCACATGCTGCAGCTTACAACAAGGTTTCATTTCATTTATGTTGGGCAAAAGAAAAAAAAAGAAAAAGTAGGCAAGTTACAATAATACACTTGTCACCACCACAGTCCGCAAAAGAAATTGACTCACCAAACTAACCGAATTAGTAGTAACACAGAGGCATTGCTATTGCTATCGCTATGCTATCTTGTTCTTATCGGTCGTCAATCCACAACAGTTTCTTCTCCAAAGCTCTATTTATCAAACCCAATTATAATTATAATTACAATAAGCTCTGCATCATCATCAGAAGTAGTATGAACATGAATTCACATGCGTTTGCGGGGAACCCTATAAAATCAAGAACCCCGAAACCACGTGAACCCGTCTCCCCTCAATCTGCACTCAAAACTCTCAGGACTCTGCTCTCCACCAATTCCCAAATAATATCTGATGATGATTTTTTCAAGATTTTGCCTTTCAGAAAGGGGAAGCCTTTGACTGGTTCGACGACGATAGGGCTAAAGTGGCATCTGGGTTGGTTGAGTCTGTCCGATTGCAAATCTTACTTGGAGAAATCTCAAGTGGTTCTTACAGACGATTCTCTTGTTTATCTGGGTTCTCAAAATGAGAATGGCGTTGATTTTGTGTATTGGGGTATCGACGTGTCAGATGCAAGTGGGTTGGTGGATGAATTGGGAGCTAGACAGTTTTGCTTTGTCGAGTTGAGGACTCTTATGGTCGCCACTGATTGGTCCGATTCTAAAGCCATGTCCCAACTCGCCATTGCTGGCCATGTCAGTTTCTTTTTTTTTTATTAATTAATATTGCTGCCTGCCTGCTGTTATCTTTTTATAATTCTCAATTGCTGTAGCACCATTATGTTTTATTAGCCCCTGTCCCAGTTCAAATGTCCTTTGAAAATATCCTTTGATTTTTTTTATTTTTAGAAGGACTAGTGATAATTGTTTGTAACCATTATTTGAAAATGTAGATTTAGATTGTAAGCTTAGAGAAATAGAAACATTTTCTTAGCAGTTAGATATTATTGTGTGTTGTTGAACTTGACAGGGCAGAGCTTTGGTGGAATGGCATAATACGGCACGTTTTTGTGGTTATTGTGGATCTAAGACTGTCCCTATTGAAGCTGGTAGGCGCAAACAATGTTCGAATGACTTGTGCAACAAGAGGATTTATCCTCGTGTTGATCCAGTAATTTCACCTTTTATTCTTCTTTACTACTTTCTTACGTCAAACTGAAAATAAAACATATATATGTATCTGAATTTCCATATTGTCTTGTATGTTCAATACACATGAAAAAACAAACAGGTGGTTATTATGTTAGTTATAGATAAAGAGAATGACCGGGCATTACTAGGTAGGCAGTCAAGATTTGTGCCTCGCATGTGGAGTTGCCTTGCTGGCTTTATTGAGGTATTTATCTATCTATCTATCTCTTTAATTGAAAATCGTTATCCATGATCTCTAAAGAGATACATACATGAATACATACATACATACATACTTGCTCGTAGCCAGGAGAAAGCTTGGAAGAGGCAGTGAGGAGAGAAACATGGGAGGAGACCGGCATTGAAGTTGGTGAAGTTGTCTATCACAGTTCTCAGCCATGGCCGGGTTTCTACCCTTTTCTCTCTCTCTCTCTCTCTTCATCATCATTCAATTATTGATTTATTTGCACATTTATACGGTTCATGTGCCAAAATAAAGAAGCACTTTATGCATGGTTTTTTCAGTTAACCTTTATAGTTTTTGCCAAAGTTTCAAAACATATCCATATGCGCCAATTAAAAATATTAGCGTTATTATTTACCGTTTCTAGATTACTAATATGCTGGTTCGTTGGGCCTCATCAAAATGTTGAATAGTGTGACAAGAGTTAACATGGTCACAAGTACTGGAAGTTCACGAAATATGAAGCCCAAAATAGAAATAACAATTAGTTCACAGAGCACAGCTAAATAGTTCTTGAAGGGAAAGTTGCGCGTAAGCCTGTCGTTTTTCTTCTTCTTTTCAATCTGAAGAAGAAGAATTGTTTGACATCTTAAAGGCTTAAGTTTTATTCAATTATTAAAAAACACACACCAAAATGTGGAAGTAGTTTTATTGTTCATTTGAACGTAGTAGGTTGTTTTTTTTTTATCCTGGAATTCAAATTAACGTTGTGCTCATCTCTCCATTTCTGAAAGTTGCCTCAATTTACAAATGCCTCTTGTTCAGTTGGGAATTAGTGCTCCATAAAATTATATCTATGTGGTGTTTGTTTTCGTCAGTTGGACCGAGCAGCATGCCATGTCAGCTAATGATTGGGTTCTTTGCATATGCTAAAACACTTGAGATAACTGTGGACAAGGAAGAACTAGAAGGTACACACACACACACACACATTAATTTCGAGACATTTAATTACTATTAGATATATCCCGGACTTATTCTAATTTGATGCTCTATACGTATGTTAGATGCAAAATGGCATAACAGAGAAGATGTAAAGAAAGCTCTGACATTTGCCGAATACAAAAAGGCACAGATGACAACAGCAGCTAAAGTAGAGCAAATGTGCAAAGGTGTCGGGAAAGGCCAAAACTTGTCTTCAGATTTCAATGTCGAAAGTGGGGAACTTGCTTCGATGTTTATACCTGCTCCTTTCGCAATTGCTCACCATCTCATCTCTTCTTGGGTCAATCACGACCAACCCCACCCGAAACAACCCACCACAGGTTCTCTATCCAATTTATAGTTTCCACAAACATACACACCACCAAGATATTACATACACAAATACATATACATATATGTAAGTCTTATTTTCACTTTTTGCTTAGGCTCTTTGTGAAGAATACTGTAAGTGTGATAGCTCAATGTTGATCATAGAGTCACTTAGACTCTGAAAATGGCTTGATTTTTAAGGTATTTGATTCCTCAGAGGCATTACACTTACATGTTCGTTGAGAATCCAACTTGGGTGGTGAAATCTAGTTTGAGTTCCGAGAATATAGGCTATTGCAAAGTTTGGTACTAAATCTGCACAAGTTTTCGACAAGTCTGCTTGGCTGAGCCTTTGGAGAATTATATTGATTCGCATGTCTAGTAAATAAAAATGTATTACTACAATCAATACTAATGTTGTACCAGAAGAGCTGACTTATTCGAGTTATGTACAATCTTTCAATGTATCCCTTTGTTTGGTGAAAACTTTATGTATATATAAGGATTTTTTCATGCAAAATGGTTGGCTTGAGCGGAGAATTTGTTGCAACTTCGAATTGCTCTCGTCAATGTATCGGTTAGTTCTTATCTCAATTTCTTTAATATTTTTGCATTTCGTTACCATTGTATTCGTGGGATTGTCCATTTACTTGGTTGCTTTCTCGGACGTGTTTTGTCCCTTTTAACCTACCTTTCCGTTTCCAAGGGGATATTTGAACCTTTTTCTCTATAATGTTATCTAGGTATAAAGATCTCTCCTTGTGTTAATTTTCTTATGCACATTCTTAGAAATTAACTGACGAGTAGTTCAAATCGATTGAATCCAAGTCGACTAATATTAGTCGAGTAATTTATCGTACTTTCTCTCTGTAAAAAACCAGGTAACTAATATTTAGTTGACTAATATCAATTCAGTATTTAGGGGGTGTTTGCAAAAGCTTTTTTAGGCTCATAATCTATTTTATGGTGTTTGCAATTACAACTCTTGCTTTGGTTCTCTGAAAATAAGTTGTTTTAAACTAGAATCTCTTAACCAGCCTTTAGTTTAATGGCAGTTTTGTGAATAATTAAAAGCTGTAAAAATATTTTAATCCACTATTCGTATATTCACGCTTTAATTATCACTTCAGCAAGAATTTCAACCAATATTGTCTGTATGGGTCTATCATCGTGTGGTATATAATACATATGTTGTACTGGTTCAAAAAATATGCAGCAACCTTTTGTGTAATTTCTGGAAGTATATGCTGAACTTCTTTTATTTATTTATTTATTTATTGTGGAGTTTGCATATACATACATATGTTGTTTTCTTTTGAAATATCTGTTGTGACGTAATCTTAACATGGGTTTGAATATATATTATATAATGCAGTCGATGTGATTTACTGATTTTGGTGTTTACTTCTGCTAATTAGTATAATAGACTTTTAGTTGTGTCAAAAAAATTATATTTTCCACTTTGTCAAAAAAACGTATTAGAACTTGTCTTAAATCATTTCTCGGTACTTTGTCATAACAAGTATTCGGAAAAAATAAAATTTCATTATAGATAAATTAAATATTTGTTTACTTTATCACGGTATTTAAGATATTTTTTTAACAAGTTAAAAATTAAGGTTAATTGCAAGCACTGCAACTTACTTTTAACTACTTCAAGTTGATTTTTAAAGGTTTCTGACTTTCTGTAAATAAGTGATTATTCCGAGTTTTAGGTGGTGTTTGCAAAAGCTCATTTAAAAGCCAAAATTATGGATTATGAGTTAAGTTGATTTTAAATACTTATTTCTAAAAGTTGGGGGTGTTTGCAAATTTACTGGAAAATCAACTTAAACAGAAAAAATGAGGGTCATGGGTGCTTAACAAATTATAGCTTAAAGTTGTTTATTTTAAGAGAAGCAGAAGCATAAGTTCATTTTGCAAATACTAAAAAAAAGATTATGAACAAAAAAAAGCTCATAATCTATTTGTAAAAGCTTTTGCAAAAACACCACCTTAATCACCAACTTCTACTTTAGTTAAGCTTTTGCAATCACTCCTTTAGTAATGGGAGAACAATTGAGCGTAGACACGACTACGAGGTGGGTCGGGCAGGTCAGGGTCCGAGTTTTAGGGGGCCCGAAACTGACTCGCGGCAAGGCGGGGTCGCATTGGGGTGGGGCTGGTCCAGATGGGGCTCGACAGGAACGAGCCGGGTCCGGACCCGAGTTTTGGGGGGCCCAAAACTAACTCGCAACAAGGCGGGGTTGCAGTGGGGTGGGGCTGGTCCAGATGGGGCTGGACAGGTCCAAGCCGGGTCTAGGCCCGATCCGGATTTTCCAATTTTTTTGTAGCAAAACGTTACAATAAATAAAAAAAATGTTAGGACTTGAGTTTGATAGATTAAAATCTTACAATCGATTCAAATATTTTTATGAAATTTAAATGTAAAAAAATTGATTAAATTTTACAATCTATGATTTAATTTTTACAAATTAAATTTCATTATTTTTTAATGATAAAATTCAATTGAAAAGATATGACTTTAATTGTAAGTAATTAATTTAATTAATACGTCATTGTTAATAGTTGAGCTCAATAAATTTAAATCTTTGAAAAAGGTTTACGAATTGAAAGAACTTGAGTTTAATCGATTCAAATCTTACAATTAACAATTTGATTCATAGGATTTTTACGAATTATATTTTATGACAAAATTATGTTAAAATAATATTATACTTTAATTATAAATAGTTAAATTGATTAATACGTCTTTGTCAATAGTTGACATAAATCAATTCATATCTTTGAAGAAAGTGTACGAATCGAAAGAACTTGAGTTTAATCGATTCAAATTTTACGATTAAAAATTTTATTCTTACGATTTTTACGATTATATTTTATTATTTTTATGATTAAATTCAATTAAAAAGATATTATAATATAATTATAAATTCATGATCTACAGTCGTAAAAGTTGGATATCATAAATGGGTCGTTACAAATAAGCCCATCAATGAGTACTTATTCATAAAGAGATCCAGACAAAAAACTCATTTACAAATAAATCTACACATGGTCCATATTTTTGTAAAAGACTAAGATAGCCCATCATACTTTAGTATGCTCCAATTTCATCCTTAATTTAATTTAACCTCAATTTGACCCCAAATTTCACAAATTATTCAATTTTGACCCAAATTTTTTTTTTAAATTTATTTTTGCAGCCGGATTCAGGCGTTTACCTTTTGATTTTTTTTTCTCTCCTGATTTTTCAACCACCGGTTTCCGGTGTTGACCGACGGTCAACGCCGGTCTCCGGCGTTGACTTCTTCGTTTTTTTTTTGTTTTTTTTTTCTTTCTGTAACATTTTTTTTCGTTTAAACATCAATATTGCTGTGATTGATAGTAATATTTACTATATTACTGTTAAACACAGTAAAATTAACTAAACTACAGTTTAACACAGTAATATTGCTATATTAATCTCTAGCACAGTAATATTAACACAACAAAACTCATTATTATTGTGTAATAGAGTAAAGTACTATGTTGACCGTTCAACAAATGTAAAAATAATAAAAAGCCAAAAGAATTAATATTAACAGTAATATTACTATAACAACAGTAATATTACTGCAACCACAATAATATTACAATAATAGATAGTAATATTATTACGTTACTCCGTGAATAACTCAAACAAACAAAAAAATCCAAACAAAATAATAATATTGATGTGGTTGACAGCAGTATTACTATAACAATAGTAATATTACCGTCAACCACAGTAATATTATTGTGTTTACAGTAATATTACAATAATAGACAGTAATATTATTACATTACTCCGTAAATAACTCAAACAAAACAAAAAACTGAAAAAAATAATAATATTGATGTTGTTGACAGTAATATTATTGTGTTTACAGTTATTTTACTGTCAACGATACATAAATGTATTGTCAACGGCGGTACAATTACGTTAATTAACTGTCATTGACAATATTATTACGTTAATTTAATGTCGGTGACAGCATAATTACAGTCAACGTTTAGCGGCGGACGTAAAAAACAAAAACCAAAGCAAAAAAAAAAAAGAAAAAAAAAACTAAAAAAAGTCAACGGCGGAGACTGGCGTCCAACGCGGGAATCCGGCGGCGGAAAAAAACAGACCAGGAAAAAAATAAAAATAAAAGGTCAACGCCGGAGACCGGCGAAAAAATCCGAAAGAGAAAAAAAAATCGAAAAGTCAATGCCGGAATCCGGCGGCAAAAATGTTTTGTTTTGAAAAAAATAGTTTTTGAAAAAGAAAAGTCAAAATTGGATTTTTGTGGATAAAATTGAGTAAATTGTGGTTACAATTAGAAATGTGATTCGCTATTTACGGTTTGAAAATTGCTATTTGCGGTTTATAACAAAAAACACTTTATCTCTCTAAAACCCAAAAACTTCCCAAAAAAATCCAAAAACCCCCCAAAACGCGTAAAATCCCAACTTGGACGCCGATTCATGCAGTGCACGCCCAAGTTGGGCGTGCAAGCTGCATTTGGGCGCCCGAGTTGGGCGTCCAGTGCAAAAAAAATAAAAATTAATTGAACGCCCAAGATGGGCGCCCAAGGCGTGTACGAATGCCCACGTTGATTTTTTTTATAAAAAAACATTATTGTCTGGACCCCTTTATGAATAAATACTCGTTGATGAATTTATTTGTAAAATGCGAATAATAGAACGCTACAATGATAAAGACTTTACGAAGACTTTATGTAACAGACAAGTAGTCTTGATGTGACCAGTTGCTTGCAAGTGTAACATTTTCTCTTTTTTCTTGATTGAAATCGATCTATCTAAGGATTAGCATTTCTTATTTGTTTCAGTATCAATACTAAGTTTTTTATTTTTTTATTTACTTTTATTTATCTTTTATTATTAAAATTGCTTACAACCTTACCATATGGAAGTTGAACCCTTGTCCTATAAACTACCTTCCACACCTTGATAGAACTCAGGCAATAATTGTATTATCAAGTTTTGACATGTCAAAATGATTGCGTAGACAGCATAACAACACTAATTATTCGATGTCGTAAGAGACGAGGGAAAAGGAAAAAAAAAAAGAAAAATCGACACAAATCCAGTGTTTGTTCAAATAACCGATAATTGGGATCAGTGTCGGGTAGCTTTTCATGGAATCCCATTTTATGTGTAGCCAAAATTCAAAAAGCCAACCCGCCCTATGAATAGCATGTCATCATAAAACCATACTCGAGGTTTTAAACACATGAACAGCTTATTGTCATCATAGATTCATACTTGAGATTATAAACACACGCTGCCGCCCAAGAGAATCCTCCGATGCATGCCGCATTCATATATATCATATATGTCTCACCAAATTAGTGAATATATTTTCTCACGCTCATATTATATTTAACTGTTTGTGGACATCAAAATCGGCACTCAGAATTTGTAAACCATGTCTTCTGTGTATCCAAGTTCCTTGAGTATGCCAGTTAGCTGTCATAATAACAAAAGAAAATGTCAACAAAATACATAAAAGAATATAGTGAGCAAAAAACTTATTGGAGATTGGCTTCTTTGGAATTTTGAATGTGAGTGTACGCACCTCTCCTTGTGACCGATCCTTTGCCTTGTCACCCGATATGTGATTCATCATTCCAGGAGGACCACAAACCTACAAAATCAACAAAAGCTCAACAAACGTACTACTGACATATATAAATGATTTATCTTAATGCTTCTTTCTTACGCACAAGAGGGTAAATATTAATGCAATGTAAACAAAGTAATTGATGCAATATAAACTAAGAGGGGTGTATCGGGGGTTGACCAAATCGAAAAGGCACCTAAATTATTTTAGTGGCATCGATAATGCAATAAACCTATTCACTAAATTATTTTAGTGGCATGGATAATGCAATACAGATTTGAAATCAACCACAGTTTCTCAAAAATCAACTTATAATTAGAGCCAAGGAATTCAAATTCATTGTCAAATCATGTAATCCAAACAAGCTCAATGAATTTGTTATTATGGACATAAAATTACTCCCTCAAACACTCCCATCCAAATGCAACCTTAATGAATATGACATTCACTTTTCTAGGTGTTAAATTGCTTTTCACCCAAATCAATAAAAAAGAAAACAAAAAATCATCGAAGAAAAAGTCGGCTTCATGAAGAAATAAAAAAAGAACTACATACAGGGCCTCTGATATAATACATCAAAAGTGGTGTTCGAATCTCCATCCATATAAACTAAGATCCCAGTTAATTTTTCATAAGGTGTCAAATTTATGCGAATAAGTTTTGTAATCAGTTATTGGTATTGATGGCAGAGAAACTTACAAGAATAAGAGTATCGTCACTGGGAACAGGCAAGCCTTTGACTACCATTTGTTTGGATATGAAACCCCTACCTCCGAGCCAGTCCTTTGTTGGATTGTCAACAGTGTAGAATACCTATAAACTCACAAACATATTAATATATTTTACCGAATAAAGTATTGGAAAAAATGAATATCAGCATCTCATTCATTTCCTAGTAAATAAATGTTAAGTTGTGTAGAATCAGGCAGCACCTTCAAGTTTGGGTTGCTGGCGGAGAGCATGTCAAGCTTCTTTTTGAGAAGTATGTCATCGGGAGATACATTAGCATATAACAAAGAGACCTAAACAAATAAAAAAAAAAAAATTATCATTTACAAACATAGAATATATTGACACCAATGTAATACAGTTATTTTTCATTTCAAAAAATAAAAATAAAATAAAAAACCAAGAGAGAGAATTCACGGGCCTACCTGGGTATTATCATCAGGGTTTTTAAGGATGGAATCTATTATCTGAAGCATTGGGGTTATTCCAGTTCCTCCTGCAATCTGAATACAAACACTCTAGCAAGTTAACAAACCTATCAAGCATTCTCCAATAAAAACAAGATAAATAATGCCATAACTATCAGAATGTTACAGTTGCATCTTTATGGTACAATCAGAATTTCTAGGGTAAAAATCCCATGCCTGATTTTGTATTCCTCCTCGTTCCCTTAATCTACATTAGTTTATGTACTAAAGAAAACTGTAATGATGGTCATACCATGCCAATATGTTTCTTCATATTTGCACTGTATCTGAGTTTTTCAATGGGCCTGGACATAATGAACCATATTAATACGTTATTAACCGTGCATTAATCTTAACTTAGAGTTAATCTTGTATTACTTACCCTTTCACTTCTACTACATCTCCTGGTTTCAAGCTAGCAAAATGCTGACTCATTTTACCTTCTGGATACACCTGTAAAAATGTTAAAGGTTGAAGATGGGTATGTAGTACAAAATGATAAGGGCATGCATAAACACAAAAGCATTGGAAAATCAATGAGAATTGTATAATGAATGAATACCTTAATAAGCAAATCGAAGTATCCCTTTGCATCTGGATCCGATATAGGAGTGTAACTGTAGAAACGAGCTTCAGAGAATTTCTCGACTATTTGTTGATCTATCTTCAAATAATATGGAAATTGTTGATGCATCTTAAGTACTTATAACTGGCACATTTATAATTTCCCAGTCCTAGATTTATCTTCAAATGCAGAGTGGTCCAAAACAAATAACTGATTTTTGCTCGTATTTAGACTTAGAACGATCTTACTCCTACTTGCTTTTATCCATTTCATAACTCTACAATTATAAAAGCTACCGAAATCTATAAATCGAAAGACAGAAAGTTAAATATGAAAGGTAGGACACTTTTTTCCATCATTAACAGTACCACAACATTTGGTGAAAGTAAAAACAGTAGACACGGCAGATTTAATGTTTGGGAAGCATGTGAGTGATTCTTGACTTACAGTTACACATGTAACAAAACACGCACAACACACATTTCAAAAAAATGACTTACGGGCGAATCGCATATTTTGTTTTTCCTTCAGCATTCTGTCCAGTCGGCGCCCTACAAGAAAATTAACGCTGAATGGGTAATTATATCAACCTATAATAGCAAAATTGTCTACCAGGGTTACCATATCAAAAGGCTTCAAACATTTACATATAAAGAAATATCCACAAGGTATCAAGTTTCAAAGAAATTACCTCGTAATATCCACAAGGTATCAAGTTTCAAAGAAATTACCTCGTAATAATGCAGGATGCGACATCAAGACCTAACTTCACATTGGGAACCAATAATACCATAGAGAATAAGAGCATCATCAGACTATCTAGTTTTTAAAACAGTTCTGCAATAATAGCATCATCAGACTATCTAGTTTTTAAAACAGTTCTGCAATAATAAAATTCATGAAATGTCAAAAGTTCAATTTGCTAGGAAACCATAAAATCATTTAACAACATTCTTAATATATATATATATATATATATATATATATATATATATATATATATATATGACCATAAAGAACACTTGAGCATTCGCACTTTATTCACTAAATCTTCATTTAACCACTAGGTTTTCTCAAGTTCCATTATTAGTTATGTTACTTAGAACGGAAGAAAACATTCGTGGATGGCATAAACATTCAGAGGAGGGCTGAAAATGGCTCGCTTTAATGCGGCTTCACTTATTTTGGAAAGAAAAAAAAAAGTGGAGTTTGGGCCAATGAACCCAATACTATCCCAATTCTGGTTCAAGCGTAAAATTCTTAAATCCTAGTAAAAATCTTAGATTTAACTGATGTAAGGATTTTGCCCCCAATCTTGAAGGATTTGCTTGAATCGGGATTTTACTAAGATAACACAAGGTAAAAGTAGTAAAATCGTAAAATCCAAGGATTGTAGGATTTTAATCCAGAATTTGACTACCATGATTATAATTCCATCCTTTTTCCATTCCCAACATTATTCTTGTATATCTAAGTCCTTCTAACAAAGCTACAACGGGCTCATATCTACCTAACAAAGAAGCAGATAGTGTCATCATTTCACAATCCTATATAATTCTTGAATCTTTCAATTAATTTATCATGCTTCCTCTCAACATTTACTAGTCTAAGTGGCAATGAAATGGTCCACTTTCCTAGCTCAAATAGTTACGGGGTGCACTCATGCAATAAATAAATTTCAATTACAAACAAAATACTTCTAATCAAGGGAGAAATTGAGGAATCACAGGTAAAATCACTACTAGAAGAACCATAAGATAATATAACCAAACCTAAATAACTGAGAATTGTGGCTGGCCTGCACCTTGTCTTGCAGCTTGAACTCAATCCATTTATCAGGATTTAGGGCTGCAGAGAAAGAAAAGATCAATCAATGAAGAATTGTTATATTACAAGTCAATAATGATTGATGTGTATATACATATCTAAGTCTGTAAGTATTATAGATATACTGCAGGTACAGAGTGTTACTTAGATTCGTCAGAACAAGTTAGAGACTTATGTTATGCCCTGAAATACTCTTAAGCTTCATGACAAGAATTGTTAGCCAATGAAATAAAATCACTAGTTTAAGTATCAACAAAATATTGGAACTTATTCTCTCTGATTTGATTTTTAATTTCTTATTTGACCAAGATAGAAATTATCAACTTATGGCTGCAATGCAGCTCTATAGGTTTCATCTTGAATTTCAAAGGTTACAGTTTCTTAAATTCTATGCAAGTGTTAAGTGTCTAACATTTGGTATTCTATTCTTGTAGATGTTCTTGAATAATGATTCTTGAGTTATGATGTAATTATATTGTCATGCATTTTGAATTTATGTGCAGTCTTTAATTTGAACCTTAAAAGGGATTTCATTAGCAATGTCTCTCGACCACCACTACGTAATATAAAACTGCCAGAATATGAGGATCTACGGTTATGGATCAATCGGGGACGCCAAAGGCAACGTCAAATGGAGATGGAAATTTTTTATCGGAAAATGTCTATCTAAGCTCACAGTGTACGTGACTGGACAATGAGATCATTATTTTCAGGCAAGTTGAAGATTATTTCCATTTTTTTTTAGTGTTTTCACTTAATTCTATTGCACATAATGTCTAATGTGAACTATAATAATGATATTTATTTGTTAAATCCCTCTCTACAAGAAAAAGTTCCACCCATTTATGAAAAACTTCCACATGCAAAGCTTCACTAAAAATAGTCAGGATGAGCCTGAGCACGAAGGCAAGTGTTAGAGTATATATATTCTACGAACCACTTAAACTCTTCGATAAGATGGTCATTCAATAGTAAAGGGTTAGAGGTATCATATTCAAATTTCAGAGATGCTTTCTGTACACAGAAGTACTTCAAAATCAAGTTTCAGTGAAGGAAAATAAGAAAGCCTAGACATAGAATTTGTATTGCATGCATTTTGTGTTATCAATCTTTTTCCCGAAATCTTTAATTCAGAGAACAAGTACAACCCTCCAATTCTACGAGAAGATTACCGATCTGTCCGCACAAAATAACAAACAATTAAGTGCTCTCAGTCTCTGCCACCACAAGGTAATCAAAATATGAGTTTTATATAATTTGTTTGTATATTTTACCGAGTACGCCTCGACCAACACTTAAAAATGTATATAATCTAACAAGTTGAGATGAAGGCTAAGTAAACATCTTCCATTTAGTAATCTAAAAGAGTTAAAAAAAAAGGCTTACGTTATCAAATAAAGAAAACTCAATCGAGAAAATGAGTAATACTCTTTTACGATGGTTCTTGACTTGTATAGTGGCATAATAATTTTCACAATTGTAAAAATATAAGTGGTTATGCTCAGTAGTCATTTTTACAAGCAATGTGCACAAACAGACACACTTGAACTATTTATCTATGTAAGCTCAGGATTTAACTTTTTGAAGTAAGGATTCAAAACTACATATGTGTGGTTTCTTCCCATGGAAACCTAAAGTCACATCTAGACATTATAATCAATCATGGTTTGTATTCTTCACACATATAAATCATATTCTCCTTACTTTATCTTTTCACTCCCAGAGTGTTTCCGCAATGTGATACCCGGGGTTTATTTTTTAATTTTTTTTTTTTTTTTTTTTTGCTTTAAGTCAAAAGACGAAACGATTGAGGGGCTTAGCTTCATCTCGAATAAAACCTAATTACACGATTTGGGTTTTGGAAACAGTCTTAAGCCCGAACACAGTTAAGAATCAATCTGTCTAATTCTTTCAGTTGATCACACTCTTATGGTTGTTGAATTGCAGGATAGAAATCACGAAGAAATGAATGAAGTTGTTGAGACCATAACCAACATTTCATTAGATAATAGAGAAATATGGTAGGAAGAAAGACATACCAACTTTTGGTGTAGTATCTTCATTGAGTTGATCTAAATAAACCTGAGTTAGAAAATTTAATAAGTGAAAAATAGTCAAATAATTATGTGGTTAACATAAAACAGTGTATTGCTACAAACTGAATATTTACATACAAAAGGGGAAGAGATGCAACAATGAAAAAAAAAAACAAAATTATTGTAAATTGTGAAATGAATAAATGTATCTTTAACCTAATTAAAAAAATAGAAAACAAAAACCACCATTGCTTCAAATATTTCCAGACGACTGTCAACCAAAAAAAAAAAAAACAGGGGACTACAGCCAAGGAGGGTTTGGGATTGTAGAGTTTATGATTCTGATATGATCGTATATGTGGAGGTGAAAAAACTAGTACTAATAAGATATGTATTGAAATGAAAAAGTACCAAATCATGGGATGAGGAAAAGAGGTAATAGGAGGTGATTCCACCAGAAATGGCAGCAAGTGCTCCAAACCGGATTGGAGAACCGGATTTTGTTTGGCCTCCGAATGCAATTGGTGCAGCTGCCTTTGCCAGTCTTTTCAGAAACACAGCCATTTCAACTTGAAAGAATCGATATCAGAATACTGTACTGGTATTTGTATGGAATGGAATGGGGGAATGAATGTTTCTGTTTTAAGTTGACTCGCTCATTTTAAACTGGATCTCTCTCACTTGAGCCCATCTATGGGATCTTGCATAGCCCCCCCTCCGCTTTTTTTTCCCTTTTCTTTTTTAATAATTTGGGCGGATTAGACATGGCCACGGGGAGGGTACGGTCCGGGTGGTCCGTGTCCGACTTTTAGGGGACCCGAAACCGCCCCGTAGGGTCCATCTGGGTCCGAGCCGGGTCCAGGTTGGGTTCGGGTCCAACCGATTTTTTTTTTTTCAAATAATTACAAGAAAAAAAAAAAAACTTAAATTGAAACTTAAAAAAACTTAAGATTAACTTTAAGTTCAAAATTAACAAAAAAAATTGAATTTAAACACTAAAAAATTTTAGAAAAAAATAAACGATTAAGATCTTGAGATATAAACTAAATAAAATGAAAGTTGTGAAGATTGGATTAGGGGTATTTATATGTGGGGTTCATTTGATATACACCCCTAGCATGGAAAATATATAGGGATAGGTCCACCCCTAAAATCCTTCCTTTGAGATAACCCCTGGAGTGGCAAAAGTACTATTGTGCCCTTATGTGTATTTTCGCCCAACTGCATTTATTATTTTCGCCCTGCATTCAGCATAATGCCAAACTGCATTTAGATTTTGGGCCTGCATTTATCATTTTTACAGATTTTTATAATAAAAAAATATAAATGTTTATTTTATTATTATTCTTTTATATATACCCTATTTTCTTTTTTTTTTAATTATTTTTTTTATTTTTTTTAATTTTTTTTAATTTTTTAATTTTTATTTTTTTAACAATTTTTTTTTAATTTTTTTTTAATTTTTAATTTTTTTTAAATTTTTTAAATTTTTTAATTTTTTTGATAAATTAACTGTACCGAAATTGACTACACATGACTATATTATACTACACATAATATACCACAATCATGTTATGTAATCATGTACTGTTTTTTTACCAAAATTAATCTACACGAACAACAAAATTTACAATTTCAATCTTGATATTATAAATCAACTAACCCAAAAAAAAAAACGAAAACACAATCACATCCATAAAATCTTCAAAACATGAACACGCATTACTATACATTAAAAAACACATAACACAGATATAACTATATGTTACTACACGTGACTATAGTTATCTACAATTATCTACAATGAAACGTCACATGACACTTCTCTGCATCTTATTCTTTGCATCTTATAATGTTACACAAAGCAAAACATGTGACAAAAAATACAAGTTAAAGAAAACGAAGAACAAAAATGGAACAAGTGAATTATATTACGTGAAAAAATATAAAAAAACAATGAAAGACATTTTTTTGATAAATTTATTTTGGTGAACTATAGTCACAAGTAGTTGTTACTGCATATGACTAGATATGACTATATGTAGTCAACTATAGTCAGATGTAGTTATGTTCGTTCTTGTTACTATATGTGACTATATATAATGTTACACAAAGTAAAATATGTGACAAAAAATACAAGTTAAAGAAAACGAAGAACAAAATGGAACAAGCAAATTATATTACGTGAAAAAATACAAAAAAACAATGAAAGGCATTTTTTTGATAAATTTATTTTGGTGAACTATAGTCACAAGTAGTTGTTACTGCATATGACTAGATATGACTATATGTAGTCAACTATAGTCACATGTAGTTATGTTCATTCATGTTACTATATGTGACTATATATGACTATATGTATACGATCATATGACTATATATGCATATGAATAAAATTCATCTACACCACAAAAAAAGTTCACAAATGTTTAAGATAATGAATTATGCAATCCCTGCCAGATGCTGCTGCAACATTCATTATACTTTATTTAAAAAAAAAAAAAATACACGAAAAAAAAAATCAAAACACAATTATTGGGCTTTGTGCAGTTTCCAATTTACCACCTTGGTACTAAGACAAACCATAGAAACTTGGTAAATTAAATCACGTAATGAACAAAACCTCCCAAATGCGTAGGGGAACGAATCTAAAACGAAGATGGGGAAAACGGAGAACGGGAAAATATAAAACGAATCTGAAACGAAGACGAGGAAATATAAAACGAATCTCAAACGAAGATGGGAAAACAGAGAATGGGAAAAATATAAAACGAATCTGAAACAAAGACGAGGAAATATAAAACGAATCTAAAACGAAGATGGGAAAACGGAGCAGGGAAAATATAAAACGAATCTAGAACAAAGACGGGAAAAACGGATCGGAGCAGGGGAAAAATAATACAAACAATAGAAAATGGAGCACCTTGAAGATGTAGATCTCGTACTTCTCCACGCTCTTCTTTGTCTCGTACAAATCATCGGTGAAATACGGATCCCGTGCGGTGGAATATGGATTTGTTCTCAGCGTGGGGGGCAGCGGTGGCAGACGGTGGCGGAGGGAGAGCGTCGGCGGGCGGCGGCTGCTTGCGGAGCATCGGTGAACGTCGGTGGGGGAGCGGCGTCGCAAGGCGGTGGCGGAGCAGCGAGCGGGTGAGCAGATGTGGCGGAGCAGCGGTGGGATGAGAGTTTGTCGATATAGAGAGTTAGAGAGAGAAAGAGAGTTAGAGAGATATGAAGAGGGGGTGGGGATAACGCCTGATACGTGTGATTGAAAGAGAGAAGGTTGGGGCTAAGGTTTTATGTATTGAATTAAAACTAAAAGGGTAAAATAGGTTTTTCAAGTTGTCTAAGGGGGTCTCACTAATTAAGATCAGATTTTGGGTTTTTAACTAGGAAAGAAAAATTTGTTGGGTCTCCTCATATATATTTTGAAAAGTAGGGGGTTATCACTCATTTCCCCTTATATGTGAAAATAATAATTGAGAAAAAAATTCAAAATATAAAAAAAATCAAAATTCAATCTTTCTTTTAAATTAAATCGTAATTTTTTATATTTTTCAAAATTAAATATATATGCATTTGTTATTAGTGGAGATTTTTAATATTAACTAGCAACACACCCGTGCGATGCGCGGGGTATTCATCGTAAAACAAATATTGAATAGTAAAAAAGGTTCTCAAAATAGTAATATTAATTGTTAATAAGTAAAAGAAAGAAGTAAACAATATTCAAAAATAAAAATAATTTGTATAGTGTAAGTGATGAAATAAGCCGAAATAAGTGAAAAAAACTAAACATCGAAGGTTTTAATTTCCACATACAAAACAACGAATATATAGTTGGTCCCAAACTTGTACAACCATAATGACATGAACGTTGAAAACTTGAATTGTTTGATACCAACCGCCATAAACGCATGCAACAAATCCAATACAATGCAACTGACATGCATATGTTGTACAATGGTCACACGAAATATGTAAATTATTACCAAAACAATACCAATATAACTGTTTAATTGCATAAAATCACTGAAAAAAAGATTACCTTCATGAAATATAGCTAGTGGAGTCCATAGCAAATTCCTAGTACAATTAAAATAAACCTACAAATGAGGAATAACAAAATATAAAAATAATAGATAATAAAGGTCGTCAATGAATATTGTAATTTTTTTTATAAGAATTACCTTCATATATGCTGAAAAACTTTCTTGTATACAACATTATTTGTAACGTTGGTCGTGTCACCAGATTCCGAGTTAATCAAAATCTTTATGCCACTTCGACTCTTAACTCTCGAGAGTGCGACATAGAGCTGCCCGTGACTGAAAACAAGTCTCGGTAAGTACATGCCCATGTGAGAAAGAGTATGTCCTTGACTTTTATTGATTGTCATTCCGAATGATACCATCAACGGACGGTACCAAAGTCATTCTAGGAATGAACACCATATCACCAACATGTTTACCGGATAGAATCCTGCAGCTGAGAACGTGTTTTCCCATATTAATAACCTGAAGCCTTGTTCCATTGCACAATCCTCTGGCCTGATCAGTATTTCTGATGAGCATAACGGGAACACCTCTTTTCAACGTCAACTTATGCGGTGGAATTCCGGAGCATGATATGGTGTTGAGAAACTCCGTTGAATATATTTTTGCGTTGACATCCGACAACAACTCCTCCTTGCACATACTATTGGAGCTGAAATAGACCTTCTCCTCTCCAGTTATGATCGACAAAAAATGATCGTTCACAAAACCAACACTTTCATTAGTGGGTGCAAGAAATGCTCTACCTTTGAAATACTCGGGAGTGAAAAGGTTGGTCACCAGATCGGGATAGACAAACTCTATAAGATCCAAAAAGAGATCTTCTGAATTCCGAATCAGCATGTCATCGGGAATTTCAATTGTGGCATCACCGTCATTTACCTCGCCAGCATCTCCATTGCCGATTCTCAATATCCAGTCCGCAAATTCTCTTATTTCATCTGCATTGGTGGAAGAGGAGGACACTCAAGTCTCATGTTCTTGTTTAACTTCATAACCTTACATTGTCTCCACAACTGTGGTGAATTGATTGTAACATGAACAATGTCTTGTCTCGACGCTTTCAACACAACTGGCATAATTTGCCGAAAGTCCCCTGCAAGCACTACAACCTTGCCTCCGAATGGCATATCTGAATCAAGTATAGATTTCATTGTTTTGTCGAGTGCTTCGAAACAGTACATGTGCATCATCGGTGCCTCATCCCATATGATTAGCTTCGCTCTAGACAACAATTCTGCATGTGGGCTCTGTTGTTTGATGCTGCATGTGGAGCTCTCATGTACAATTATTGGCAGTCCAAATCTCGAATGAGCTGTTCTGCCACCTGGAAGTAGAAGCGGAGAAATACCACTGGAAGCAACATTTATAACTATTTCGCCTTTTGAACGGATATCAGCCAATAAAATTTTCCATATGAAAGTCGTCCCGTTTCTCCATGCCCATAAAGAAACAACAGTCCACCTCTGTCATTTGTAACAGCATCCATGATATCATCAAACACTTTTTTCTGCTCATCAGTAATGGATGAAAGGTATTTCTTAAGCTCTTCACGCATCGCATCAACATCATAGTCCAACTCGTCGAGAACTAATCTATTTACCGTGCCGTCTGTCATCGACCCAATTGGAATCGGCATTGGGGAAGAGTTACTCAGGCTTTTGTTGTTGCTTTGCAATATGTTTTCTATTTCGATAAAAACGTAGTTTCTCATAGTATCTTCTGACACAGGTGGACCTTCAGTATAATATAATATGAAAAGTTAGCATAATGTGGAGATTATAAAAATATATAATTTTAATTCAAACGTGTGTAATAAACTGTGTAAAAACGTAAGATGTATTCTCATACCTGAATTGGTACGACGTTGTTGCAGTATGTACGCAATATCCTCGGCGAATTCTTTCCAGCAACACTCCCACACATGTTCCGATCTGCTCATATTATTTGCGACAAAAAATACGACGAATAATCGTCTCACATAGTCACCACTGGCCCACTCGTTTGCCTCATTTATGCCAGCTATTTACTCCTTGTCGTCATCTAGTAGTCCAAGCACAAAGCATGCATCTTTGAAAGTTGGGTAGACCTAATATAAACATATTTTCAATGGTTGACGTAATAGAATATTTATACTATTATAAGAGTAGACAATGTATAAAATATATAATATGTTATATTTTTAACTTACAAATTGATACTTACATGCTCTAATGTGACCAAATATTTCGCCTTTCTTCAAATCTGACATTAGATTGTCGATCTTCATCTTAAAGACTCGAGCAAGAATATCGGGACGGTCTTCAGGTCTCAAATTAGTACCGCTCAACGCTCTTTGAATTTCCGGCCACTATGGATTGCAGGTAATAAGGATGAACAACGATGGAAATCCAATTCAGTTGCATATTTGAAGAGCATCGACGAAGTTGTTAAACATGTATCTTGGACCTTGGGTAAAACTGCCTGGTAGAATAACCCTCGTGCCAATGGATCTAGCATCCGTATCTCCCTTCAAAATACTTTCTTCGATACCCTTGTACATGTCAACTCTCAACTTATCCTGGTTATTTCTTATGGATTTCAGTCTTTCCGATTCAACCATTGAAAATGCGTCGACCATGAATTGCTGGCACATTTTTTTTGAGTGCAACAAAACCGCGCTATCGCCAAATCTTTTCTGGATTCTATACGCAAAGTACTGTTGCATTGTTAACTTCTTACGTATAAGTGTATCACTCGCTGATGTTTCCCTAAATGGTATATCATCCCTATAACCATCCTCGCCGTAAGGAAATATTAGCGGATACTGCAGTGGAAGATATAGGGGGTGCAACTCACTGATTCGCTGGAGTTTTTTCGACTGTGTCTCAATTACTATGTCTTTAACACCCTCTTGGGTGTCAAAATCACCAACAATGAGTCTTGCGATTTCACTGGAGTTCGGCAGATTGTAAGTACGGCCATCCGTACTTGGTTTCTTTATGAGTCTCAATTTGACATCTTCCATTCCTGTCTGTGAGAGCATGTCCCGGGCAGCTGTGAGAGCATGTCCCGGGCAGCTCTGTAAGACTGAGCAAGCACATTTGAGCTGTCGACCATATCCTTCAATGTAGAAACAATCTCATGATCCAATTCACTGGAACTGTCTCCGGATCTGCAACGATAAAATCAAACGTAAAGTAAATTCCTCATAATATAAAAAAATAAGAATATATAACTGAAAGTACTTTATACCTGACTGCATCCATTCGATTCTTGGCTTCATTCTCTGTGTCGAATATATAAAGCTGAGCAAACTTGGGACGTGATCCTTCATCTGGCAACAAACTACCAATTAAATGGTAGTTTTGGCCATGGAGTAGAAACATGTACGGACCGGATCCTCTGTCTATCGTAGTCTGTATCTTTCCTCCAAAAGATGTGAATGAGAATCATATTATAAGACCGTATATGTTCTTGGAAATGCTTGCTTCTTCGATCGGTATCAAGTAGGAGATTCTTTAGGGGATCTGGTGCTTCTATTAAATTGGGCAATTCGACTTTTCCTCCATTACAGCACATTGAAAACTTAGGATTTGAAGTACCCTTTTGCTTATCGATCCTTTCCCCGTACCACATCATTGCGCCACATGATTGGCATTCGTACGATTGATCACCAGGATCATCGTATTCTGCGTAGGACAAAGACATCCGTTATTACGATGAAAACGACATGTTATCATACGTAAGTAATATTGGAGTACTTACCATCATCGTCGTCGGAATCAGTGAAGGTTTCGTCATTTGATACATATTCTTATTCTATTTAAATAAATAAAAACAATGATGATATCAATTGATTATTATGAAAAATTTATTCACAACGAATTTTACGTGATAAATGTGATCGAAATTATAACACATACCTCCACTGTCCAAAGTAATTTCCCGTATAGTCTGTAAATCTTCATCGACCAAAGTGACAGGTCTTGAATCCATATCCAAACCACGTGCAACAGAATGTATGGTTTTTTGACTCTTCGATATCCTTTTTCCGGTACGAACCGAAAAACTGTAAATTATTCAATGAATAAAAAAATATTATATTTTTACTATATTGGATATGTAACATATTAAATACAACTGTGTTACATAATTGTATTAATTTTGTATTTCAGACATATTACGAAATGTACCTTTTGATGGTTTCGTAGTATGTATTAGCATAAATATACACACTGCCAATGCTATGCATCCCATCTATCTCGTACGAATTAGCATCTGTTGGAAATATTATTAAAGACATCCGTAAAAAAATGTTGAATAGTTCTTCTAATGATGATAAGTAATCAATAGAGCGCACACCTCCACAATTTGATGTACCAGTCTTATATGTCACCTCACACTCTCTCTGTTAACTTTTTTTGTGATATGTATCTGCACATGACACACATTTATCACATAAAGTGAGAGATTTTCATATATAGTGGGCAATACTCTTTTTGAGATCAGATGTATTATATATCTAGTATATCATAGATATATAATATATATCTTTATATATATATATTATATATATATATAGCCATATATATGTGTTAAACACAGATATATATATATCTTTATATATGTATATATATATATATATATATATATATATATATATATATATATATATATATATATATATATATATATATATATATATATATATATATATTGAGTTTCGTCATTACAAATGGTAATGTTGTTTGTGCCTGTTGTTGCGACATTTTTCACAACTCTTCCACTGTTTCTTTCAGTTCTAATTACTGAAACACATCATAGTAATAATTTAAATTCATTTAATAATGATGTATTCATATTAAAAAAATGTAAGGGGAATTAAGTAACATGAAATGTATGTAAACTACAAATATAATAATTAATCATTACCATTTGTAATATCGGATAGAATTAAATTGTTGGGTGTAGTTGGTGATGTCGGGTTATTTGGTGTATATAATTCAAGATCTTTGAATCGAATTCCAGCTCTCTGCCTGGATCGAAACTCCTCTATGGTGTAAAAGTTTGATTTATCGATTGAAATTCCACAAGAGCCTGCATTTCTTTTCGAAAATTCTTATATATATTATCGGAATATATATATAATAAGGATGTCCAATACTAACTTTCATTAATTGGACATTGTTAAATGATATTTGAAGCAGACATCTGTATTAACCGAACATATAAATGCATAATTTAATTGACCTGAGGGGTCCATTGGCTTTTTTCCCTCGTCGTTTCTAATTGTTTGCATATTATGGGTGTATCCATCATCTGTATGAATAAATTAAAAGTATTATTACATCCAATGATACATATATTATTGTATAACAAATGTAGGTAAACACATCGTGACAATATATAAATACAAATTAACAAAAATAGAAAATACATAAATAAAAAAAATGATACTAACCATTTGTCATAGCAGATAGAATTAAACTGTTTGTTGTGGTTGGTATTTTCATAATATTAGATGGGCACAATCCCACAGTTTTTGTTCCATTTACGCAGCCATGGATCGATTGAAAATCCTTCATGGTCTCATTATTTGATTTATTTATCAAGTAAGGCCCATATTAGAGTGAAATATTAATCACATGATTAATAAAATGAATACTTGTGAATATACATTATAAAGAAACAATTTTCACGAATTTATTAGCAAACAACAAAGTATTTGTTACCTTTCGCCAGTGTTAATGTTCTCTTGTTTCGGATATAATTTATGCGATTTGTCCTTGCAGCTTTTGTATCATGAATGTTGTTCTGTTTAAAAGCATCCCGCGGGGGGACATTTTCTTTAATATTTGATTGTATATTCGTAAAAAATAAGCTTACAATGTGATACAACAAAAATGAAGTAGCGTATTTATATAATAGCAACATTGTTATTAAATTTATTTAAGACCATAAAATCTTCAAATATTACGACTAATATAGAATGATTTATTAAGATTTGATTAATTGGCATGTTTCCGTATTTACTGGATTGTAATAATAACTAAATATATAATTTGCAAGATATGTAAGGCAAGAAATCAATTAGTTAATGATATATGTTATTTATAAGAATATATATTCCTGAAAATATATAAGTATCGAATTTTTTTTATGCTCAATATAAGTTCGCTTATATCCAAAAAACGTATACCAGTGAATGTGTGCCATGTGGACAACAAATATTAATTATTTAAGTTTTTGGTGGGACCCATTTTTAAAAGATTGAATACTCCTAAACATAGTTAGTAATATGTTAACTGATTTTTATTTAGGATAATAAATTTAAGATTTAAGTATTAAGATATAATTAATTTGTTTTTGTTATTAAATTTCAATTCGGCCTCCTTTTCCGGTTTAATTTGCTATTATTTTTTTTCTTATTTTTGCTTTAATTTATTTTTGTTATTTTTGCTTTAATTTAATTTTGTTATTCAATTATTTGTAATATATATATATATATATATATATATATATATATATATATATATATATATATATATATATTTTCCATTCAATTTTTAGTAGCAGTAAATTAAATAAAGTTGAATTGAGTCAAATGATAAAAAAAAAATTGTTTTAATTTTGTTTAGTAAATTTAATTTAACCAAGTGTAGGCTATTTTATTCGGTTGTTTTCTCTTAAATTATTTGTTTCGAGCAATTCTTTTGATTAATTGTTTAACATAATTATTCATTTAAAAAAATATTGTTTTACACTATTTAGAATATAATATTATTTGTTATTTTTATAGGACTTTTTATAGAAACAACATATAACAGTAGGTAAAAAACAATTTTTTTTTTAATGAAAAAAAGGGGAAACAATTAGAGAAGAGTGACAATACTTGTATTTTAGCGGATTAAATGGAGTAAAAGACACATTAGTGATTTACGATAAAAACATTCTACGGATTATATAAAAAAACTCTTAAAAATAGAATTATTGATTATAATATTAAATACTAATTCAAATAAATAAATAGTGCAAAATACCCAAAAAAACAAAAAGTAAAAGGTCTTAGCGAATAAAACCATGAACTAAATCGGTTCCACCGAGAAAAGAGTATGTCAAAGGAAACAATAAGTGATGCTTAAAACCAAGGTTGTTATTCCACTTTTTCCTGTTTCATCTTCTTCAAGAGAACAGTGGTCGAATGCATTGGGGTATTCGCATCCTTTTGCGAATCAAGACTGAAATCAAAACTTCTCTTTATTGGAATGATTTCAACTGCCGAGGAATCGAAAACTGAATCCTTCGAAACAGTTAAGGACTCGTTTTCATATATTGAAACGTTACATAATCCATTAATAAAATACCATTGAACGAACTGTTATTAATTAATACTAATGTTTTAGTAAATTGGAAGACTACCAACCTTTGATGACAACATACAGACCGAAGAACTATCATCAACACTTGCATGGGGTTAGTATTAACTTGCTGCGTATACATATTAAAATTAAAAATATATTTTAATAGGATATAAGAAATGAAAAATATGTTGGAAAAAACAATATTAAATTTAATACCTCATCCAACTGGTACTTTTTTAAAAATGAATCAGTAATAGCATTGTCGTTGCATACTGTTAGAATAATATAAGTAGAATTTTCAGGGCCATCAATGTTATTGTGCTTGACATTGGCTTTGAACAGAAACTTCTTATCAATCAGTCCATCGAGTTCAGCAAGATATTCATTAGGATCTTCACCCTAAATAATGAGGCCGAAAAAGTAATACACATCTTAAGAATATATATTTAGGGTTCTTTATATATATCATTAATAAACATGTAAAAATGTGTTATAATTTTTTAGATAGATTTAATTACTTACTCTTTCTTCCATGATACGGATTAAAGCTCCGGCATCAACACTAACTTTTTCGCTTGTTTGCCAAAGGCGATGAATGATGCAACATTTGTGTCATCCATCACGATCATCTCAATTTTGTAACTGAATTAAAATTGGTTAATGTACTAATAACCAACAATGTAAAAAACATGTATAAAAAAATGATTTATGAATAAACACATCGACTTGTTAACTTAGTTAAATATGCACTTACGTTTTTTTCCAACGACGTCCAACTTTTGTTGCAATTTTTACAGTACCACTTGTCAGAATCTTGTGTAACTTTTTTGTAACACTTTACATTCGCACACCCATCATACCACCATCTACCTTGCTTCAACACACTCTTTATAGTTCGATAGACAACTCATTTACCGATCTAAACATTTAACATCACGTTGATAGTATTAATACAAATACTTACCAACGTGTAGGTAGAATTTTGAAATGTATAACAAATACGTTACTTATACCTGTGTTGACTCTTTTAAACCGTCTAACGTTTTCATCGTCGTTTGTCACAGAAAATCTTCCTCTGCTGAGTACGTATTTTGGGAAGAAATATGAATTACAGACTTGCATTCATTTGGTTTCATTTGAAGAACCCTAAAAACAATTGGAAGATTATTTAATATTTTGAAAAATACAATTTTATATAGGAAAAAGACCATTTGATTATAACAACAATTTGGACAATTACCTTCATCTAAAGTCTTGCAATTCAGGAATGTCACACTTATGAGCAATCTCGACGAACGCAAGGTATTGGACACCTCGATTTCACCTAATACATATATACATTAAAGTTGAATTGAATAATGCATGCATAAAATAAAACAAAGTTTTAAAGTTGACATACTATTACCAATATTATAATATTGTATCTTCGCAAACTGAAGTGCTACAATATATGGACCCTCAACATTTTCTTTAACATAGCGCATGATAGCATGCACCATTGTACCCCACAAAACACAACGCAGCTTCAAACCACTACATAACACCGTTCAACAAACCAATTATATTATTGAATATAATAAACAATTACATAAATTTGATAAATCATTTTCAATAATTCAATATTTGTCTTGATATATACCCTAGGTCTTCCAGATCCAAGGTAACGTTCTCCTTTACCTCCGCATCCTTGGGGAACGTTTTCAGAACACTAATAGAAATCAACGAACCAATGATATCTGATAAAAAAGAAAGACAATTTTATTTAAAGAATAATGCGCATTAATGGAATGAAAAAATTAGTAAAAATATTACCAATGAGGAATTTGTTGTCCTCTGAAGCATCACCAATGTTCGGATATGACACAAAATTAATGACATCAGTTGGTATATTTGGGAATGTTATTTCTCTAATCTTAGTGTTATAAATCTATATTCACCAATGCAATGCTTGTACTTGTACATTGTAGTATTATTAATGAGTGAAAAATCCGAAATAAGATATGACTTATTCTTTACCAATTTCCCTTCGTACCTAGAACGTAATGAAAGTTTGATGGTTGCCTGTACTCGGTCGCCCTATAAAAAAAACTAATGAGGAATGGCAACGATCAATATAATAAATAAAATATTTTAATACTAACCTGCTCATTGGCGAATATGAATTCGCGCGAATCTCCATACTTCCTCTTGCCGATCCAAGTGTGTAGAACACGAACACATATTTTGGGCATTTTTTGTCCGTCCCAAGAGTATTAATTAATTCGTATTGACCGGCCATCTGAATTAGCATGAATAACGTAACATTAATAATATGTACAACGAAAATCATGCCAAAACTAACTTTCGTTTAATAAGAGAAACTTATCTTAAAAACAAATCATAATAGTTTCATTATAAAAGTTATAATATAGTGGTATAATAAATATAACAATGTCGAGAATAGCATAATTGCGTTCACGTACTCATGTAATACTGACCTCGAAAGTTTGTTTAGTTAAATATTCAAGAAGAATCTGGTAGTGGTAAAAGCTTTTGTAGTAACACGTTGAATCTGTGTGCATATACGTATGTATATATAGATGTATAGATATGTAGAATTAAAATTGCAAGAGTGATATCCGTAGATCACTACCTTAAATTGATATACCCTCAATATGTGTATAATATAGACATAATATTTGCCCTATATATCAGTAAAATATATATTATATCAATAAATGACCGATATAGATTGGAAGATGCCATAGATATATTATAAAGATTCGATTTTCTTATAAATATATAAGGTAGATACTTAAGATTTATTAATACTACAAATACGAGAATCGTATCTATATATTATCAATCAAAATTTTAATAAGGAAAAACTATTCAAATCAAAGATATTATATATATTTGATTGCATTTATTTAAACCTGCTTATATATATATATATATATATATATATATATATATATATATATATATATATATATATATATATATATATATATATATATATATATATATATATATATATATATATATATATATATGTGGGAATATTGCTGTAGACGAACAAATTTTCAAGCATTTAAATTGCTAATTTCCATAGAGCCGGCATTCAAAGTCATTTATATATTGATGCGCAAAAATCATATGTATATTATATATATTAAATATCAATTATATGTTTTCTATTTTAATATTAAGAATTTAATTATTAAATAAATTCTTAATTTAAATAGATAATTAATTTTAAATATAGATTGGCCAATAGAATTATTTCTTCTTTTCCAAGTTATAAGAAATAAATATCAATTAATTATTGGCCAATCGAATTATTTCTTCTCTTCCAAGTTACAAGAGATAAATATCAATTTAAATCGGGCCAATCAAATCGTGCCACATCATCAAGAAGGCCCATCAAGGACTCTTGTTCTACCACTATAAATAGGGACCCTCCCTACACAATTCAGCACACACAACTGAAGGAACAGAGACCGTAGGAGCAAAAGTTCTCTCTACAATTCAAGAAGCAAGGAAGAAGAATTCGTAGGAGGTAAGATTCTCTCTCTACATTCAAAGTGTTCTTCGTCAAATTCGAGGTGTTCTTGAGCAAATTCAAGGCACTCTTCATCAAATCCAGCGTTCGATCCGAGATAACGGTGCCAAAACCTTCGGATTAACGTTAATCAATTCAAGTCAAGATCATTGGAAGATTGAAGGGCCAAATCCATCAAGAATTCCAAGATCTTCAAGTCAAATTTAGTCAAAGTTCAACGTTCGATCCGAGATTCAAGTCGCAAGACCCTTGGAAAACGTTATTCAAATCCAAAATCAAATCCGGAGAAGATCAAGTCAACGACCCGACTCCGAAAATTCAAGTCAACCATATATTGTTCTAGAGAGAAGAATCAGAGGATTAAAATAGAGATTGTAACCCGCAATTTATTTATTTTAATTCAATAAATTATCTTTGTGCAAGTTTTTCTTGTTTGTTTACATTCGCAGATAAGAATTTTGTTGTTACAAATTTTGGCACGCCCGGTGGGACCTCTCTACCTCTCATCTCTTCTCTCTCTCGAAGATCCTCGAAGTGTTACGGTAACCGCTCGCGATGAAAGCTGCTACTTCGAATTCATCAAGTGTAGGCGTAGTTACAAGGAGTATGGCTAAGAAACTGCAGGCATCCTCCGAGACTAGCTCGACACCGCAAATCATTGAGAAAGGCTCATCACCTCTCGTCAACACAGGTGAAGACGTGGAAGGATCTAGAGGAGAAGCTTCATCATCCACGTCCCGTTCGACATCAAACTACTCTGAGGTGGGCCCCGTCATGACAACACATGCTACGACCATGGAGGAGCAAATGGCGAGCTTGACCAAGGCCATTGAAGGGCTAACAAAACACATTCAAGAACAAGACTCCCAAATCGCGATATTGAGGAACAAAGTTGACGGTAGTCACGACATGGGAAAACAAGGTGAAAATCACACCGAAGCTGAAACTTCTGCAAGGCGACATCCAACCGACAGGGAGAAGAGCTCAGCTGAAGAATTCCAGGTTTCGTCAGAGGGGTTAATTCCTATAGACCAATTGAAGGAGTTCATCATGGGAACTATCAAGAACAAATTTGATGAGGGTTCAAAATCATCGTCAACATACACCAAGCCATACACTCTAAGAGTAGACGACTTGAAGATGCCAATTGGTTACCAACCCCCGAAGTTTCAGCAATTTGATGGTAAGGGCAACCCAAAACAGCATGTGGCACATTTTGTTGAAACTTGCAACAATGCTGGGACTTTTGGAGACTACCTCGTGAAACAATTCCGATCATTGAAGGGGAATGCTTTTGATTGGTATACGGACCTAGAGCCGAACTCAATTGATAGTTGGAGTCAAATGGAGCAAGAATTTTTGAATCGCTTCTACAACACCCGAAGAACAGTGAGCATGATCGAGCTCACAAACTCTCGCCAGTGGAAAGAAGAGGCCGTCATTGACTACATTAACCGTTGGAGGAATTTAAGCCTGAATTGCAAGGATCGATTGTCAGAGCCTTCAGCTATCGAGATGTGCATTCAAGGAATGCAATGGGGACTCCGATATATCCTGCAAGGGATTCAACCTAAGACTTTCGAAGAGTTGGCCACTAGAGCGCATGACATGGAGTTGAGCATTATGGCTAGTGGAGTTGAGGGACCACCAGTTCAAGAGCCTCGACAGTCCAAAGAAAAACAAGACTTTCGGAAGGGGGGTAGAGTTTTCTCTAAGACCTCAAGCAAAGAATCTTTGGCAGTGAATGCAACCCCTATCAAATTTCAAGGAAAAGTGAACGGAAACAATGAGGGAAAACAAGATTTTTCCCAAGAAAGAAGAAGACTTACTCTAAAAGAAATGCAAGCAAGGGAATATCCATTCCTCGACACCGATGTGGCTGGAATATTTGATGATTTGCTAGGTTTAAAACTTATCGAATTGCCTGAAATGAAGCGCCCCGAAGAAGCTAACAAGACCGATCACCCAAAATACTGCAAGTATCATCGGTTGGTCGGGCACCCAATTCATGATTGCTTCGTATTCAAAGATAAAGTTATGCAGCTAGCTCGCCAAGGGAAGATATCACTTGAAGAGATCAACGCCACTACAAATTTTGTCGTCACCACTTTTGAGTCCCTTGACATGACGACAACAAACGTACACAGAGGAGATGATGATTGTATCAACATCTCATGCAACGCGATAATTGAAAAGGAGACCGCTGCTAGTGGAACGACTCCGTCTCCAAATGAAGTTTGTACCGTGATTGGTAAATGCATGTCAACAATGACTTTCGCTGATGAAGATTTACTTCTTGGTTCCAAACCACACAATAGGCCATTGTTTGTTGCCGGCTACGCCCGTGAGCAGAAGGTGAATAGGATTTTAATCGATGGAGGTTCTGCAGTCAATATTTTGCCGTTGCAGACTTTAAAGGAATTGGGAATCTCCACGGAGGAGCTCAAAACTAGTCGCTTGATGATCCAAGGATTTAATCAAGAAGGACAAAGGGCCCTTGGTATCATAAGGATAGAGTTGTTAATGGATGATATGTTGTCCACCGCACTGTTCCATGTCATTGATGCAAGAACCTCATATCGCATGCTTCTCGGACGACCTTGGATACATGAGAATAGTGTGGTCCCTTCTTCTTGGCACCAATGTTTCAAGTATTGTCGAGACGGAGTAGTTAAAATAATACTCGCCGATGATAAACCGTTCACCGAGGCAGAAGCCCACTTTGCCGATGCTAAGTACTATCTTGATGATGAGAAGACGGTAAAGGCCAAAGAAATTCTACCAGTTGAAGAACCAAAGCGAAGAAATAATCAAGACAATGCTCCTTTAGCGTGTGAGGCTTTGAAAGATTTGATGTTTCCCCTAACACCAATTGACGAGAAGCGATCAACTTCTCAACCACCTAAAGGATTTGTTCATCCCACAGAAGGAACCCAAGAGGAATGCGAAGAATTCTCCGAGTCCCAAATGACAAAATGTTTTGGCCCAAATGCTTATAAACTCTTAGTGAAAGCTGGTTTCAACCCATGTGAAGATTCTACGCTTGGAAGGCTTCCTGCCGAGGTTGTTGGCGAAAGGGTGCATGGCCTCAATACTACTCAGATAATGTTGAAAGAAAAGGGACATGCTATTCAAAGTCCTAGAGTTGGTCTTGGATTTGTTCCACAAAAGCCAATTCGTATTGCTATCAATAGAGCTACCAGTAATTACATAATCGAAGATGAATTCTCATCAACAGACGATTTTCTTGAAAGTAGAACAAAAGTGAGAAGGACATCCGTCTTTGATAGGCTTACACCATCTGTCTTCGACAGACTTGCGCCATCCGTCTTTGATAGGCTTGGACCACTTAGAGAGTGGGGGCATGAAAAAGGCGACAAACGAGGATTTGATAGACTTACGCCATCCGTCTTTGATAGGCTTGGACCACTTAGAAAGTGGGGGCATAACAGAAAGAACAAGCAAGATGTGGGTGTCTCTAATACTAAAATCACCAAAACACGAAGGATTCGAAGTTCAATTCCATCTCGCATGAAACGGCGTACTTATTTGACCATATCATGTGGTGAAGAGTTGAAGGCTAAAATACGAACTGTCGTCTTTACAAAAATCCAAGACGACGAGGAAGATGACAGAGAAAGTGTGGCATCATCGTATCATATCACTTTAAGTGAAATAGACGTGATTGAGGAGGAAGACGCTGAAATTGCTCCACCCGAGCTTGAAGAAGGAGTCAAAGCCACCATCGATGAGTTAAAGGAAATTAATTTAGGAGATACGGAGAATCCTCGACCAATCTACATTAGCGCTTTACTGGCTGTCAACGAAGAGGAGACTTATATTGAATTGTTGCACGAGTTCAAGGATGTGTTTGCATGGTCTTATAAAGAAATGCCCGGATTGGACCCAAAAGTGGCAATACATCATCTCTCCGTGAAGAAAGGAGCTCGCCCTGTAAAGCAAGGCCAACGTAGATTTAGACCTGAATTAGTCCCTGCAATTGAGGCTGAAGTGAATAAACTTATTGATGTTGGTTTCATTCGAGAAGTCAAGTACCCAACATGGATTTCAAGTATTGTCCCTGTCAGAAAGAAGAATGGACAAATTCGTGTATGTGTTGACTTTAGAGATTTGAACGAAGCATGCCCTAAGGATGACTTTCCAATGCCAATAGCCGAACTAATGATTGATGCTACTACGGGCCACGAAGCATTATCATTTATGGATGGGTCATCAGGATACAATCAAATACGAATGGCGCCGAGAGACGAAGAATTAACAGCCTTTCGCACTCCTAAGGGCATCTATTGCTATAAAGTGATGCCATTTGGCTTGAAAAATGCCGGTGCTACATACCAAAGAGCCATGCAGAAGATATTTGATGACATGCTCCATAAAGATGTTGAATGTTATGTGGATGACTTGGTAGTTAAATCCAAAAGAAGGGAAGATCATCTCCAAAATTTGAGAAAAGTCTTTGAGCGCTTGAGAAGGTACCAATTGAAGATGAATCCATTGAAATGTGCATTTGGTGTTACTTCGGGGAAGTTTCTTGGATTCGTAGTTCGTCACCGAGGCATAGAAATCGAACAAGCCAAGATTGATGCAATTTTAAAGATTCGCGAGCCTAGGAACATTCATGAGCTCAAAAGTTTGCAAGGAAAGTTGGCATACCTAAGAAGGTTCATTTCAAACTTAGCCGGTCGATGTCAACCATTCAGCCGACTCATGAAGAAAAATGTTCCCTTTGAATGGGATGAAGCTTGCACTAGTGCCTTTGAAAGTATAAAATCATATTTAACGAAGCCTCATGTGTTGATTGCACCAGTGCCCGGACGATCGTTAATACTCTATATTGCTGCTCAAGATCGATCTGTCGGGGCTTTACTAGCCCAGGAGAATGATGATGGAAAAGAGAGCGCCTTATACTACTTGAGTAGAACAATGACACCAAATGAATTGAACTACTCGCCAATCGAAAAGACATGCTTAGCGCTCATTTTTGCAATTCAAAAGTTGAAGCATTATTTTCAAGCACATGTTGTCCGCCTAATCTCAAGGATGAATCCTCTAAAGTATGTTATGTCAAAACCCGTCCTATCCGACAGACTCGCAAGGTGGTACCTACAATTGCAGCAGTTTGACATAACATATATTCCACAAAAGGCTGTGAAAGGACAAGTCCTGGCCGATTTCTTGGCAGATCATCCTATCCCTGCAGAGTGGGAGTTATCCGATGATCTACCCGATGAAGATGTTCTTGTGATTGAAGCTAGTCCTCCTTGGAAAATGTACTTTGATGGAGCTTCTCACAGAGAAGGAGCGGGCGCCGGAGTAGTATTTGTCACATCCAACGGCGAAGTGTTGCCTCACTCTTTTACCTTAACACAAAATTGCTCTAACAATGTTGCTGAATATCAAGCTCTTATCCTTGGGCTAGAAATGGCAGTTGATATAAAGCAACTAAATTTGGAGGTATATGGAGACTCCAAGTTAGTGATCAATCAGATACTCGGATCATACGAAGTTAAGAAGCTCGATTTACTCCCTTATGTCGATTATGCTAAAAGCCTTATCGGATACCTTGGTGATGTGACGATAGAACATGTGCCTAGAAATGATAACAAACAAGCGGATGCATTGGCAAAACTTGCTTCTACTTTAGCCATGCCCGAAGACGGAGCTCATATATCAATTTTCAAGAGGTGGGTCGTACCACCAATCGTTGAACATGGAGAAATTGAAGAAGACGAAACTCGAGTGGTTTACGTGTTTGAAATCGAGAAGGAAGATTGGCGTCAATCATTTGTGGATTACTTGAAGTACGAAAAGTTGCCTAATGATCCACGTCAAAGAGTTGATATTCGACGTCGTGCGACTCGTTTCATCTACTACAAAGATACACTTTACAGACGTTCATTTGATGGAGTCTTTTTGAGATGTTTAGGTGATGACGAAGCCATTCAAGCCATAGAAGAAGCTCATTCCGGAATTTGCGGCGCCCATCAGTCAGGACCCAAATTACATTTCCGAATAAAAAGAATGGGTTATTATTGGCCATCTATGGTAAGGGATTGCATGGAGTATGCCCAAAAATGTCAACCTTGTCAATTTCATGCAAACTTTATTCATCAACCGCCGGAGCCATTACACCCTACTATTGCCTCATGGCCCTTTGATGCTTGGGGTTTGGATGTAGTTGGACCCATGACAAAGTCTTCCGCTGGACATCTCTATATCTTGGCAGCAACAGACTACTTTTCCAAATGGGCTGAAGCAGTGCCTCTTCGAGAAGTAAAAAAGGAGAATGTTGCCGATTTCATCCGCATCAACATCATCTACCGTTACGGAGTTCCTCGATATGTGATCACAGACAACGGAAAGCCATTCTGCAACGGTATGATAGATAAACTTTGTGAAAAGTTTGGCTTCAAGCAAAGAAAGTCTTCAATGTACAACACTGCCGCCAATGGACTCGCCGAGGCCTTCAACAAGACTTTATGTAATTTGCTGAAAAAAGTGATTGCCAAGTCAAAACGCGATTGGCACAAAAGGATGGGAGAAGCTTTATGGGCTTATAGAACAACGTATAGAACACCTACTCAAGCCACTCCATATGCGTTGGTGTACGGTGTGGAAGCGGTCTTGCCTCTTGAAAAACAAATTCCATCATTGAGGATAGCTATACAAGAAGAACTCACTCAAGAAGAAAATGCCCGTTTACGTCTTGCAGATTTGGAAGCTCTTGACGAGAAAAGATTAGAGGCACAACAAAGTATTGAATGCTACCAAGCTCGTCTTTCTAGGGCGTTTAACAAGAAGGTGCGGCCAAAATCGTTTCAAGTTGGAGATTTGGTGCTTGCCGTAAGGAGGCCCATCATCGTCACTCATAAAACGGGAAATAAGTTTACTTCAGAGTGGGACGGTCCTTATGTCGTCAAAGAAGTATACACAAATGGAGCGTACAAGTTGGTTGCCGAAGATGGTTTAAGAATTGGTCCGATAAATGGAAAATTCTTGAAGCGGTACTACGCATGAAGCGGAGGAGAAGGCTCCTGGGCCGCATGAGTTGAAACTGTGCACGGCTAAAAAAAAAAAAAAAAAAAAAAAAAACTATCTTTTTTCTTTGAACTACGTTATGACTTGATCCCATTCGGGGTACGTAGGCAGCTTGGATATTCTCTAAGTTCAATCCTCTCCTAAAAAAAAAAAAAAAAAAATCTACCTTTTTTCTTTGAACTACGTTATGACTTGATCCCATTCGGGGTACGTAGGCAGCTTGGATATTCTCTAAGTTCAGTCCTCTCCTAAAAAAAAAAAAAATCTACCTTTTTTCTTTGAACTACGTTATGACTTGATCCCATTCGGGGTACGTAGGCAGCTTGGATATTCTCTAAGTTCAGTCCTCTCCTAAAAAAAAAAATCTACCTTTTTTCTTTGAACTACGTTATGACTTGATCCCATTCGGGGTACGTAGGCAGCTTGGATATTCTCTAAGTTCAGTCCTCTCCTAAAAAAAAAAAAAAAATCTCCCTTTTTCTTTGAACTACGTTATGACTTGATCCCATTCGGGGTACGTAGGCAGCTTGGATATTCTCTAAGTTCAGTCCTCTCCTAAAAAAAAAAAAAAAAATCTACCTTTTTTCTTTGAACTACGTTATGACTTGATCCCATTCGGGGTACGTAGGCAGCTTGGATATTCTCTAAGTTCAGTCCTCTCCTAAAAAAAAAAAAATCTACCTTTTTTCTTTGAACTACGTTATGACTTGATCTCATTCGGGGTACGTAGGCAGCTTGGATATTCCCTAAGTTCAGTCCTCTCCTAAAAAAAAAAAAAAAAATCTACCTTTTTCTTTGAACTACGTTATGACTTGATCCCATTCGGGGTACGTAGGCAGCTTGGATATTCTCTAAGTTCAGTCCTCTCCTAAAAAAAAAAAAAAAATCTACCTTTTTTCTTTGAACTACGTTATGACTTGATCCCATTCGGGGTACGTAGGCAGCTTGGATATTCTCTAAGTTCAGTCATCTCCTAAAAAAAAAAAAAAAAAAAAAATCTATCTTTTTTTCTTTGAACTACGTTATGACTTGATCCCTTTCGGGGTACGTAGGCAGCTTAGATATTCTCTAAGTTCAGTCCTTTCCTTAAAAAAAAA
>NW_012193806.1:802969-915093 GCF_000504015.1 Erythranthe guttata | reverse complement strand
GAGAGGATATGCCGCCAAGATTGCTTCCAGACGGCAGGCATGCCATACGGGGGTACGCCGTGTCAGTCCATCACTTATGGCTCAACAAATCCAGATGGCAATTGCTGCATAATCAAACGGTAAAGAAACAATAAGACGATGTATGGTGTATATCATTACGCATGTTTACAAATAGATATTAAAATTACAATGTTGGCGAAAATATACTTCTCACCATTCTTTTTTTGTAATCCGCAGACAACATAATACATATAAACGATGGGTTAACATTCTCAAAACCATATTTTGTAGTAATTTTTTTTTCTTTTTTGCAAATCAAAGCGTCAAATTGTGAATGATGGAGATGTTATTGGATAAACATACATGTATTATATAGACTCACGAATACAATCTATATGAATCTAGAAAAATATATTCATATAATACAACTATTGAAGAAAGATTTGTTTAGAATTTATTAATTGACTATTTCCATAGTTAGTGGATTATAATATCAATTAATTATCGATTTTAATAGATTTGTAAGGTATGAAATCAAGCAATGAACGATATATATTATTTTATAAGGTGTAATTATGTAAGAATCCATTAATGAATGATATATGTTATTTGTATAGGGTATAATTATGTAAGTATCCATATAATACGAATATTTAAATTGGACATAAATTTGGAAAGCTGGGAATGTGGCATAATTACATGAATTCTATACGTAGCAAAAAAATATTAAAGTGTATTAAATAAGGAAATTTATGTATAACTCATTAATTAATTAATTTAATCAGTTAATAACCTAAATAATATATATTTGAATTTTATGATTAAGAAAAATATATGAAAATTCCTATATAATTAATTTTAGGACACGTGGGTTTTTTGTTAATAATAATAATAATAATATACATGGATTGTTTTGTATTAATATTAATAGTATACAGGGATTATTTTGTAATAATAATTTTATATAAATGCACAATTTGATTGAATATTCATTAAAAAAAACTATATAAAAGTGACGATTATTAAAAAAAATATTGGTACGGAATATTTTTTAATAAGTAATTAATTTATTGATAATATGATTTAAAGATAAAACATAATAATCATAATAATCTAATCGACATGCGCAACAATAATTACATTTCTTGTACTGTCAAACGCAAACGAATATGTATTCCCAATAACCATATTATTAGATGAACAAAACGATTTCCAACCAATAGTGAGGTAGACATTAGGTATTTTACGTCTTCTTGTTGTACGTATTCTAATATTCCTCGTTGTACTACCGTGAAACTCAACATCGATATATTTTTGCCAATCAACCCATGATTCTTAGCGAAATATTTTTGTATATACTACACAACATATGCAAATGAAAAAATTAGATTAAATATAATGATAAGTTTATAATAACATTTAATGAAAACTTCACATTAAGAAATGATTTTACCTTTTGTTGGAGATCTTTGAACGTAAACTTTCTCTCAAAGTAGATGAATGAGGCATTAATGTTAGTTACATCGTCATCAAAATGAAATTCATTTTCTTTAGAAAATGGTTGATACATCGTCATGTTGAAAGAGCAATTGCATTGACCACACCTTCATACACAACCGAAGTGCCGACGTCCATTCGACGGTATACACATATAATGTGTAAACACACATTCACACAACCCACAATTGAAAAAAGTTTTGTAATCTTCTGTTTCAACTACACCACATATAAAACATGGCCCCGTGCACAGTTCGACTTTGATAGATTCTCTGCATGAAATACACATACATGGATCCAAAGTGCGATCTAAATGGTTGTTGTAATGTACGCATAATGTTAGTTCAACTTCCATTTTTCCGTCGAACGAAATTGGATTCGGGATTGTAATATTAAAAGGGGGGGGGGGGGGGGGGTACTAAAATCCGTACAATATTCTTCATAGATAAATGTGGAGTGAAAGAACGATTAAAAAATATAAAATCAATAATTATGAAGTGAAAACATTTTCGTAAAACAATTTGAAGTATGTGGCTTGAGTATTCAAAATAACATTGAGTTGGGTAGATTATATAGTATGGATTGTAAGCGTAATTTGGAAAGTAGATTAAAAATTAAAAATTCAAATTTTAAAATGAGCGGTAATCTATGAATAACTGGTATATGGTAATATTTTAAAAATATATTGATTTAAGTTAACCTTACATAAATTAAGTATCAAAGTATTTCAAAATATATGAGTATTTAAAATAAAGGGTAAATTCCACTTTACCCCCTTGTACTCTGCCCAAGAACCACTTTACCTCCTCGTACTCTTAATTTCGTCGATTTACCCCCTTGTACTTTACAATTTCCCAATACAACCCTCTTTGTCAACTTTTTTCGATTTTGACTCTGACGCCATTTGGTTAAGAGTCAAAATATTGACGTAAATATTGATTTTTTTCGATTTTGACTCTCGAGATTAGAAAAGAGAAAGTTTCACATATTCATATGTTTTTTTCTTTGCACTGGGTGGAATCGATCAATTTTTGGGTCTTGATTTTTACTAAGTTAGGTGTTCAATTTGGCGATATCTTGGAAGGGGAAGTGGTGGGAGAAGTAGAAATGACAATATTGACGGAGGAGAAACGACGCCATTATAGGCAGTGGCAATTTTGTAATTTACAGAGTTGACCAAACGGCGTCAGAGTCAAAATTGACAAAAATTGATTGAAAGGGCTATATTGGGAAATTGTACAAGTACAAGGGGGTAAATCGGTGAAATTGAGAGTACGAGGAGGTAAAGTGATTCTCAGGCAGAGTACGAGGGGGTAAAGTGGAATTTACCCTAAAATAAATTTAGAAAATATACACACTACATTCATATCAATATTTAATTATTATAGTCCACGAATTTCATAATTAATGTCAAAGTTAATACAAAAAGGCTAAAAATCTTATATAGTACATTAATATATTTGCCTTAAATAATGTATATGTGAATTAAAATATTGGAGATTATTACCATAAACACAATGTGATATTAAAGAGCATAAATATTAATAGGTTATAATAGAATATAAAATATTTACTTTCCATATTGAAAAGTCATTTAGGCGTGAATAAGTTGGTTATTAAAGATGGTATAATAATTTATTATTGTTAATTTAATACATGTAATTATAAAAAACATTTTCACCGGTATTTTTATTAGTTACTAATCATGTGTATTAATTCATTCTTTTTATTTTAAAATATATTAACACATGGGTGATTAATCTGATTATACGTGAATGTTTCATACAATATAGTATGTAGATCGTAGAATATAACATAGATTATTATATTTATGCTTACAAATATTTACGTAAATATAACAATGTTATATATGTGGGTACTCTCTTTCGTATGGCAACTCATAATCTTTGTAACGGAATGCAACGAAAAGGGCAAACATAAAAGAAAAATGTATTTATACTTTAAAATTTACTCAGATCTGTATAACGCTATAACGTTATGAAGTATACATGTTTGATAGACAACAACGCAGTTAATGTTCAAATATAAATAATTTTATTAATATGCATAATTCATTTGGCATAAATGAATAAATCCGTTTGCCGCATTAAAAAACATAAGTAACTTTATTGAATAAGCTGTATGCAAAAGTATTAAGGATATTGTCTCAAATGGAAAAATATATTGTGTCTCTAAATACGAAATACCAAAGAAAAATCGAAATGCAGTTCTGCTAAATACAAAATTACAATATTACAATATTCTCTAAATACAAATTAAGACCTATGAAGCAAAACTAAATACAGTTCTGCTACGTGGGCCTTTTCTTTGAATTAGCAATACTATATAGGGGTTGTATTATAATTTTTACAAAATTATGTGTCATTAATGCAATTAAAAAACATAGTTATGTTCTTAATTTGGATATAAAATAAGTTTGTGCTGTCTTGTTTTTATCAATAATCGAAAAAAATTAATAATAATATGACTTAAATTTGATTACAGGAAATACATAGTAAAATAAATAAGAACTTAAATTTAATAATATGATGATTGTAAAATAAATAAGAACATAAATCATATCTATTTTATTGAAATTATTAATTCATATGTATTACAACATATGACTCATATATGTATAACATCAAGGAGTTCATCATTGGGGTCTAACTCGTTTGATACACTCACACTACCACCAAGAAGATAAGGTAGAGTCGTTCCAATCTATTGTATCAAAGTTAGATACACAAAAAATATGCCTGAACTCCTCGTAATCCACACGACTTTAGAAATTTCTTTAAACCAACCTCACCGCATACGACGCATGGATTGAATCCGTCCGTATCTACAAAACCACAAAAAAATGAAAATAAAAACTTAGAAGTTGAAGTACGCTAAATCATATGTATAAAAGACAAATACAAACGCAAAAAATATAAAATTAAAAAATATAACAAAACTTTGATGAAACGGGACATGCTCAACTTTATTAACATCAATCTCTTGTACCTCACCAATGTAGTTACAATCATCACGTGTATAATATTCAGATTGACTATTAAAATTAATTTTTTCCACATTCCGTCCATACAATATATGTGGATCATATCCTTGCAATGTATACAACTACGCAAGCCTACTTTGAAGCCGACGTCGCCGCATATGACACATACCTTGCTATCACTAGATCTATAAAAGTACCGAGTAAACAAGCATATTTAATATCGGTGTTATTTTGTTTTCCCATAAATTGGAATACAAAAAGAATGTGAAAAAATGTAAAACATTCACATTATTCCCCAAAAACGAAGAAGGCGATTTGATGCGTTTTTCGATATCAGAATTTTTCATGTCTCCTTGTAGTACCACATCTTGCATTCCTTCATAAATTTCGGCAGATAAATCTTTCCGCAAACGACCTGATTCGAACATCTAATAAAAAAATAAAATGAACAATTAAGTATGAAAGATAAAGGAAATTGGTAAATATTAAACGGAAAACCATACAAATATATATATATATATATATATATATATATATATATATAAATATATATATCTATATATATATCAATTAGGCTTAATTAGTTTTTAAACTAATTATGATTAATTTGTTTTAATAATTATTAAATGACATAATTAATGATTACCATAGTAATCTATATAATATTACGGAAATATGTAATTTTCATAAAAAATGTCATTTATATATTATATATTTACGGAAATATATATACTCATATATTTAATATATTCTAATATCTCATTATGGAAAGTTATAATTAAATAGACATTATATATGTAATATGTAGTGACACATGGAGCATGATTAAGATGCATAAATGGATGGTGACATGGATGAGCGCATGTCCTAATTCTAGACCATGAGGGTTTCAATTTATATATATTATATATTATATATTATATATAAAACTAAGATACACAATAAAATTTATCCACTTGAGGAGATTGAGTCCACATTTTTCTTATTAATTTTAAAATAACCCCACTTACCATAATCACTATATTATTATGTAATTGATTTCACATAATTAATTTTTAAATTTTATCTCTCCTACATGTCAAAATAGTGTCTTTTTATTGGTTATTGAATTTCCTTTTTTAATCCCATTTTTCATAATAAATACGTTAATTCGTTTTTTGGGTTAATTAAATTTTATACACAATATTTTATTAATTGCAAAAAACCCCAATTATCGTAATTATCTATATTATTAATTAATTAATTTCACATTATTGATTTTGAAATTTTATCTCTCCTACATGTCAAAATAATGTATTTTTATTGGTTCATGAGTTTTTTTTTGTTATAAACAATATTTTGATTTAAAAAATGTAGGACTCAATTGCAATTTTTATAATTTCACAATTGAGTAAATTTTATGCACAATATTATATCAATTGCAAAAAAAACCCACTTACAAGAATCACCCATATTATTAATGAAATAATTCCACATTGTTGGTTTTCAAATTTTATCACTCCCATATGTCAAAATAGTGTATTTTTATTGGTTAATGAGTTTGTTTTTTTTATAAACAATAAATATATAGATTAAAAAAACTTAGGACTTAAATGCAATTTTAATAATTTCACAAATGATTTGATTGGTTATTTATTTGAAAAAAAGGATTATTAGCAAGACCCCCTCATTTAGGAAATGTAGTTACGGAAAACCTCCTCCCAAAAATAATTAGAGAAAATCCCCTTAGTTAGTATTCCACTAAATGTTATTTTTATAATTCCAAATCTACCCTTAATTGTCAATGTATTATTTGAAACTCTAATTTCTCTCTCATTTTTCCTCACGCTCCACTGACCCAATTCCTCTCTCTCCGAAATTCACCATCTTTGCCCCTCACCACCACCACTACCTCTTCCCCGCCGTCCACCGCTACCGCCGCCAGATTGATGAAAGGTGCCTCCCTTGACCAACACCGTCTGCCCAAGGATTCCGACTCCGTCAAGGCCTCTTTGAGATCGCCGCCATCGTCACCTTCGTTGCCTCCTTCATCTATCTCCTCGGCTTCTTCGTTCTCATTATTCCCCGTTCTTCCGATGAAGAAGATCTTATGGATTAAGACGAAATTAACGATTACGACAGGTTGATGCTCAAGGAGGTTGATGCCCTAGAATCGAAGCTCGGAGGTTACCGCCGGCATCCGCCGAGAGGCCTTGCAGCGCATCACCGGCAAATCCCTCATTGGATTGCCCCTAGAAGGCTTCAATTACGAGGCCATACTGGGACAATGTTGTGAAATGCCCGTGGGTTACATGCAGATTCCGGTAGGGATCGCAGGACCGCTATTGTTGGATGGAGAGGATTACTCGGTTCCCATGGCCACGACGGAGGGTTGCCTGGTAGCAAGAACAAACAGAGGTTGCAAGGCCATCTATGCCATCATCAAGGAGGAGATTGTGAAGAAGGTGCTCAAGACTGACGTTGCTTCATTGGTGGAGCTGAACATGCTTAAGAAGCTTACGAGTTCCGCCATGGCAGGAGCTCTGGGTGGTGTGGTGACGATGGGAGGCTGATTTTGAGTTTTTTTGTGCATCGGACGGAGGACAGCGCGTGTAGAGAATTTCGCGCATGCTGAAACCTTAATCGACTATGTACATGTTCAATAGTCGATTAAGCTAATCGACTATGTTCTGGCAGTCAATTAAGGTTGATCGACTCCATTTTTTTTATTTATTTTTGGATTTTTTGTTTATTGATTCCAAATGTATAAATCAATTATAATGTTTGTATATTTTTTGTTTTTTGTAAAATATAGATGATTTTGCATTTTTTTGCAGTTGTGATTTGTTATGTTTAGTAGCAGATTCTTAATCGACTATGCTTCATCGTAGTCGATTAATATACCTGATATAGAAAAGAAAATTTAAAAAACAAAAAAAAAATTAAAAAAATTAAAGAATTTCCTTAATCAACTATGAAGCATAGTCGATTAAGGCTAATCGACTATACTTCAAAGTCGATTAAGGAATCTGATACATAAAATAAGGGGAAAAAAACGGGAAAAAAAATAAAAAATCGCTGAGCCCGTGACCCAGTGATGATGTGGCGGACAGGGGTAAAGCTGGGAAACATAATGGCTGGAAAAGGGTGTGGGTTTTTCTCAAATGGAGAAAAATATTTAGGTCCTCCCTCCATTAAAAAAATAATGAGGGGGTTTCCTCAAAGAGCCCCTTTAAAAAAACATATGAGCTTTATTATATTTTCCTTATTTTCACATATTATTATTTTAAATTAATTTAGATAAAATAGGTAATTATATCATTTTACATTAATTACTTTATTTATTATCTTTATTATATTCCCTAACTCTCCTTTAAATTACCATTTAACACATTCACTTTCTTCAACTTTTCCACATACATTTTTTTTTCCGGAGATATGGAGAGAATTCTTCAAAAAGAATTGCATTGGTATCTTCATTATAGTCCCTTTTGTAGTATAACAATGAATTATTGCTTTATTTGTATTTGATTTCGCCATTCAATTCTATATGCAGCCTTTGAGGAATGCTTTTGTTGAAGCTTCTCGGTTGACAGGATTGTCTACTATCAATCTTCGCTACGAGGACGGAAATCATTTTCAAGTTGGTGTATCTTCGCGACAAAAACGTGGAAAAATGTATTTGCTGTTGACGAAGGGTTGGACATAGTTTTGTAAGATTTATTATTAATAATATAAGTTGCATCGATTTATAAATAATTTCGATTTCCTTTATTATGTTTATCTATCATTTGTAATTTCTACAAATATAAAAATTTACTTAAATCAAATGTATATACTAGCCATGTTATGGCTGAAAGAGCATTGCACTCCAGTAACATAATTGTATGCATCCACACGGAAATGACTACCCATATGATAAACTAAATAAAGATATAGAAACGATAAAGCAATTATAATATATTACACAAAGAGCCACAAAATTGGGCAAAAAATTTAGCAATATCTAAATAACAAATGTTATAGATATGCATTGTTTTGGTAATTTATACAGCTAATGTTATATGCATCAAAGACCATATTAGGTTAATATTTATCGTTACAAAATATTGTATACACTATCTTTTTAATTTTAATACAAAGCCCATAATATATCCAACAGTTAAATGCAAAAGTGTAAAATTATGTATAAAATTATATTTAATTGGATATATGTGAAGGACTTATTAGATGAATATATTTTAGATATGGGAATTAGGACAAATTTTAAAATGGATATATTTTTATTGATATATATTAATAAAAGAATTAATAGATTACCATGATAACAAAACAATGAATGATTATGTACATTCAAAAAATGTCAATTTGAGCAACATATATTTTTGTTACACGTTTTTTTTTAGTTTATTACACATATAATAATCGATATATATATATATATATATATATATATATATATATATATTCCAATATTGCATGTCCATGTTTATATATATAGATATATATATATGTTTTTCCTTTACTATAACATCCATATTTACTATAATTTAGGTATTAGTTGGAAAATAATTATATATGTAAAAGGGACATTATTCACATTTACTCTACTTTAGGCATTAATATATGAGTCCGGTTTTTTTTGGTAACATTTACTATAATTTAGGGATTATTACTATAATTTACTAACCATCAACTATTATAACCAATATATACTCAATTTTAAATCGGATATTAAATCTATTTTAATATAAAATTGCTATTAATTATTGAAAATTAGTTAATTATGTTTCATTAAATGGAATGTGAGTATTTATTGCAAGAAAATACTCCCTCCTTCCGTCAATAGTTGTCACTTTTGTTAGTTGCACACATATTAAGAAACTCAATAAATATGCATAGATAATAGCAAAAAGTATAGGAAATCACTAAAATGCCCATGCCATTAATTGATCTTTAAATAATAATATTTTAGTTAAGTATAAGTGAGAAAGGGCAAAATTGAAAAAATGCAATTAATTATTCATTGCATTTTTTCAAATCAACCATTAAATTAGCAACCAATTACTATAATTTTTGAACAATTAATTCTCACCATCTTATATATATACATGATTTATTTCAGTGGTAGTCTAAAGTGCAGAAAAATAATATTATCCCATCTAATCATCATTTAGCCATCGTTCTCTTTTTCTGAATGTTGAGTATAATTGTATTCTTACAATCCGAGCCACGCATTACGAAACGTGACATATAAGATGGATATTTTGTATTTAACTTTGTTTTTTTTTCATTTATTTTATAGTATTCGAGTATAGTATTACCGAACGAGTACATGTAATTATTAGTTATTTCTCATGTATTGTTATTAAATCACATATATAGATCATGTTTTGTAATCATCTCTTCATCTTTCATTAGGCTCTCTAAATCACATATCTACTTTTAATTTTCTACATATATTAATGCTATTACACGGTAGTCCAAATTATGTATCTTGTGGAACGTTTATATAATTTTATTCGTATTTGTTTCAATGTATGTTTATGTTACGCATACAATTTTATTATATTTATTTACATATAAAAAATTGAAGGCGAGTATATCTTATTCATATAAGATCTATGTATTTATATACATACCTCTTATAAATGATTTAACAATTTATATGAAAAGTTTTTTTTATATGAAAGTCACACAATTTTCTATGCATATGATTACAATCATATTATTCTTTTTTCCGCTTCTAAGACACAATATACATTTTTTTTGGTGATGCAAACATTGATTATTTTTAATTATATTTATTATAAAGAGTTATACACACTTCTAATTGTGCAATTTAGTTTTCGCACGTTTATGTGCATAGTATTTACATTTACATATGGACAATAACAAAAGACGTCTTCTTCCCCTGAAAAATCTATATTATACGATGTACCTATTGGTAAGCTACATATTCGCGTTGTAAATGTAAATATTATTGTTTGTATTATCGGTTTATTTTTTTTTATCTATAGCTTCACATCTATCAGTAGAAACAATTATTAAAAGGGATGCAAGGTCATGGCCACAGGATTACGTTCACAACACTAGGTCTCCTACTAGTATGAACCAACGTAAGTTATCAAAAAACGTTATATATATATATATATATATATATATATATATATATATATATATATATATATATATATATATATATATATATATATATATATATATCTTCCAGATATAAAACTACATATATATATATATATATATATACACAAATATATATATGTGTGTGTATATATATATCTCTCTCTATGTATATATATAGATATATCTCTATAGAGAGAGACCCACTGCCTGAAATACATGTCTAACAATAGTACGTCATATACAAAATCTCAATATCTTTTTTTTTAAAATTAACAATTATATATACATACCTATTTTGTAGATAAAGAGTGTTTAGTGTATATATATATTAATATACACGCTATACTATATTATAATTATTTATCAATATTAATGTGTAGGTTGTATTGACAAAGGAAAATGAAAAGAAATAATGATTGAACAAGTTGCAAGTAAACGAGGTAAATGAGTCGTTACTGAACAAAAGAAATTGCTTGGTGGCACCTTCTAGGGAATTGATCTTGATCGAAGGCGTGATAACTGCGTTCTAACCGACATATCCAATGGTTAGCCATTTAACTATATAAGGGTATTCCGTATTTATTAATATATATTATATAGTACGCATGTATGAAATCTTATTGAATGATCTTAATGAATATTTACATCTTCTCCATATTATAAGATTCAAAATATTTTTTGAACTACAAGTATAAATATCTAATTATAACTAAATTTATATAATGAATTTAATATATATATATATATATATATATATATATATATATATATATATATATATATATATATATATATATATATATATATATATATATATATATATATATATATATATATATATATATATATATATATATATATATATATATATATATATATATATATATATATATATATATATATATATATATATATATATATATATATATATATATATATATATATATATATCCACATATAATTAATATCCACGATTTTTATGTATATTCCACAGTATACAACACTCATCTTTAGAACATGTTGCAAAAGAAAAGGCTAAAGGTATTATTCCTAAACACACAAAATTTCTAGGTGATGCTTCAAATCGAGTGAACATGGATCAAACACAATCGAGTTACATTACAATCTATCGTTCAATTGGTTAGTAATTAAATTTAACTTTAAATACTAATATCACAAACTACTCAATCATATAGCTTTTTTTTTAATTTGTTGTCATTATTTCGTATAGGTCATAACTAACTAAATAATATTCTCCCAATGTCCTTGCACAGATGCTGTCAATAGTGTACGAAAAAAAATATTTCCAACATATATAGAAAAATTGAAGAAGAAGAAGAAAGGTATTATATCAAGTGGTTTTTTTTTAACTTTTTTTTTTCTATTAAAACGAGCGGCATTAATTAAATGGGGACTAATTGTGGTGTCGATTTTATATTAGACGTTAATACTGTTATCTTTGTACAATTATCGCTACATAATTATAAATGAATTTTATAATAAATAGGCTATTTTGCTATTACGACAGATGACGTTGAGTACTATCACAATGGTGCATCTACATCATGTGAAGATCCATTCCAAGTTACAATATCCTATTATGAATAAAATAAAAGGTGCGATCTTATTTTTTTGTGAGTAATTTTATGCCCGAGTTTAAATGATTAAGTGTGCAATACATGTAGACAATATATTAGTTTTTTCTTTAATTTCGATAGAAGTTGAATGTTAACTGTTTTGTTAGTTGTACCGTGCAGAATGTAAAGAAGATGTCAAGGAGTCATAAAACAATAGACTCTGTAACACGTGTGTTGGATATGAAATCAGTACCTATATGTTGGTAGATGAGGATTTACAGACGGTAAGAGACATTTCTTCTGACAACGGAGGCAATTATCTTTGTCATTATCTCATAACGTATCTCATTGTTATGCGTTATTGTCAGTATATTTTTCAACTATAATGATATTTTTTTGTTTTTAAATGTAGATTCTGAATATGTCTCCAACGATGAGAATAGTGACGATGCAGTTGACGATATTGGTAAATATTATTTTAATCTAACAACTTTTAATCTTTACATTATTAATTATATAAATTCATTGCATTATCTTTTTTTAATAACTAATCTCATTTAATTAATTTTGGATAGATTATAAAGATCTTGGAGACCAGACGTATGAATGTCCGTTTTGCGGTGCAATTATGTGGTACGGTGAAAGAATTGACAAGCACATACAAACATCCAGGCCCAAATTCGGCCTATGTTGTATGTCCGGGAAAGTCCAGCTCCCAAAAATAAAAGATGCACCTCCTACACTTAATAATTTTGTGTTTGGAACAGATCAAAGGAGCAAACATTTCCAAGGGCATGTACAATCGTATAATATGATGTTTTCTTTCACGTCGCTTGTGGAAAAGTGCATACATCTATTAATAACGGATCTGGTCCATACACATTTCTATTACATGTCCAAAATTACCATCTACTAGGCAGTTTATTGCCGAAAGAAGGCACTAGGCCTAAATTTGCTCAGCTTTACATTTTTGACACAAAAAATGAGATTCATAATAGAATTGATGTCGTCAGGTAAAATTTTGGGAATTATATTCCTGTTTCTAAAGAGTATAGAGCTTACAAATTATAATTATATTTTTTTTGTTTGGCAGGTCCGGAAATCAATCTAATGATCTTGGCCCAACCATCGTTGCATCGTTGAAAGATATGATTGATGGTAACAATGTACTTGCACAACCGTACCGTGCTTTTCGAGATCGGTTTTCCAATGATGGCCATCAATGAGTAAAACTTAGATTGTTAAAGAGTTGCAGTACTGATGGCAAGACGTACAATCTTCCTAACGCAAGTGAAATAGCAGGCTTGATCGTCGGGGACTTTGACACACAAGAGGGTGTTAGGGATATTGTAGTTGAGACACGCTCAAATAAGCTTCAACGAATCAGTGAGCTCCATCCTCTTTACTTGCCTCTACAGTATCCTCTTCTATTTCCTTACGGTGAAGATGGTTATCGAGACGATATCAGTTTGTGAGAATCTTTGCTTGCTGATAATAGAAAATGGAGGAAGGTAAGCATGCAAGAGTTCTTTGCATATCTAATCCAGAAACGGCGTGGATAACATTTGTTACTTTTGCATTCCAAGAAGTTATTTCAGCAGTTCTGTGTTGATGGATTTTCGATGGTAGAGTCACATAGGTTGAATTTCGTAAGGTTCAATCAAGATCAACTTAGGGTTGACATGTACAAGGGTATCGAAGAAAAGATTTTTAAAGGAGACACTGAGGGTAAATCAGTTGGACAACGCATTATAATTCCAGGGTCATTCACCGCAGGTCCAAGTTATATGTTTAACAACGTCGTTGATGCTCCTCAAATATGTAACTGGATTGGATTTCCAACCCTCTTCATAGTCATCACATGCAATCCTCAATGGCCAGAAATACAAAGGGTGTTGAAAGATACAAATCTCAGGCCGGAGGATCGGCCAGACATTCTTTGTCGTGTGTTCAAGATGAAGCTCAATAGTATGATGACAGAAATCAAGAAGGGTTGTATATTCGGACGTATTATAGCATGTAAGTATTTAATTAGATCTCAGTTTATAATTATACATTTACTACATTCATATAAATTAAAGTATTCGCTCATGTGTGAGTTTAACTACTTATTGATTCCTTAACTAAATTAATGCATATTTTTTTAATACCAATGTTTATATTTTCTATGCAGATGTATGCACAATTGAATTTCAGAAACGAGGCGATAAGCCCAATAACCTAGAAGAAATTGATAGGATCATTTGTGCTGAAAATCCTGACGAAGAAAATGACCGAAAGATGTACCAGTTGGTGGAGAAGTATATGATACATGGACCGTGCGGTCAGGCGAATTTGAAATCTCCCTGTATGAAGGATCGAGTTTGCACGAAGCGATTTCCAAAGCCGTTTGTGCAGCGCATTGAATCAGATGCACATGTTTTTACTGTGTACAGGAGAATGGAAGATGGCAGAACAGTTACGAAGAAGAAGACTACTCTTGACAATGGGTTTGTAGTCCCGTACAATCGTATATTGTTAAGTAAATACCGATCTCACATTAATATCGAGTTATGCAACCATAATAAGTCAATCAAATACATGTTCAAATACGTAAACAAGGGGCATGACCGTGTTACGGCAGCATTTTATGAAACACGCAATACAAATGGCGGTGTTGAGATTTGTGATGCGATAAAGATGTACTACGACTGCAGATATCTTTCGGCATGTGAGGCAATGTGGAGGTTGTTTAATTTTGATATTCGTTGCAGAGACCCGTCCGTAATTTGGCTAAGCTTTCATCTCCCCGATCATGAGCCGCTTGTCTTCAATGAAAACCAGTCATTACAAAGTGTGCTGGATAGGCCATCTGTCAAGCAAACTATGTTCCTAGCGTGGTTTGAAGCCAACAAGAACTATCCACATGCTAGGGACTCGAGGTACGAAAATTTTCCACAACAATTTGTGTATAAAGATGATTCTCGAACTTGGGCGCCAAGGAAACAATGATTTTCTATTGGTAGGCTTGCGAATGTTCCCCCTGGAAAGGGGGAAGACTATTACATTAGATTGCTACTTAACATTCAGATGGGATATACGTGCTACGAGGACATCAGAAAAGTTTTTGACAACGTCTACCCTACGTTCACGGATGCATGTTATGTGTTGGGTTTGTTAGATGACGACAAAGAATACATATATGCAATAATAGAAGTGAATACTTGGGCACTGAGGGATTATATAAGAAGGTTATTTGTAGTTATGCTTCTTTCCAATAGCTTAAGTCGGCCCGAACATGTTTGACAAAGTTGTTGGTTGGATTTGGCGGAGGGTATTGCTTACAAACTACAACGTCTTCATAATAATCCAGGTACGCCAATTTGTATAGCACGGTATTCAATTAGATTTTAAATATTACTCATTCTTTTAATATTGTCTCTTTACGTTTTGAACTAAATGCACATAATTTATCAATTTTTTTTTGAAAATTTACATATATCGAATGAAAGCTTGAAGAACTATACTCTCACCGAAATAGAAAAAATATTGCAAAGCAATGGTAAATGGCTGCGAAATTACGCGCCCATGCCAGTTCCAATCGAATTCTCAGCGGATGACACAATACGTAAACATATTGGTGTCAGATGAACTGGATTACCACCGGTTTGAAATGGGTAGGGAACTTCAACGGTGTCTTGCTTGAATTACAAACGAGCAAACAAAGGTTTATGATGTAGTCATGGATGTTGTATCCAATGACCATGGTGAAATGTTCTTTCTATATGGCCATGGTGGAACGGGAAAAACATCTCTATGGTAAAATCTTTCGGCTGCAGTTCGTTCTAAGGGAGAGATGGTAATTAACCTTGCATCGAGTGGTATAGCATCGTTATTGCTCCCCGGTGGAAGAACAGCTCATTCTCGATTCGAACTACCCATAAATGTACACGAGAGTTCCACCTACAGCATATCGTAACAAAGTCCACAGGGGAGTTGCTCATGAGGGCAAAGCTTATTATATAGGACGAGGCTCCTATGATGCATATATACTATTTTGAAGCGCTTGACAAGACAATGAAGTCAATATTACAGGTTGACAAACTCTTTGGTGGTAAGGTGGGTGTTCTTAGAGGAGATTTTAGGCAAATTTTACCAGTTGTGCTCAAAGCATCAAGGCAGGACATAGTACATGCTACGATAAACTCCTCTCCCCTGTGGAATTTCTGTCGTGTCATGAAGTTGACTAAGAACATGAGATTGCAGTCATGCTCTTCTCCATCTATCGTAGATGAGGTAAAATAATTTGGAGACTGGATACTGAAGGTTGGTAATGAGGATGTTGGGGAACAAAATGATGGTGAAGCTTCGATAGAGATTCCCGATGACATGTTGATTGGTGATTCAGAAGATCCATTCAGAGACCTACTGGAATTCGTTTACCCGGATTTGTTGAGTAACATGTATGATCCAGATTATTTTCAAGGGAGAGAAATTCTTGCACCAACTAATGAATGCATCGAGTATGTGAACGATCACTTAATCTCTCTCCTTCCAGGAGAGGAGAAGGTGTTCCTGAGTTCAGATAGTATGTGTAGGGACGAGCAAACAATGGATGATAATACATAAATTTATTCGACTGAATTCCTCAACACAATAAGATGCTCCGGACTTCGTTCTCATGCGTTGAAGTTCAAGGTTGGTGCACACGTTATGCTAATAAGAAACATCGATCAAGCTAGAGGATTGTGTAACGGGACCAGACTTCAAATTATTAGAACTGGCATTCACGTTATGAGTTGCAAAATTCTTTCCGGAAAAAATATCGGTGACATGGTGTTCATTCCTCGGATGACTTTAATACCATCTAACTTCAGATCAGAGAAGACAGTTTCTGTTGATTGTTTCTTTTGCAATGACGATCAATAAAAGCCAAGGTCAAACTCTTTCACATGTTGGTTTGTATCTTCCTAAGCATATCTTCAGCCATGATCAACTATATGTTGCACTGTCCAGAGTTACGAGCAGAGGTGCATTAAGATATTCATCAAGTCGGATTCGGGTGAACTCACCAATGTTACTAGAAATATCGTGTACAAGGAAGTATTTCATCGAATTTGAAGGTAGAAAATATTTTCATATTTATCAATTATTCATGTAACATGTCTTTTTTTTTAACAACTTATTCTTTGGCAGGTGTTTCTTCTCTATATAATTTCTCCCGTGCGATGTTATTTTCAGTCATGTCCCTAGGATGCTCAGTGAAAATCTTATTATCTTTAAGATTTATTTTTGACGATATACTAATATTTAATATTATTCTTATGATTTAACTATGAAGAACATGATACTTAAAACATATTTTGCTGGTCATGTTTTGTATTTAAATTCAATGAGCGTAATAATTTATATATGCGTAATTTTTTTTGCAGACATGTATTTCCAGTTGAAAATATGCCGCCCCGTGCATCGCACGGGTGAATACTAGTATATTATATAGATAGATAGATACTAGTGTACATGACAATTAATAATTTATTAAACATTAATTATACAATTATTATAATCATTTTACAGTGTTTTATATATATATATATATATATATATATATATATATATATATATATATATATATATATATATATATATATATATATATATATATATATATATATATATATATATATATATATATATATATATATATATATATATATATATATATATATATATATATATATATATATATATATATATATATATATATATATATATATATATATATATATATATCGCGTTAGGATAAATATAATAATAATTAACTTTGCTTGAGTGATTAGTACTTTACTAAACCAGTCGGGCCACCCGGGTTCGAAACCCAACCACACCATTTTTTGTGTTATTACACTCAAAATCCGGGTGGACTGGTCCTCGGGCCCCCCTGCCGGATAGACCCGTCGGGTCTCGACCCGAAACCGACCCGTGCTTTGTCGGGTCCGGGTCCATGGTCAACGGGGCGGGTCTGGGTCAAACCCGGCCCGTGGCCGTGTCTAGGGCGGTTAAATGAAATATTTTTTATTTTGTACCCGTTTTACCCCATTCGAGCTCCATATTCTAAAATAAAATGATCATAAGATAAGTCTCTTGGCTTGTAAATATGTGGTGCATCAGAAACTGCATTTATGCACAAAACGAGTACAGATCAGATAACGTTCCACGAAATATAAAAGATTCTGTTGAATTTGACATCATAAGGGTGGACGTGTAAGTATATTCATGGTGTTGAATCACACCATTTTTTGTGTTATTACACTCAAAATCAGGGTGGACCCGACGGGTCCTCGGGCCCCCCTGCCGGATAGACCCTTCGTGTCTCGGGTCCAAAATACCTGGACCCGAAACCGACTCGTGCTTTGTCGGGTCCGGGTCCATAGTCAACAGGGCGGGTCCGGGTCAAACCCGGGTCGTGGCCGTGTCTAGGGCGGTTAAATGAAATATTTTTTAGTTTGTACATGTTTTACCCCATTTGAGCTCCATATTCTAAAATAAAATGATCATAAGATGTGTCTCTTGCCTTGTAAATATCAGATTGTGGTGTATCAGAAACTGCATTTTTGCACAAAACGAGTACAAATCCGATAACGTTCCACGAAATATAGAAGATTCTGTTGAATTTGACATCATAAGGGTGGACGTGTAAGAATATTCATAGTTCAGGGGGTGATTATAATTACCCAAAAATGAGGGAGTTTCGTAATTTGACCTTATATCAGAAGGTAGCCGTAATTTACCCTAAAATATGTAATGAATACGTAATGACATTAATACCTTTAGGGTCCATTTGGATTGAGGGATTTGATTTGAGGAAGTGATTTGAAATTACTTGAATTTAGAGTAATTTGAAATCCACCCTATTGATCAAAAAACAACTAAAAAATAGGGGTGGAGATTTAAAATTCCTTGTCAAATCCCTCAATCCAAACAAGTGTAAGGGATTTGTTAGGCGGCCGATATATGCAAGCCCTTGTTTTATTAGTTCAAGAACTCCAACATAAAAATACTGCTTTATCCTTAATGAATTCAAAACCAAATAAAAAATAGAAAATATTAAAAAAATAAAAAATCGGCATTACAACACCGATTTTTACTTGTAAAGTCGACGTTGTATCGCCGATTTGGTTAACAAAAATCGGCATTATGACGCCGAATATCGTGTACAAAATCGGTATGGGTAAACCGATTTGGGAAGCCAACGAAAACACGCAAAAAAACCAATTTCAATCTCAATGTTTTTTCCAAAATCGGCTAAAGTATTGCAACCCAACAAGAAATAAGCATAGATTAATATTCATCCACGCATATTTATGAAAAATCGATGCTCGATTAATATTTTAGAATTTACAAACAAAAGTTTAGTAAAAAGGACTTGTTGGTAGTGGTGCGGTGGGTGGGTCGCTAGTCGTCGCCGGCGCGGTGGAAGCCTCGTTGGTCGGCGTTGCGGCGGTCTGGCCGTAGCAGTCGTGAGTTTTTTTTTTTTTTTTTTTTTTTTGATTTTTTGGTCTTGAACAAATTAAAAATAGGGTTTGTTTGTGTTTGGGTATTATTTGTGGATAAAGGTATATTCGTCCTCTTTGGCCTTGATGTAATAAGATAAGATTAATTTACGGGCTTGGACTAATAAACCCCTTTATGTAGGTTTGAACTAATAAAAAAATGGGCTTGCTTGTTGGGCTAAATACCTAACACGCAAGTGCACGTATCACAAACAAGTAATAAAAGTGGACTCGTGAGAGTCGGATGTCGATCCCACATGGAATACTCAAATTACCTAATCCTAAGTACCAAATTCTAACAATTATGATTTTTATCCAGCCTACGCAAGATTGTCAAATTTAATCAATTAAATAACTAATCTAATTATTAAAGCAAATAAATACCAGAAAACATCCATAAAAACGGATCTAGGATTTTATCTTCTCCTTATGCGATAATTCATCACCCAATTAAGCCTCTATCATGCATGTTACAATTCCTGATTATTAACCCGAGATGCTCAATTACTCATAACCCGTTGTCTCATGTATTATGAGTCTATTATTCATAAACGATTCACTATATGTCTATGCAAACCAATTATGAATAAATATTAATAACGAGTCTCGTAAACGGCTACCTAAGGTATTATCTATATGTCTACGATAATACATGCAATTGACACACTCATACGGTGAAACCAACTCGAAGGCTTTTCTATCCCTGTTCTAATTATTAAAACGATATGTCGATTCAATTCTAACAATAACACATAGCAATATAAATTAGCTAGATTCATGCACTAAATAAGATCAGATAGAAAAAACAATCATGGAATTTAAAATTGCATAATATTAGAAAAATAGGTTCGAATCACCACATAGGGTTCTAATAAAATCCTAGATTAAAAACTTAGCTACTCGTAATTCTTATGATAAACAAAATAGAATAAATAAAATAAACTATGCTTGAGTCTTCGTTGATCTTCGCGCTTCCTGTGTTGTGGTGTAAAATTCCGTGCTTATGGTGTAGAAGCTTGTTACTTTTATAGGCTTTTCTTGATAAGGAAGTAGTGGAAATCTAATAGGAATCAATTTTCGCTACTTTCCCCCATCAGGATTTGTTCTTCGATTTTTGCCATGTTGGAGTCCGAATTTTGGAATGTTGCGCAAATAAGAATTATAGCTCTTGAAATTAGCTTTCCAATGACACAATAATAAGCTGATTCAGATTTCGTATGAGAGAGATATGCCTGAAATGGTGAACACTGCCAAAGCTGTGGCGAGATTCCTTATCTCAGTTTGATTATTTCCTTATTTGCAACTTTTTTCCTTCCTTTTTGATCTTTTTCCTTCATGGACACCTAATTCTCGTTTTTCACCTATAAAACACAAAATCAATCAATTAAAGCACAAATATAATTAAATCTAAACAAAAGATCCACATAAAGTAAACGTATTGGGTGTAAAATCTACACTCAACACATATATCCGCCGCTGATTTGTTATTATGGATTTGAAATCCTTCCTCCAAATTCTTCCATCCAAACGCACCTTTAGTGAAAATCAGTACCATACAAACATAAAAAATATGATTTTTCTTTGTTTAATACCACACACAAAACCCTCGCACCCTCCTCCTCATCCTTCTTCACAAATCCTCCAAAAAAGCTCAAAATCCAAATAAATTGAAACCGCACAAAATTTATAAAATGGAGTCACAAGACGATAAAATGATAGTTTACATGGAAGAAAAACCCATTAAGGTTAATTAAAAAAAAAAAATTTAATTAATATTACTGTCTTGGCTGCTAAATTATTGTCTTCAACAGTAATTTAACTGCCTGAGACATTAATATTACTGTACTAATTAATATTACTGCATAGGATAGTAATATTACGGTCTTCAACAGTAAGATTACTGTCTCGGACCGTAATATTACTATCATATGCAATAATATTACTGTTTGGGATAGTAATATTATTAATATTACTGTTCGGAAAAATAATATTCATAATATTACTGTCTCAAACAGTAATATTACTGTCTGAGACAGTAAATTAGCAGCCAAAACAGTAATATGAATTAAAATAAAATTTTCTAAAAAAAAAATTCCAAGAAAAATAAAAATCGAAAAAAAGTCAACGCCAGAGACCGGCGGTCAACGACGGTTGATCGGCTGGAAAAAAATTCAGAAAAAAAAAAGTTTTCAAAAAAATAAAATGAAGTCAACGCCAGAATTTTTTTTTTCAGAAAATAAATTATTTTCTGGAAAAAAAACTTTCAAAGAATTATTAAAATGAGGGTTAATGTGATATATTTGTTTAAATCCGAGGTCAATGTGTAATATTAAGGAAGTTAGAGCATAATGGATGGAATTGATAATAATTATATTATGGAGGGTATTTTAGACTAAAGATATGGAAATGAGTTTATTTAAAATACTGTTTTCTAATATATTTTTATTTAGTTGAACTTGTCATTTAGTTATAATAAGTTTTGTAGTTTTGTATGCAGTGACCTATATATTATGGAAATAAGATATGAGTTAGATAATGTGAAGAGAGTGGTTGTCATAAATAAAAGTATATAAAAAATATTTTAAAATATTAAATTTTACACAATGATAAAAAAAAAAAAAAAAGCCCGGTTGAACCGAATTGCACCGGTTCAATCATGATCCACTTAATTAGACACGGCCACGGGGTGGGCGGGGTCTGGGTTATATTATGGAGGGTATTTTAGACTAAAGATATTGAAATGAGTTTATTTAAAATACTGTTTTTTTAATATATTTTTATTTAGTTGAACTTGTCATTTAGTTATAATAAGTTTTGTAGTTTTGTATGCATTGACCTATATATTATGGAAATAAGATATGAGTTAGATAATGTGAAGAGAGTGGTTGTCATAAATAAAAATATATAAAAAATATTTTAAAATATTAAATTTTATACAATGATAAAAAAAAAAAAAAAAGCCAGGTTGAACCGAATTGCACCGGTTCAATCGTGATCCACTTAATTAGACACGGCCACGGGGCGGGCGGGGTCTGGGTCCGGGTCTGAGTTTTAAAGGACCCGAAACCGACCCACGGGGAGGCGGGTCCGTGGCCGGGCCGTGTCCAATCGGGTCCACCCGGTTCCGGTCGGTTCGAACTCAAGTTCCCACACATACGAATGGCTTCCAAACCAATGAGCCAAGACAAATATTTGTGAAACTACTTGCACAAAATCTGTATCACATAAACAAAAGGTGTATTTGATTACAATTATAATAAATAATGTTAACTAGATTATTAATTATTATATTCATTATTCTTAAATAATTTTAATTAAATTATTAACAAATATAATATAATATAAAATTAAAATAAATTGAAAGGACTTGAGCTTAATCCATTTAAATCTTACGGTTCGATTCTAATATTTGAATAAAATGTAAATGTAAAAAAATGATTAAATCATATGACCTACGATTTTTACAAATCAAACCAATTATTAAAAGAGAAATCACATCATAATATTTTAATATACTCGTCATGTATAGTTTTATTTTAAAGTAAGAAATTAATTAGAATGAGATATAATCTATTTTTGTTAAAATAAACATCATCTAAATTTTTAAATAATTATCTTTTGATAAAATAATCAATAATTTTAATAAGTTCTTGTCAACAATTGAGGTTAATCGATTTAAATTAATTGAAATGAGTTATAATCTATTTTTTCAAATAAACATCTTATTTTATTTTTCATTCGAATTTTTCACACCATCGATTTTAATAAATAAGTGAGTTTGTATTACGTCAACGTATTTGTTTATATATTGAATTGATTCAATACTTTATACTTTTCAATAGTGGATTTTAAATTGATATAATAATTAATAATAGATGTCTTGAAGTATTGAACCGTGATTCTATATATATATTTTAAGAGTTTCTTATGTTGAATTTGTTAATAATTTAATTAAAATTATTTAATAATAATTAATATGAAAATTAATAATTTGTTTAACATATTTATCATTTTACACACACACACACACACATATATATATATATATATATATATATATATATATATATATATATATTGTCTACATTTATTTAAGTACGTTAGTTGTCTCAGTGGTTATAGTTGCCCAACTTTGCCCATTTTTCCGAGTTCAAATCCCCCAATGCCTAATTTTTGAACAAAAAAACCGGATATTCCGGATTGACCCGACGGGTCCTCGGACTGGGTCCTCCGGCGGGTAGAGCCATCGGGTCTCGGGTCCAAAATATCTGGACCCGAAACCGACCCATGCTTGTTCGGGTCCATGTCCGTGGTCAACTGGGCGGGTCCGGGCTTGGATCCGGGTCAAACCCGGCCGTGGCCGTGTCTACACTTAGTGATAGGGTTCGATTTTAAAAACATTGTCTCCAACCATAAAATTTGATGTGTACACTAAGAAAAGAAACAAACCCATATTTACGTTTTGACTAAATAGTCAACTCATAATTTCCAATTTTGATGTTCCCCCACTATCATCTTCTTTTACTTTGAAAGTCTAAATTACAAGTTTTGGGGGCTTTTGCTCTCATTGTTTGGTCCTTTTGGCGAGCAAACAAGCAAACAAGAGTGTAGTAGTGCGTGTTAGGTTGTTTTGTATGGGCCCAATTTTGCACTCATATTTGAGTTAATGCTCTCTCTCTCTCTCTCTATCTATGCCTATGCCTATGGTGTGAAACACAGACATAATTAATCACAAATTAAAATCCAGAGTCGCAGAGTTTTCAATCTTACCATCGTTCTTCACTGAGTTTCTCTCTTGCCCTCCATTTTCTTCTTCGCACATTTTAGGGTTCCTTTTTTTTTTGGAGGATTACACATTTGTTTTTCTTCACATAAATTAATTGTCCCAATCTGGGTCGTTTTGATTTTGCACATCAATTTGCTCCGTCGATCACTTTGATTTATGCTTTCACTTGACGATTCGTTATGTGGTAAGGATTTCGAATTTTATTTATTTATTTTTAATAATTTTGTTGCTGTGGAGATTCAGTCTACCTAATAGCAATTTCTAATTAATTATTCATGCTGTTTCCCATTTTAGGTAGCATAGCATTTAAATAAGCTTGAACGGCAAAACTATAATTTCTCAGCTGCGAATGGATAGAAGAATTCAGCCTCCCCTGGTAAATAAATCTCTTCCATTTTCTGCTTTTCCACTCACAATTGTTATTCTTCCTTTTTTTCTAATTTAATTTTGAATTTCATTCTTTTTGCCCACAATCACTTATACAAATAGGTATCGAGTATCTATTATCGGCACCCTCTGACAATCTGCTACTCTTACTTAATAAGTTTACATTTTGTCTCTCCTTTTTGTTCATAAATACCAATGGAAGCTTTCAATTCTCTTTGCCTGCAAGAATATTCATCACTTTATTCATGCTCACAAGTAATTGAATGAGTATTATTAAGGTTAATAAAGTGGAAGTGCTATACTGCCTAAATATTTTAATAATTTAGGTATATGTTGTTGGACATCCAGTTCCATGAGCAGGTTATAACACTTATAATTATATTATGAAGTGTTCCCTAAGACTTGGCAATATGCTATATGGTTACTTTGTAAGGGTTCAAAAATAAAAAGAGATTAGGTAATAGGTTTCAGTGAACTAACAAAAAAACTTTTTGCTTTTAAAATCATATTACTACAACTATAACAGAAAAAAAATGATAATGATATTCAAGACTGATAAGCAGGATCAGCTTAAGCTATAGGCAGGATAGCCCCCCAACTAGGGCTCCATATTCTAATGACTTTTAGGTCCTCACACTTTTAGGTACTCCATTTTTTTAAAATATTATTTGTTAAATAGCTTCTCCAAATTCAATTCTCCAATGAATCTCTTATAACAAAAGATTTTTATGGTGCAGTGTTTTGCACAAACTCTTACTTCATGAAAGATATGATTTCAACATTTTCAGAAGTTTGAAGATAAATTTAACTTTTCATGCGATTTCAGAATTATTTTTAGAATTTACAATGTTGAGAAATTTTTTACCAAAATAGATTGGAAAGATAATTGGAGTATGATGGTACTTGAAAAAACTGGATGCATGTTTTTCGAATGCATGAGTTGCTTACCGAATGCTACTTACTTTACTAGCTAGCGTTGTTTCTCCAAAAAGAAGCATCTCAAAGTTGAAATTGCTTAAATTTTACAATTAATTAACCATGTCCCAAGAAAGTCTAAAAAAATTAGCTATTGTATCCTTTGTGAAATATAATGCAGGGAAACTTGAATTTACGAGTTTGATTGATAATTTTGTAACTAAAAGGACAGGAAAGAAAACATTTGTATGCTTATGGAAGCTCTTCTTTGAGTTGAATACCTACAAATGTTGGATTCTTGTAATCTTTATATTTTTTGGTCTTGTCCATAACTTTAAATTCTAGACGGTACTACAACTCGTGCAAGAATCTCAGTAAAAGAATAATAAGCTGTCCACTAAGCTCTTATAAAGCAATGCATAATTTACTTGACAGTGCATATTCATTTACACAGATGTCATTGTTCTTCCTCCTATGCATGATACTAGCTTAAGTTTATCGCAGCCCGTTCAAGAATCTCAGTAAAAGTATAAATTTTCACCATTGAGCTTTTTGAGATACCAATGCATAATTTACTTGACAATGGTATATGCTATGTCATTTTCATGCTGTCATTGTTTTCCCTCTTATGCATGATACTAGTTGATCAGAATAAATTCCTCTAAAACTTTTACTATCGATATCTTGGTTGTTTTCACTGTTCTCTCGTATTTTTTTTTTGTCTTAGTAATCTAGTATTCTCTAAGGCTCCATTTGGATAGAGGGATTTGATTTGGGGAAGGGATTTGGAGGAAGGATTTGAAATAACTCCAATTTGGAGTAATTTGAATTCCATATCAATTGCTCCATTTATAACTAAAAAGGAGGGGTGGGGATTTGAAATCCACCCCCAAATCCCTCAATCCATGCAAGTGCAAGAGATTTCTTATTATGGATTTGAAATCTATCCTCCAAATCCCTCAATCCATCCAAATCGACCATAATATCTCTCGAAAGAGATTATTGGAATTATGGCATCTGAGATACCAAAGTGCCTAAACTGGATGAATGACGTACAATGTTACTAAGAATTATTAACTTAGAAGGCTGGGTTCAATTGCTTCCATTTAAGCCTAATGGCATATGTATTGAAAACAAACATGCCAAAGTTAATTGTAAATGGTTTCTGGGATGACTGAGAATGTTTTATTTGTTCTTCCTGTTAATTGGTTATCAGCTTCTGATAATGACAAATAAAAAGAGCAAAAATTATAGTAACTATCTATTGCGCTGGGAAACAACTTCTTGTCTTTATAGTATCCTTCGATCTTATATTTAGTGAAGAAACATTAAGGAACAACATTTCAGTTGTTTGGTTGCATAGGAACTATGATAAAACTGCTTCTACTATTACAATTATAAGATATGCCTGCTAGTTCTTATTTTATAGTCCACTGCAACTAAATGTTGTTTCAAACTGATTTATTTTCTATAAGAGTTGCATGAACTTATTTTTTTTCTGGGGCTAAAACCTCAATCGTACCAGAAATGCTTTTAGAGGTGAAAGGAGAACACAAAGAAATTGTGGGGTACAACAATATGAACCTCGAAGGTTCGAGGCCTATGAACTGAAATGGTACTCCGACATGGAAATAAGTGCTGTGTCTATTATCATGGCAATCGTTCGTTCTCAAAAAAAAAAAAAACAATGATATTACTTTGTCTTACTGTAGAAAGTACTAATGTTGTAGTGTAGCTTAATGTGTCTGATAATCATAGTTTTTTTCATATAGACGGCAAAAAGTAATAATGATATTGGCAACAGGTAGATACAACAGCATGCCTTTGTAGAGTTGATGCAGGCCTGAAAACTGTTGCTGGGGCTAAAAGGTACGTACCGGGTACAAAGCTATGTCTACAGCCTGACATTAAACCTTCAATTCACCCAACCAGACAGAAACCACCACGTGACAAAAACAGGAGTCAATCCCCTCTTCTACCTGGTCTCCCAGATGACCTGGCAATTGCATGCTTAATCCGCGTACCAAGAATCGAACATTTCAAGCTCCGTCTCGTCTGCAAAAGATGGTATCGTCTTTTGGCCGGTAATTTCTTCTACTCTCTTCGGAAAAACATCGGAATCGCAGAGGAGTGGATATACATCATGAAGAGAGACCGAGACGGAAAACTATCATGGCATGCGTATGACCCCATGCATCACCTTTGGCAACCGTTACCTCCTTTACCGAGAGAATATTCCGAAGCCCTCGATTTTGGGTCAGCTGTTCTTAGTGGTTGTCACCTTTACTTGTTTGGCGGGAAAGATCCGATTAAGGGTTCAATGAGAAGAGTTGTGTTCTACAGTGCTAGGACGAACAAATGGCACCGTGCACCAGATATGCTTAGGAGGAGACATTTCTTTGGTTGTTGCGTAATAAACAACTGTTTGTACGTAGCTGGTGGAGAGAATGAAGGGACTCATAGGTCATTAAAATCAGCTGAGGTTTATGATCCAAATAAAAATAGATGGTCGTTTATTTCAGATATGAAAACTGCAATGGTGCCTTACATAGGGGTTGTATATCAAGGGAAGTGGTTCTTGAAGGGGATCGGTTCTCACAGGCAGGTACTTAGTGAGGTTTATGAACCTGAAACCGATCGGTGGAATAATGTTTATGATGGAATGGTTGCTGGTTGGAGGCATCCTTGTGCTACAATCGATGGCAATTTATACGGTTTAGATTGCAAAGATGGATGCAAACTTAGAATATACGATGAAACTAGTGGCTCTTGGACCAAACATCTTGAAAGTAAAATAATGCATTTAGGGAACTCGAAGGCTTTTGAGGCAGCAGCGGTTCTCCCTCTTAATGGGAAATTGTGCATTATCAGAAATAATATGAGTATTTCTCTTGTTGATGTCTCTAAATATGACCATGGCAACGCTGCTGCTGACCATTTATGGGAGAATATATCGGAGAAAGGGCACTTGAAAACTTTATTTACAAACTTTTTGTCAAACCTTGCTGGCAGAAACCGCTTCAAAAATCGCGTTGTTCACTGTCAGGTTCTTCAAGCTTGAGGAGGGAGGGTGGGTTATATATCTGGTCATGGCAATTCTCGTGTTTTTTTTCTTGGCCCGAGGAGGGAGACAGGACAAGCGACAGGTGATATGGAAAATAGTTTGACATTTTTAGCAAAATTTGTACCTAATGCCCTGCCTTTGTTGTCACAGGTTTATGATTTTAGTGTTGTAAGTTGCAACTGATAGGTTTTAGATAGAGAAGATAAGTGTTTACTTTTTTTTTAAAATCCTTTTGTTGGACATTTTGGACATATTTTATGATCATACAGTTTGTTGTTCATGTTCTGAAATGAAGAGCTTATGCATTTGTTGCACCGTCTGCAGATTTTCATTGATCGACTTTGGCTTTGCCTTGCCAAGAACAATACATGATGAGCAATGCCGTCGTCGCTAAAATCCATTGGATTTATGATTCAAATTTTACTATTTGATTCGATTTATCTCCTCATGGATTTAAATTTTTTTAAATAGATTTTAATATCAAAATATTACATACTGTTTTTTGAAAAGAAAATTTGGCCAAAAAGAATTTAGTGCCTACCAAGACTTGTTAAATCTTAAGATCTACGACTGGATTTGTTAAATCATTTTAATTAGTTGACCTGGAATGATTGATAGGCAAATAATTCACCTTGCATGAACTTTTTAATTGATTATTAAAACGTCAAAATCAATTCTTTGAAACTCTCACAAATTCTCAAATTTTCCGGCGGGACATACGTCAACATATTTCAGGTTAGTAATTCGTAGATTACGATTCTTAAAAAATAAAAAACTACCTCTAATTCTGGATAAACAAACAAAGAACCCGCAAAAACATTTTTATTGATTCTTCAAAATTCGAGAATCCATAAAAAAAAAAAAAAAATTGCAGCTGAAATATCAGCCTGGAATTTCGCAGATGATTTTTCTTTTGTTGTTGAAATCTTCAAAAAATAGAATTTTGAAGATATTTCCTTATTGTTTTTTTTTGTTTTTATTTTTATTTTTTTATTTTGGAAACGGAAAAAGCAAAATTAATAGAAAAATCAGAATTTGTGTTTTAATTTCTTCATGTCTTTATCTTATGCAAAAAAAAAAAAAAAAAAAAAAAATTACTAACGAATAAATTATGAACTAATTATATTAATTTTTCCATTTTTTTATATATAACTGTTTTGTTTAAATAATAACATAAATATTTTTGGATGTGAAAAACTATAGATGGCAGGTAAAGAAAAAAGTGATATTTAAATTTCGGTGGGGAAAGAGCTCCAAAGTGACCGAGGTTTTGGATCGCATATGGGACCGGTTGATTCTCTCATCTGCTCGTAAAAGGCTGGGTTTGGAGAGGGAGAGGACGCGACAGGAAGCCATGGCAACCGAGATAGGACCATATGTTCTCGTTGATATTGGTGGTGATTATGATCATTTTGTCGAAAATCATGGTGCTGAGGATTTTATGGGCAATGATGATGCTAGGCGGATAGTGGCTGAGGTTGAGGGTGTTTCTTATCACAGTCCTGCCGTAAAATTCCAGACTTTCTCGGGCCAGAAACCTTGGATGGAGCTTGGCCGGGTGGGCCAAAAGTTCCCGAGTTGATACCTTCGTTCAAGTCGCATATAGCCGCATATGTTTGGATTAGACAGGAAATATGTGTTCTTTTGTTTAGTTATTTTTGTAAAATGCCCTATTTAATCTAACTCTTTGGTTTGTGATTGTGGAAATACATAAGAACGTAATAACAATAATAGAGAGAGAATGAGAGAACACAAGTGAACAAGATCCGTAGAGAGATAATTGTGGGTGTTTAGGGGAGGGAAAATTCTTATTTATAGAGGTGTAATTCACCGGAAGTTACAAAAGAGTTACAACTACTACAAAGTGTGGGGATAATGGGGTAGTGAAAAGTTGCGAATTCATAGTGGAATTTGGAGGTTACAACCTCTCATGTGGTAGGATAGGAAGACCCATTTTTACATGTTATTTACAACACCTCCCTTGGGTATTCCTATCAAAATACTACTGTGTTGTTCATGCTGTCTCGTTCAAACTGTTCGATTAATAAAAATTCAGTGGGAAAAAATAAAATCGGTTAGGAAAAGAGTAAAACGCACAATCTTTCCAATCTGCATGTGTCACCTCGTTAAAACCTTGGCGAGTAACGAACGAAGGAAAAAGAGCACAACAAAGCACCCGATTATTCTGAACTGAGTATCTACACGGTACTCCCCCACAAGTTAACTCTCCCAGATACGTACAAGGGAGTAAGCTCGGATAATCTACTGAAGTCAATGACCTAACATGTTTTCAAAAGTTGACTTTAAACAAAACTTAGTCTAAAAGTTGGAGTACTTTAAACATGTTTTCTTAATTTCATACTGAGTAGATAGACCTTAACATCCATTTTTCACCTAATACAATTTTCATCAGATACATTGAGATAGGTGAACTCGAGTTTGCTGATGTGTTTCGTCTTGAATCAAATATTGTATGGAATATTAGTGTTTTATGGGAATATAACCTCCATAGATAATTTCATGAATATTTCAACTTATTAGAACTTTCGGTTTAATAATTCATACACCACATGTTCATACACATTCATGAACTTCATAAGATAAACCATAACGAAGAACCAAAATCGCACTTATGTCACAAAATTACATATAACAGATAAACAATGGATCAATTGAATAGAATTCTCAATTAGAGATGGATCAATGTCTTCATCCAATAAAAACAATGAAAATTTGTCAAACATCAAAGACATATCATGATGCTCAATAGTATTGGTATAAAAGATAATCAAAACCGTATAGCTTGTCATGATATAAATCATAATTATCATGTATATATAACTAATACAAATGCTATGAACCAATTTGAAATGACTGAGATAGTTAGTTACTATTAACTAAATAGATTCATAATGTGAAATTCATACAATCACATTGAGAATAAGTGATAATACGTAAAGAGCCTGAGATAAAAGAATATATATGTCACCAGATTTCATCACTTTGAATCTCAAACATTGACATCATCATGTATAGCAAACAGAGAATCATATAACGTGATTGAGACGGCCAAATTAATGACAATATTTCATACTTGAACATGCAATACTTTTGCCCAATAATAAGATATCATTTCACATGCTCAGAGCAATTAATATACGAAATATGAAGACATTTTAATCACACTATAGAATAAAGATTACCAATCAGATCATATTTTCAAATTATCCAGGGTATAAATGAAGTAATGACTTGAACATAAATATATACTTCATATATTTCATGCCATTAAATAGATCTATCATGCATATCTTACGAAATCAAAATTGCAAGGCGATTAAAGTTTATTTGAAACACTTAAATCCAAATATTACGAAGGATATTATATTATGCATTCTTCCGAGATTAACGTTTCACATACAAACCCGGATCACAAGTTCTCCAAGTAACCTTGTCCTACGAACAATTACCTTTCCACGAGCACCTCGAATTCTTCGAGTATCCTCTCCACACGAACGATTGTCTTTCCACGATAACGGCGAGCACTTTGTGCTAATAACGTGTTGTAAAATGACTTATTTAAAATAGCTCTTTGGTTTGTGATTGTGGACATACATAACAACGTAATAACAATAATAGAGAGAGAATGAGAGAACACAAGTGAACAAGCTCTGTAGAGAGATAATTGTGGATGTTTAGGGGAATGGAAATTCTCATTTATATTGGTGTAATCCACTGGAAGTTACAAAGGAGTTACAACCACTACAAAGTGTGAGGATAATGGGATAGTGAGAAGTTGAGAATCTATAGTGGAATATGGAGGTTACAACCTCTCATGTGTTAGGATAGGAAGACCCATTTTTTATATATTTGTGTATTATAGGTGATTTAGTAATGTGTTTTTTTAAACTTTATTTTTATTTAATTTTATTATTTTTTTTTAAATTTTTAAAAAAAGTTTTAAATTTTTTTAGGCCAAAGTCCGATTTTTATTCCATAAAATGATTACACGGGCCTCGTTAAAAATCTTATGGGTCTTCACAATGAAAGAGTACCCCGCAAAATGAAAATAAAATCGGAAAGTATACCTATCTATCACCCTACCAAGACGAGCCTCCCAAAATGAGGTATATAGCGTTTTCAAAAAACTAGAAAGGGACATGTGCGTTGAACGTGAATAATTGAGGGATTTTTGTGCCCAAGTCCCTAACCAAACATCTTTATTATTCTAGATTTATGGGCTATATCTCTTTCACCAATAAGCCCATCCCTTTAATATTTATTATAAATAAATGAAACATTCGTGTATATGACAATATTACCCCCAATCTTTTATACACAATTCTTAATTGTAACCCCAATTTAATCAATTTTGACCATAAAAATCCAATTTCGACTTTTTTTTTTCAAACTTTTTTTGCCGCCGGTCTCCGGCGTTGACTTTTTGAATTTTATTTTTATTTTTATTTTTTTTCTTTAGGATTTTTTTGCCGGTTTCTGGCGTTGATTTTTTTTTAGTGTTTTTTTAAGGTTTATTTATTTATTTATTTTTTTTTCGTTTTTTTTACGTCCGCCGCTAAACGTTGACCGTAATTGTGCTGTCACTGACAGTAAATTAACGTAATTATACTGTTAATGACAGTTAATTAACGTAATTGTACTGCCGTTGACAATACATTTATGTAATTGTTCTGCCGTTGACAGTAAATTAACGTACTATTATCATTTTTTATTTTTTGCTATTTTTTTAATTTTGTTTGATTTGTTGACAAGTTAACGTAATTATATTACTGTCGTTGACAGTAAAATAACTGTAAACACAATAATATTACTGTCAACAACATCAATATTATTATTATTTTGAGTTTTTTGTTTTGTTTGAGTTATTCACGGAGTAACGTAATAATATTACTGTCTATTATTTTAATATTATTGTAAACACAATAATATTACTGTGGTTGACGGTAATATTACTGTTGTTACAGTAATATTGCTGTCAACCACATCAATATTATTATTTTGTTTGGATTTTTTTGTTTGTTTGAGTTATTCACGGAGTAACGTAATAATATTGGGAGTAGTATAAATAGAAGTGGTTGGTGCACTTGCATTAAGTAGCATTTGACTTGAGTTTTGAAGGAGAGCATATTTGTAAGTAGATAATTTTTCACTTTGAAGACTTTGACTAAGGTAAGAGAAAATCTCCTTTCTTTCTTTAATTATTCTTTTCCCTCATCTCTCTCCTCTCTTCTCATCTTTTTCTTTTTTTAGTTCTTCACACTTTCCCCTCCCCTCTTGCTATATATCCTTTTATTTTTTTTTTAATTTTTTTTGGAGTTGAATGGGTTGGACGTTGTTGGCGAGCCAAGTGATGAGTTGGTGGAGGTAGTGTTAGAGTAGGTGACCGAAGAGACAACTAATTGTTGTGTTTTCTCACGCTACTCGAAAATAATCTATTTCGTATTAATGATAAATACCCCATTTGGCATTCTATATCTTTGTCCTTTGCATAAGCATAGATGTAGTCCTTACAGTTACTTAATTACTGTAAATAGATCTAGTAGAATCGTGAGATTATTTATTTAAGATAGTAACTGTTAAACATAGTTCCTAGTCAACGGGCTACGCCACTAATGAGGATATCGGCCTTTCCCATTCGAGACTAGTGCTTCGTTTATGTGTATTGCGTCTCATCAGTAAACGGTGTTGTGATATCAGCATACATAAGTGGGTGCTCATAAGTTGATGGGTTCACCGAACTCCCTCAATCTAGAGATCTCTAAGTGGTTCCCAATAATCGAGTAGAGGTTTCTATCATATAGTTGTACACCATTAATGCTTAAAGACCCAGACATCACCGTGACTTCACTAGAGGACCAACTGTATTGTGACCTGTCCCTGAGTTCTACCGAAGATCGCCCCAAGGGCCAGTGTTCGTGCAGTCCGAAATCTAGTGGGAGGTCTGTGCATTGTAGTAGGAGATTCGATCACTTGATTAGTCATGGATATCCTGTGTGTTCTTGCGATTTATACTCCATGAAGTCTGCGATCATAGCTGAAAGTGTCGTGATTAGAGAAATATGTTTCTCTAATCAAACACGAACGGATTATATAATCGAGAATGTACACAGTTATTGAACTCATAAAGAGGTCTTGATGAACCAAAGCCTCTAGTTCAATCGGGATATATGTATCGAAGGGATCGTACTGTACGTTAACTATATCACATGGTTCTTGCAGGCAATTCATTTGTATTTAGGGAATCATGACGCGTAGTTGCTAGACGCCAATCTTGATTCATTGGGTAGTTAAGTTGAAACTAGCTTCAACTTAAACCACAATGGGTTGCGGGCCCACGGCTAGCTTACACCTGAACCATTGAGGGTCACACTGCTCGTGTACTTGAGATTCTTAATGCAACGAGCTAAGATTAATTAGCTAATCTTAGTGTAATTGGAAGTCAATGTGATTGAGTCCAACATTCGTAATTGTAATTACGGATGAGAATAAGTAGACGAAAAGAATTCAACGGAAAGTTTGTGAACTTTCTACATTGGGAAGTTTCCCGATTAGGCAAGTCCTAAATTAGGGTTTCCAATTTCAAAAATAGTAAATTGCAAAGTGGTGCTCGTATCGACGAGAATTTGTGCTCGTCATCAAAATATAATTGTTATATTTTTGCGAGCATTCGTTTGTTAAAAACGTGCCGAGAAAGAGAGTGGACTTAAGCTGTTGGGTCTAGCCTAACTTAAGGCATGTTACGGTTTTTAAAAGGACCATATAAATAGAATTTATATGTTGGGAATCAGGCACGTGTACGCAGCGGAAAACAAAAATTTTATGCGAATTAAACGAATTTAAATCACATAATCACATGCCCGACATTTATTAAACAATTAATTGCGTACCTTTGCGGTTCCAGCGAAAATTTAAAACGACAATCATGCGAATTAATTTAATCGACAATAAATCAATTAGCATGCTCGCAGTAAATCATTTAGCATGCTCGCAGTAAATAATGAATTTCATATAAATATAAAATACATATTACTTCACGAAACATACTACGAACATGGATAATTTAATCTAATTAAATTAAAAACCTAACGAATACCGGATTCGAGAATTTACCTCTTGAAGCATGAGGTTGCGGACGAATCGAAGCAAGACTGCCACGGAAACCAATCCGTGCAATCGGGGAGCGGCGACGGCGAAGCAGCGGCGGCGGCGGTGCAAGCGATGGCCAGCGCGTGATCCTCACGCGCTGTCTTCGGGTGGCGCGTGAGAGCATGTGCGTCGTCGGATCGGGGCTGCTCCTCTGTTATTCGAATCTTTGATCTTCCTCTTCTCGGATTTCACCTCGTATACTTCGATCTACTAAATACGTGGCACTAGACACGCAAAAGTTAGAATATACGGAAGAAAAGAAAAGAAGAAAATAACTACCAAGAGATCGGCCAAAGGAGGCCGATTCCGGCGACAAAACGACGGCAACGGCGGTAGTGGCCGTGGGTGAGATCGGCCGAGAGAGACAGAGACGAGCGGCTAGGGTTTGTGAGATGTGTTGTATTTTGTGCAAGACCTATAAATCATGTATTTATAGTGTCTTGTATAAAAGCCCTAACGGGCTTAAGTTGGACCGGACCCAACAACTTAAGTTCGTTAGTTATTTACTCACTCGTCTCTCACAACTCAATGATCGGAAAATTGTAACGATTACATTTTCGGATTCATTGTAATGTCCTCGTCGTTACGAGTGCCAATTCTCGATTTCCAATTTCTAAAAGGGGAAACCCTAATTCAGTGCACTTTCTAAATTTGGAAACTTCCCGATTTAGAAAGTTCACTAAGATGTTCGCCTATTCTTTTCCTTTTCTTGTTCTCATTCATAATTCTAAATTACGAATGTTGGACCCAATCATATTGACTTCCAATCATGCAAAGATAAAATATTTTTTTCTCTGACCCTCGATGATTCAGCTGTAAGCTAGCCGTGGGTCCACAACCCTTTGTGGTCTAAACTTGTCCCTTAGAGTTGCTAGATTGGCGTCTAGCAACTACGCGTCATGATTCCCTAAATACAAATGAAGTGCCTGTAAGAACCTTTTGATATAGTTAACGTACAGTACGATCCCTTCGATTCATATGTCCAGATCGAATTAGAGGCATTGGTTCATCGAGACCTCCTTATTAGTTCAATGACTGTGCGATCGTTCTAAGTGTTGTAACCGGTACGTGCATGAATTAGAGAATCGAATTCTCTAATCATCACTTAGTCAGCTCTGGCCAGAGACTTAGAGATTACAAACTATGAGAACACACAGGACATCCAAGACTATTCTAGCGATCGAATCCCCGACTACAATGCACAGACCTCCCACTATATTTCGGACTGCACGAACACTGGCCCTTGGGGCGGTCCTCGGTGGAACTCTGTTGGGGATCGTGCATGTATACGCAGCGGAATTTAAAAATTTTAGATCGAACTAGTTTCGATTACATGCATAAACTAATCACATAGTCAACGTACCTTAACGCTTCCGCCATACATATGGTAATTATCGATTTAATTGAAAAACACGTAAAACCGAAAATTACGAAACATGCTTGTTCATCATTCAATAAAATCGAAACACGTAATCACATATTACTCATAATCATAAATTATAATTCATACAAACATGCTCGAATTAATTTACGAAAGTTTCAATTTATTTACCTCTTGTAGCGTGAGATTTCGACGAATCGAAACCTAGAACCAATCACGTACAAGCTGCAAATTACCAATCCTCGGGGCTGCAACTTACAGCTGGAGCAAGCTGATCGAGCAAGCGACGAACGGCGGCGCGTGGCAGCAGCAGCGGCGGTGCGTGAGCGGCGTAACGGCGCGTGCGGCGGTGCAGCGGCGGTGCGTGGATTCGTCGGGGCAGCAACTCCTCTCCAATTAGGTTTCACCTCGTATTTTCGACCCACTCGAACTACAACACTAGATGTAAACGAGTTAGATAAACAACAAGAATAAAACGAAGGAGACGAGAGGAGAAAACCGGCGGTTTCCGGCGGTGATCGGCGGTGGCGCGGCGGGGCAGCAACGGCCGAAGAGGATGAGCGGCTAGGGTTTGGTGCTAAAAATCTGATCTCAAACTCTTGTTTGAGGTCTATTTATACTTAGGGTTTTCAACCCTAGTGGGTTTAAGTCATTGGGCTTGACCCACTGATGCATTAAGCCCATTCCCTCGTCGGCCTCGTTTCTAATAAACGATCGTTCACAAAATTATAACAAAATTATATTTGTGACGAGCTCAAAGTCCTCGTCGATACGAGTGCCTCTTCGAAATTTCCAATTTCCAAAATTAGAAACTTCCACTTTAGTGGACTTGCTAAATCGGGAAACTTCCCAATTTAGAAAGTTTACAAAATTCCGCATTTCTCTCTTTCTCCACGTTTATTCCGATTCGCAATTCACAATTACGAATCTTGGATTAAAACATATCGACATCCAGTCGTTCAAAGATTAACACATTAATCTATGCTTGTTGTTATCAAGGATCTATATTACACGAGAAGTGTGACCCTCAATGGTTCAGGTGTATGCTAGCCGTGGGCTCACAACTCTTTGTGATTCGAACAACACATTGTTCTTATACGAACTCCTCCCAAGAGTCCCGATTAGAGTAAAACTCATTTTACCTAATCCCCGATCAAATCGGTGCCCAACGAATCAAGATTGGCGTCTAGCAACTACGCATCATGATTCCCTAGATACAAGTGAAGTGCCTGCAAGAACCTTATGATATAGTTAGCGTACAGTACGATCCTTTCGCAGCACATGTCCCGATTGAACTAGAGTCATTGGTTCACCGAGACCTCTTATAAAGTTCAATAACCGTGCGAACGTTCTAGGTATTATAAATCCGTTCGTGTGCGACTTAGGGAAACACATTTCCCTAATCACCCCACTATCAACTCTGGCCAGAGATTCCTTGGATTATAAAGCGTCAGAACACACAGGACATCCATGACTACTCAAGCGCTCGAATCCCCTACTACAATGCACAGACTTCACACTAGATTTCGGATTGCACGAAGGTTGGCCCTTGGAGTGGTCCGCTGTGGGACTCAGGGACAGGTCACGATACAATCGGTCTTCTAGTGAAGTCACGGTGATGTTTGGGTCTTAAGGACTAATGGTGTACAACTATATCTTAGAAACCTATTACTCGATGAATGAGAACCACTTATAGATTTCTAGGGCGAGGGAGTTCAGTGAACTCATCCAGTATGAGCACCCACTCAAGTATGACGATGTCACAACACCGAGGACTGATGAGATGCAGTACACATACACTAAGTGCTAGTCTCAAAAGGGAAAGGCCGGTATCCTCATTATTGGCGTAACCCATCGACTAGGAACAAGGTTTAACAGTTACATTACATTGCTGAGTTATCTCACGATTCTACTAGATCAACTCACAGTAATAGAGTAACTCGTTAGGACTATATCTATGCTGCTTGCATGGGATAACAGATATAGAATGCCAAATGAAATATTTTATTATTATGAACGAAAAACGATTGTTTTATTACAAGAAATAAGATAAAGACCACAGCCACAAGTTGGCTTGTTGGTCACCTACTCCAACAATCTCCCACTTGACCTAAAGCCAACTACTCATAAATCTAAGTCCCATCGACTCTCGATGTTTCTCGTGGACTGATCCTGACAATGGCTTGGTGAAGGGATCCGCAATATTGTCCTCCGAGGTGACTCTGTCTAGCTTGACTTTACCTCTCTCTATGATCTCTCGAATCACATGGTATTTTCTCAACATATGCTTCGACTTCTGATGAGCTCTTGGTTCCTTAGCTTGCGCTACGGCTCCGTTGTTATCGCAGTACAACCGTACTGGATCGCTAGCGTTTGAAAATACACCCAACTCTTGGATGAATTTCCTAATCCATGACCCTTCCTTTGAAGCATCTGATGCTGCAATATATTCAGCCTCGGTGGTGGAATTAGCCGTCGTGCCTTGTTTGGAACTCTTCCAACACACGGCACCCCCGTTGACTTTGAATATATACCCCGAGTTTGACTTCGAGTCATCCACGTCCGATTGAAAACTAGAATCCGTGAAGCCTTCTAATTTCAACTCGGTATCCCCATAGACCAAAAACAAATCTCGAGTTCTTCGCAAGTACTTGAGAATGTCCTTCACAGCCTTCCAATGGGCTGGGCCGGGGTCGGACTGATATCTGCTTGTGACGCTCACATCATACGCAATATCAGGTCGTGTACACAGCATGCCATACATTATGCTTCCTATAGCGGATGCATAAGGTGTCCTTTTCATCTCCTCGATTTTCTTTTGCATTTGAGGACGCATGGATTTCGAGAGACGAACCCCATGGGACATTGGCAAGAATCTCTTCTTGGATTCTTCCATGCTAAACCGTTTAAGAACGGTGTCTATGTACATGGATTGGGACAAGCCAAGTAATCTCCTCGATCTATCTCTATAGATCCGTATTCCCAATACGTAGGATGGTTCTCCCAAATCCTTCATCGAGAAACGTGTGGATAACCATACTTTAGTTGACTGTAACATCCCAACATCATTCCCCATGTGTAGTATGTCATCAACATAAAGTACAGGGAAAGTCACTGCACTCCCATTAACCTTCTTGTAGACACAAGGTTCCTCCGGGTTTTTCACAAATCCAAACTCTTTGATAGTTGTGTCGAACCTTTTGTTCCAACTACGGGATGCTTGTTTCAATCCGTAAATGGATCGCTGGAGTTTGCAAACCTTTTGCTCATCTCCAGAAGATATGAAGCCTTCCGGCTGCGCCATGTAAATTTCTTCCTCAATGTCCCCATTAAGGAAAGCGTTCTTCACATCCATTTGCCATATCTTGTAGTCATACCACGCAGAGATGGCCAGCAAAATCCTAATGGACTTAAGCATAGCAACTGGAGAGAAGGTTTCCTCATAGTCAACTCCTTGCTTTTGAGTATAACCCTTCGCTACCAATCTAGCCTTGTAGGTCCATACCTTTCCATCTACTCCAATTTTCTTCTTATAGATCCACTTGCAGCCTATTGGAACAATTCCTTCGGGTGGATCTACCAAGGTCCATACCTTGTTGGAGTACATAGAGTCCATTTCGGATTTCATGGCATTAAGCCAATGTCCCTTGTCTGTATCCGATACAGCTTCGTTGAAAGTTCTAGGATCACATCCTTGGTCAACTTCATCAACGAGGAATAACCTATCGGGCGCTCTCCGAACTCTTTCGGATCTACGCAGCGACGGTTCAGGAAGTATATTAGTGGTTTGTTGAATTGGTTCATTATCTGATTGTTGTGCTTGAACTTCAGATTGTGGTTCTCGAACTTCTTCGAGATCAACTACACTGCCCTTTCTATCCGATAGAAATTCCTTCTCAAGGAACACGGCATTTCTCGAGACGAACACCTTTGCCTCGGAAACATAGTAGAATTCGTATCCCCATGGAATCCTCGGGATACCCCACAAAATAGCATAGGTCGGATTTCCTATCCAACTTATCTCCCACTAGCCACTTCACGTAAGCGGGACAACCCCATATCCTTATATGTTTAAACGTGGGTTTCTTGGAGTGCCAAAGTTCATAAGGTGTGGAGTTAACTGCTTTGGTATTAACCCTATTCAGCAAATACACGACAGTTAGGAGTGCATGACCCCACAGGTATGCCGGTAGCTCGGTGAACCCCATCATAGATCGAACCATGTCTAACAGTGTTCGATTCCGACGTTCGGAAACTCCATTAAGTTGAGGAGTTCCAGGAGGAGTCCACTGAGACAGAATCCCATTCTCTTTAAGATAGTCTATAAACTCAGTACTTAAGTATTCGCCACCACGATCGGATCGTAGTTTCTTAATAAGTCTACCGAGTTGGTTTTCTACTTGGTGTCTAAAATCTTTGAACTTTTCAAAAGTTTCAGACTTATACTTCATTAAGTACACGAAACCATACCTAGAATAATCATCGGTAAAGGTAACGAAGTAGTTAAAACCACCCCTAGCACCAACGCTTAGTGAACCATACACGTCTGAATGGATCAAATCCAAAAGACCCTCGGCTCGTTCCATCTTCCCTTTGAAGGGAGTCTTGGTCATTTTTCCTTTAAGGCAGGACACACAAGTTTGAAGTGATTTCACGTCCTCCAAGGAGAACAATCCTTCACTTACAAACTCGTTCATCCTTCTCAAGGAAATATGACCCAGTCGAGCGTGCCAAAGTTTGTGCGGGGTTAAGACTTATATCTTTTCGTTTTGCTGATATAACGTTAATAGGTATTTCATTTGGATCTAGTTCATATAAGTTGTTTATAAGTTGTCCCTTACAAATCATATTTTGATCCTTTTGTATAATGCAAATCGAATTTCCAAAAACAAAAGTAAAACCTTCATTATCCAAAACAGGAATAGAAATAAGGTTTCGAATAAGTGACGGAACAAATAAACAATTGTTCAAAACAATGGAAAAACTAGAATTCAAAACAGAAAGATAAATTGTCCCAATGGCTTCAGCAGCAACCCTTGCTCCGTTGCCCATTCTTAGGTAGGTCTCACCCACATTAAGCTTCCTACTTCTTGTCATGAGCTGCAAATCATTACAAAGATATGAGCCACAACCAGTATCCAATACCCAAGCAGAAGATTTAACGGACAAATTAACTTCAACTAAATACGTACCCTTTTCAGAACGTTTCTGATCGAGGTAAGCCTTGCAGTTGTGTCGCCAATGGCCCTTCTTTCCACAATGATGGCAAGCGTCATCAACTTGCTTGGTGACCTTGTCATTCTTCACTCCGCTCGACTCGCCCTTCTCAAGTTTCTTGCTCGGGCCGAAACTTCTTTCTTTCCTTTTCTTCTGGAAAGAACCATTCTTCGCAGAAGGAGCAACTAGGAGAACAAATTTCTCCTTCTTGATCGTGGACTCATAGCTGACCAACATGTTTAACAACTCATCCAATGGTGGATCGAGCTTGTTCATGTTGAAGTTCACTATGAACGATTCATATGAACTAGGAAGGGACAGTAGGATCAAATCCACCGAGAGCTCGGCCGGGAGGGTGACATCAAGGCTCACCAACTTCTTAAGGAGAGTGATCATCTTGAGACCGTGCTCGTGGACCGAAGCCCCTTCACGCAGCCTCATGGTGATCAACTCCTTGGTAGCTGAGTACCTCGATGCCCTAGTATTCTCACTGTACATGCTTTCAAGATGATGCTTGATATCGTAAGCATGCACGTGAGACTCATACTTCCTCGCGAGCTCTGGCACCATGGATGCTAGCATGTAGCACCTCGCATGGAGGTCGTCCTTCTTCCATGCCTCGAAAGTGGCAGTCTCGTCAGCACTAGCAGTCGCAGGAAGAGCAGCGGGGGGACGTTCATTGAGCACATAGAGACGCTCCTCGACTTGGAGCACAAGTTTCAGATTGCGAAGCCAATCCAAATAGTTTGGACCGGTGAGTTTGTTTTGGTCGAGGATTGAGGAAAGGGGATGTTTGGACATTGTTGCTGAGAAAATTTTTAGAAGACAATAATTAGAGTTTAGTTCGTAATAATCGTTACAATTAAAATTTTGGACTTTTATGTTTTAACTGTTCTCCCACTAATTTTATCGAATTCCACCACCCTCTAGCAGACAATCGAGAAAACTTATTTTTCTTTAATGGGCTTTAGGTCCAATAGCGCTAATGTAACCCGTAGTTAATCTATCCCGATTACATAAGCCTAAAGGTAGAGTACTATCAATCACATCACTATGTGACCCTAAAGTTCGATTTACCTCACACTTGATAATGACCTAAGTTAATCTAGCGAATATCAAAATCTTCGTGTGTCAAGTCTAGCCTACCAATATGAGATGTCATAGATCCAACTATATCAAACTAATGCAATCCCTAGTTAATCTAGCCGACCACATTAATCTAATATAATTTTATCTATGACCGTATCTCCATCTAATGTCAATTCAATTACAGCTTATCCCACAATAGCACTCCCCGCTAACATGGCTTACTGCACTATTATGAGAGGCTACACATAATTTAATTGTTGGTAGAAGGAAAGAAAAAATTCAACAATTTGATTTTTCTTTATAGCTTGATAATTATTCTTGATTAAGAATGAGGGATTTTATTTATTAAATCTTATTAGCTCATCGGAAGTTTTAGGTTATGATCGTTTGTGATTCCTACAACTATGTTCTCTAGGTATGTGGAAACGCATATTGATCCTAAGAGAGACACACGATCATCATCGTTCTTAATCACAATTATTCATCTCATGAATTAATAAATAAATATGATTAATTGCAAATATAATTAACGGACTCCCTTCATTCATAAATCAATCAAATAAGAATGAAGTCCATTAATTATTTGCCATCTAATTTGTGTTCCATTAATTAAACTAATTTAACGATTAAATTAAATAATTAATCCAACACTATTCTTTGAATTCAAATTAAATTAATGGATCAATTATCTAATTGGGTTTAATTGATAAATAATTTCAAAAATTAAAAATCAATTAATTTTAATATTAATATCAGAAAATTAAATTAATTTTTTTTTGTTGTGTGCTGACCGGACCGGTCGGACCGGTCAGACCGGACCGGTTCGGTCAGCTGAAAAGCAGCAGCAAAAAAACGATTTTATAAATTAATTTTTTTTTATATTTTCTGAAATATTCAAAATATTTAATTAATATTAAACCACCCAATTTGATAACACAAAAAATTCAACAATTCAACAAATCGAAGCATGCTTTCGAAAACGATAAACACGTTGACAAATAAACGATTAACCCGTGGCTCTGATACCACTGTTGGGGATCGTGCATGTATACGCAGCGGAATTTAAAATTTTTAGATCGAACTAGTTTCGATTACATGCATAAACTAATCACATAGTCAACGTACCTTAACGCTTCCGCCATACATATGGTAATTATCGATTTAATTGAAAAACACGTAAAACCGAAAATTACGAAACATGCTTGTTCATCATTCAATAAAATCGAAACACGTAATCACATATTACTCATAATCATAAATTATAATTCATACAAACATGCTCGAATTAATTTACGAAAGTTTCGATTTATTTACCTCTTGTAGCGTGAGATTTCGACGAATCGAAACCTAGAACCAATCACGTACAAGCTGCAAATTACCAATCCTCAGGGCTGCAACTCACGGCTGGATCAAGCTGATCCAGCAAGCGACGAACGGCGGCGCGTGGCAGCAGCAGCGGCGGCGCGTGAGCGGCGGTGCGTGGATTCGTCGGGGCAGCAGCTCCTCTCCAATTAGGTTTCACCTCGTATTTTCGACCCACTCGAACTACAACAATAGATGTAAACGAGTTAGATAAACAACAAGAATAAAACGAAGGAGACGAGAGGAGAAAACCGGCGGTGATCGGCGGTGGCGCGGCGGGGCAGCAACGGCCGAAGAGGATGAGCGGCTAGGGTTTGGGCGGCTAGGGTTTGGTGCTAAAAATCTGATCTCAAACTCTTGTTTGAGGTCTATTTATACTTAGGGTTTTCAACCCTAGTGGGTTTAAGTCATTGGGCTTGACCCACTGATGCATTAAGCCCATTCCCTCGTCGGCCTAGTTTCTAATAAACGATCGTTCACAAAATTATAACAAAATTATATTTGTGACGAGCTCAAAGTCCTCGTCGATACGAGTGCCTCTTCGAAATTTCCAATTTCCAAAATTGGAAACTTCCGCTTTAGTGGACTTGCTAAATCGGGAAACTTCCCAATTTAGAAAGTTTACTAAATTCCACATTTCTCTCTTTCTCCACGTTTATTCCGATTCGCAATTCACAATTACGAATCTTGGATTCAATCATATCGACATCAAATCATTCAAAGATTAACACATTAATCTATGCTTGTTGTTATCAAGGATCTATATTACACGAGAAGTGTGACCCTCAATGGTTCAGGTGTATGCTAGCCGTGGGCTCACAACTCTTTGTGATTCGAACAACACATTGTTCTTATACGAACTCTTCCCAAGAGTCCCGATTAGAGTAAAACTCATTTTACCTAATCCCCGATCAAATCAGTGCCCAACGAATCAAGATTGGCGTCTAGCAACTACGCATCATGATTCCTTAGATACAAGTGAAGTGCCTGCAAGAACCTTATGATATAGTTAGCGTACAGTACGATCCTTTCGCAGCACATGTCCCGATTGAACTAGAGGCATTGGTTCACCGAGACCTCTTATAAATTTCAATAACCGTGCGAACGTTCTAGGTATTATAAATCCGTTCGTGTGCGACTTAGGAAAACACATTTCCCTAATCACTCCACTATCAACTCTGGCCAGAGATTCCTTGGATTATAAAGCGTCAGAACACACAGGACATCCATGACTACTCAAGCGCTCGAATCCCCTACTACAATGCACAGACTTCACACTAGATTTCGGATTGCACGAACGTTGGCCCTTGGAGTGGTCCGCTGTGGGACTCAGGGACAGGTCACGATACAATCGGTCCTCTAGTGAAGTCACGGTGATGTCTGGGTCTTAAGGACTAATGGTGTACAACTATATCTTAGAAACCTATTACTCGATGAATGAGAACCACTTATAGATTTCTAGGGCGAGGGATTTCAGTGAACTCATCCAGTATGAGCACCCACTCAAGTATGTCTATGTCACAACACCGAGGACTGATGACACACAGTACACATACACTAAGTGCTAGTCTCAAAAGGGAAAGGCCGGTATCCTCATTATTGGCGTAACCCATCGACTAGGAACAAGGTTTAACAGTTACATTACATTGCTGAGTTATCTCACGATTCTACTAGATCAACTCACAGTAATAGAGTAACTCGTTAGGACTATATCTATGCTGCTTGCATGGGATAACAAATATAGAATGCCAAATGAAATATTTTATTATTACGAACGAAAAACGATTGTTTTATTACAAAAAATAAGATAAAGACCACAGCCACAAGTTGGCTTGTTGGTCACCTACTCCCACAAACTCAGGGACAGGTCACGATACAGCTGGTCCTCTAGTGAAGTCACGGTGATGTCTAGGTCATAAGGACTAATTGTGTACAACTATACCATAGATATCTCTACTCGATTATTGAGGACCACTTAGAGATTTCTAGGGTGAGGGAGTTTAGTGAACTCGTCAACTTACGAGCACACACTTATGCATGCCGATATCCCAATACCGTTTACTGATGAGATGCAGTACACATACACTAAGTGCTAGTCTCTTAATGGGAAAGGCCGATATCCTCATTGGTGGCGTAACCCTTCGACTAGGAACACGTTTAACAGTTATAATACTAAAGTAAATATCTCACGATTCTAAACATCAATTACTAGTACTTGTAATAACTGTAAGGACTATATCTATGTTTGAGACAAATGGACAAAGATATAGAATGCCAAGGTGTTTTTATCATTAATACGAAAAAGGTTTATTTATTACAAGAATGAATGGAAAGACCACAACCACAAGTTGGCTTGTTGGTCACCTACTCTAAATATCTCCCACTTGACCTAAAGCCAACTATCTATGAATCGCAATCCCATCGACTCTCGATGTTTCTCATGGACCGACCTTGGTAAAGGCTTCGTGAAGGGGTCTACAACGTTCTCTTCCGAGGTGACTCATTCTACTTTAACTTCACCTCTATCAATGATCTCTCGGATCACATGATACTACCTCTGAATATGCTTGGACTTCTCATGAGATCTCGGCTCCTTAGCTTGCGCCACGGCTCCGGTGTTATCACAGTACAACGGTACTGGATCATTAGCATTAGAAATGACACCCAACTCTTGGATGAATTTCCTTATCCAAGTCCCTTGTTTTGCAGCTTCGGACGCTGCAATGTATTCAGCTTCGGTAGTGGAATCGGCCATCGTGCTTTTCTTGGAACTCTTCCAACACACGGCACCACCATTAAGCGTGAATATAAATCCCGAGTTCGACTTTGAGTCATCCACATCTGATTGAAAACTAGAGTCGGTAAAGCCCTCTAATTTTAACTCGGCACCCCCGTAGACGAAAAATATATCCTTAGTCCTTCGCAAGTACTTGAGGATATCTTTCACGGCCTTCTAGTGAGCTGGACCGGGGTTAGATTGATATCGGCTTGTGACACTCACAACATACGCAGTATCGGGTCTTGTACACAGCATGCCATACATTATGCTTCATATGGCAGAAGCATAAGACGTCCTTTTCATCTCCTCGATTTCACTAGGTGTCTGAGGACACATGGATTTCGAGAGACGAACCCCATGGGACATTGTCAAGAATCCCTTCTTGGATTCTTCCATTCTAAATCGTTTCATAACGGTGTCTATGTACAGGCTTTGGGATAAGCCAAGCATCTTTCTTGCTCTATCTCTATAGATCCGTATTCCTAATACGTAAGATGCTTCTCCTAAATCCTTCATTGAGAAAATTGTGGATAACCATGCTTTCGTTTGTTGCAACATTCCAACGTCATTCCCAATGAGAAGAATGTCATCAACATAAAGCACCAAAAATATCACTACCCTCCCACTAACCTTCTTGTATACACAAGGTTCCTCCGGGTTCTTCTCAAAATCAAACTCTTTGATAGTTGAGTCGAACCTAATGTTCCAACTATGGGATGCTTGTTTCAATCCATAAATGGATCGCTGGAGTTTGCAAACCTTTTGCTAACTTCCAGTAGATATGAAGCCTTCCGGCTGCGCCATGTAAATTTATTCCTCAATGTCTCCATTAAGGAATGCGGTCTTCACATCCATTTGCCATATCTCGTAGTCGTACCACGCAGCTATGGCCAGCAAAATCCTAATGGACTTCAGCATCGCGACTGGTGAAAAGGTTTCCTCATAGTCAACACCTTGCATTTGAGTATATCCTTTCGCTACCAATCTAGCTTTATAGGTCGATACCTTTCTATCTACTCCAATTTTCTTCTTATAGATCCACTTGCAGCCTATGAGACCTATTCCCTTAGGTGGATCTACCACGGTCCACACCTTGTTGGAGTACATGGAGTCCATTTCGGATTTCATGGCAGTTAGCCAATGTCCCATGTCCGCATCCGATACGGCCTCATTGTATGTTCTTGGATCTTGTCCAAGATCAACATGATCTTCATCATTTTCGAGGAAGAATAACCTATCAGGCATTTTCCGAACTCTTTCGGATCTATGCACTGAAGGTTTATGAGGTATATTAGTGGATTGTTGTATTGATTCGATTACTTGTTCTTGTGCTTGAACTTCACTTTGCGGTTCTTGAACTACTTCAAGTTCTATCATGCTGCCTTTTCTATCGGATAGAAACTCCCTTTCTAAAAATGTGGCATTTCTCGAAACAAACGTCTTTGCTTACTTGACAGAATAGAATTCGTATCCCATTGAGTCCTCGTTTTCTTCGTTGTACTTAGCCTATCACGTATCTAGTGCTGCGTGGATAGTAGATTGAATATACGAGGTGGAAATTAAGACGAGGAAGATTCTTGTTCCACCAACGCCGCCATTAGGGTTGCCTTCACGCGCCGCCACAAACCGATAATGTGAGAAGGCAATTCTGAAAAAACTGCTCTCGAATTTTCTGCACAGTCCAGCGAGAAAATTCGTCATAAATCAGACAATGATCGGATGGATGTGAAATTTTGATAGAAGCTTTCAGAGTCATTGTTCTAGAATACCACACAACAAATTGGTGATGCAGTCAATAACCATGGAGATATTGAAGTTGGAACATGCCTGTAATTTCAGATCAGAAAATAGGTTGGATCAGTAGGAGTGGGAAAAACAGCTAGCCATCTTCTCGATCTTCGTTCGATTCACACTTCAAAGGAAAAATCTCATTTTCCCTAATATATATATATATATATATATATATATATATATATATATATATATATATCGAAGGGAACCGGTTCGTAGCCCTTTAGGCCAAAATGCAACGGGGCGGGGAATGTTGAGTCGAACTCCTTCGGGTCTAAAGGTGTCGGGGCGGGGGTGTTTGGGGCGAAGCTTAGTGGGCCGAGAGTCCTTGGGTCCGGACGTCGTGGTCCGGGAGCTGTCGGGTCCGAGAGTAGTGGGCCGGGAGCCATCGGGTCTAAGAGTCGTGGACCGGGAGCAGTCGGGTTTGGGCGTCGTGGGCCGAGAGCTGTCGGTTTCAAGCCCGTGGGCCGGGAGCCGTCGGTTCCTAGCTTCGTGGGCCGTGAGTCGTTGGGTCGAGACTTTACCGGCCCGGGAGCTGTCGGGTTCAAGGGGTTCGGGTCCCGCGGCCGAGGCTAGTGGTGCGGCCAACGTTGTTGATCCTAAATTGATTTGGAAGACCCAGAGCATTGGGCGTGGTTTTGAAAGATTGATGTGTTCAGAACAAATCACAACTTGCGAAAATTAAAAAGGCACAAGGTGACGGTGTAAAACAAAGAACCCGAGCCTATAGGCCCGTTTCTCTCATATTAGGGCGACGGCGTTCATGTCCTTAGATCAGATTACTCGAAGGGAAAAATCGTTCGACAACATTTCATCCGAATGGATGGTTGGCGCTCACTGTTCGTACCTACTCTGTCGCGGTCACCGTCGGTGGAATCATTGGAGTTGGTTGATGTGGGGATAGAGCGTAGTGATGATGGGAGTAGTTTGAATGAGTTGGAGTTGCCAAAGGTGACGTCGGATGAGGCCATTGGGCCGAGTGAGAGACTTGTTCGGGAGCTCTTGGAGGAGTTAGACTTTGACACTTTGTTTGCCATGGATAAGTTGACGGAGATTCGTGCTTGCCTTGGGGTCGTTGGAGATGTGGAAATTAGAATGCCGGCCAAGGGTGATAGGTGTTATGCTCCATCGGTTGGCTTCTTTACCTTCTGTGGCGGCCCTCTCATGGTTGGAAGGACTCTACCACTCAATCCCCTTCTTGTAGAAATATGCCGAGGCGCCGGTATTTTTATTAGTCAACTATTTCCCAATGCCCACCTATATTTCCTCGGTTTTTGCCATCGAGCGGAAGTTGCACAAGTTCCCGTCTCCACCAAATTGTTCCATAGTTTGTTTATCGTGAGGCCGTTACTACCGGGAGGGCCGTATTTTCATTTTTACCCCCGGCCGTTGTCTAAGTTTTTGCTAAAATGTAGCTATAAATGGGACGACTGGAAGATGTGGTTCTTGTATGCTCGAAATGTTGAGGGGTTGGTTTCGCCGAAATAGGACGGAGGTTGCCCCGTTTTGGTGATGGAAGAGATGCTTGATTATCAAATGATGTGCGAAGGAATCGGATTTTTTGAAAAACTGTTCGACCCATGGACTCTAATTCCTCGGGGTAGAATTGACACCATTTTTCTTAGAAACATCATCCTTCCCTTTTTTAATTCCTTGCTTTTAGTTATTATTAATTCATTATATTATATTATTATTATTTATTTATCTTTCGTTTAAAATGCTCTAGCTTCCTCGTTTTTGTAGGTTAAAGGATGAGCTACTCGGAGCTGAAGAAATACCGTGCCATGAGGGATGAAGAATTAGCCAAGGTTGGTCGGCGGGACTCATTACCGACATCTCGGCCGAAGTTTGTTTAACCATCGACGGGGCGGGAGAATGATAACCGAAAGGGATCATTTAATCATCGGATTAAGGAAAGGACGCCGACCGATTGCGTGGGTGGATCTCGGAGTGTGCCGACGGCCGGGGTGGCCGACGGGCGCGCGGGTGGTGGGCGGCGGCTGACGGTGGGTAGAACTCGAACGGAGTCGGCGGGGTTTATATTACCCTCTCCCATCGTCATTTCTCGTACTCCTTCCATTTCCTCGAGGGAAAAGAGGGTTCGATCTTCGGATGATGGCGGGCCGGTCTCGGACTTAAGAGAGAAACGGCTTTGTGCCGCCGAGGTGGTTGCTCCGTTATCGGTCAAGGGTGCGGTTATTGACCCAGATCCGGTGCCTTTGCCTATGGGAGCCGGGAAAGGGTATTTTCTTTCGGGGACCAATCGAAACTTTGGCAGCGACTCGGTTTTCGATACACTTGATGATAGTTTGGCGGTGGAGAAGGTGTTAAGCTTCCCGACGGAATTTGATAAATCCCGACTTGCGTCGAAGTCGTTTGATGAAATGATTGGTGGATTGGGAGGAGATCTCTCCCGGGTTGGTGGCTCATTATTGCTTTATTATTACATCATTATTTCAACTTGCTATGTACATTCTATTATTCCGTATGTGTTTTTGATTGGTGTGCTTGTACCCTTTTTTCATAGGCTTTGATGAGGAATGTGCAAGGTTGCGTGAGGAATCGCGTTATACCAACTCCTTGTACGTGGACGCCCGAGATCACAATGCGGCTCTTAAAGTCGAAAATGGCGGCCTTAAGGGGTCTCTTGAAGAAAATAAGAATAAGTTGGCCAAGTTGGAGAAGAAGCATAAGCAACTATTGGCCCTTTGGGAGGGCAAGAAGAAAGAGCGTCGCAATACGGAGGCGGGGCGCAAAGAATTATACGCCGAATTGGAGAAGGAGAAGTTGGAGGCTACCTCTTTCTTGTCGGCTCATAGTGGGTCGGCCGGGGTGTTGGAGACCACGTTGGGTATCATGGTGATTGAGCAATTTAAGGCGAGTCCTAATTTTGCAAATTTGCAAAATGAGCATGCGGACAAGTTCTTTGATGAGATCGCCCGGCATTGCCGCCAATAAGGCCGTCGTTTGGGCATCGCCGAGGAGATTTTGAAGGCCATAGATCCTAGTGTCTTGGAGGTCGGGGAGATGATTGGGGCACTTGACGAAGTGGACGCTCAGGAGGAGCTCTTCGATGCCACCGCGCCTACGGTTGAGGGTGACCCCGCCACTTAGGGCTTAGTATATTTATATTTTCAGAGGTAGGTGATCGTATGAGAGCCGTAGTAACTTTATTTTTGATATACGTGCTCGTATGAGAGCCGTATTATTGCTAAGACGTGGTCTAGCTCATATTTTGTCGGGTTTCCTTGGATATACCGTTGGATTACTTTTCGCTCCGCCATCATATATATATGTGTTTTTTAGGAGGTGAACTAAAAAATATGCGCGCTTTTGCTATATGAATGGATTGTTTTAATCGCTCTTCAATTTTGCAGTTCTCATGCCCTTGTTACTTAGTGGCTGATCAGACTGCTTAAGTTTCTATATGAACATTCATGGCGGGGAGGGGCGCCTTGGACTTTTAGCCACTGTTTCTTTTGCTATTGCGGATGTTATGGGAGGGAAATAATAAGGGCCGAGCTGGCCAAGCGTATATGGCCGATGACATTTCCCCCTCTACCCCGTGTTTTAGCACTTGACCGTGGATCAAGTTTTTATTTATTTTTATTGTGTGTGTAGACAGTGAAGTAGGAGAAAGGTACGAGGGATGGTATGCCCCCCGGAACTGCTTCATTAATAATATGAAAACTGCGGCGGGCGACATGCCCCCGACTTGTTCGTGAAAAGCGGAAATAAATAAGTGGCGGGCCTCGCAGGACCGAAGTTTGGGAAATGGAAACCTTAAAGTAAAATATTTCTTCAAGTTAACGACGTTCCATGTACTCGGCATGTGCCGTCCGTCAATATGTTGGAGGCGGTATGCTCCTGCATAGACAAATTGGGTTATTTTGTACGGTCTTTCCCATTTTGGATCCAACTTGCCCACGACTTTGGAGATTCAAACCTTTCGGAGTACTACGTTTCTAACCTGGAATGTTCTTGACTTCACCCGTTGATTATATGGTTGCGCCATCCTGGCCTTTAGGCTGCCGCCCGGGTCGGCGTGGCCACCCTCACTTCCCCAAGGAAGTCTAGACTGGTCTGATTGCTGAGTCGTTATGCTGGATTGAGTAGTTCGCAATTCGCCATGAAGGTTGTCATATTTCGCTTGGAACCACTGCCTCCATTTCATATGCGAGGTTCAAGGGAGATCCCGCTTCGAAAAACTTGTTTCAAAGGAAAATTTGTCAAGACCACCGCTTGGTGGGATTGAAAATAGGGTCGTAACTTCCGGGCTGCGGTGACTAGTGCTAAGGCGAGCCGTTCTAACCTCGAACATTGTTGTTCGGTTCCTCGGAGGGCGCGACTGACATAGTTAACAGGTTGGTTCCTTCGCTCCCCCTCGCGTACCAAAACTGTTGGGGATCGAGCATGTATACGCAGCGGAATATATAAAATTTTAGATCGAACTAGTTTCGATTACATGCATGAACTAATCACATAGTCAACGTACCTTAACGCTTCCGCCATACATATGGTAATTTACGATTTTATTAAAACATGTAAAACCGAAAAATATAAAACATGCTTGTTCATCATATTGCAAAAATCGAAACACATAATCACATATTACTCATGCTCGTAAATTAAAATTCACACAAACATGTTCGAATCAAATTTACGGAAGTTCCGATTTAATTACCTCTTGTAGTGTGAGATTTCGACGAATCGAAATCCGAACTCAAACCCGTACAAGCTGCGTTATACCACACCTAAGGGCTGTAGGAATACCACCAAACGGCAGCTGGTCCGACGGTGAGGCGACGGCGGCGCGTGCGAGTCAGTGGCGGCGGCGCGTGGGGCGGTGCAGTGGCGGTGCAACGATGCCTTCGGGGCTGCAGCTCCTCTCCAATCAGGTTTCACCTCGAATAAACCGATCTCCCCCTATTGTAGCACTAGATACAAAGGGGTTAGATAACAAAGGAAATACGAGAGAAAGAGAAGAGAAAAACCGGCGGTTTCCCGGCGAATGGCGCCAGTGTGGCGGGGCAGCGGCGGCCGAGAGGGTTGGGCAGCTAGGGCAGGACGGCTAGGGTTTTTAGGAGTAAAAATCTGATCTCAAACTCTTGTTTGAGGTCTATTTATACTAGGGTTCTCAACCCTTGTGGGTTTAAGTCATTGGGCTTGACCCACTGATGCATTAAGCCCATTCCCTCGTCGGCCTCGTTTCTAGTAAACGATCGTCCACAAAATTATAACAAAATTATATTCGTGAAGAGCTTAAAGTCCTCGTCGATACGAGTGCCTCTTCGAAATTTCCAATTTCCAAAAGTGGAAACTTCCACTTCAGTGGACCTGTTAAATCGGGAAACTTCCCAATTTAGAAAGTTCACTAATTTCCGCATGTCTCTTTCTCTACGTTCATTCCGACTCGTAATCCACAATCACGAATCTTGGACTCAATCATATTGACCTCCAACTTTGCAAAGATTAACATATTAACCTATGCTCATTGTTATCAAGGATCCGTATTACACGAGAAGTGTGACCCTCAATGGTTCAGGTGTATGCTAGCCGTGGGCTCACAACTCTTTGTGATTCGAACAACACATTGTTCTTATACGAACTCCTCCCAAGAGTCCCGATTAGAGTAAAACTCATTTTACTTAATCGCCGATCAAATCGGTGCCCAACGAATCAAGATTGGCGTCTAGCAACTACGCATCATGATTCCCTAGATACAAGTGAAGTGCTTGCAAGAACCTTATGATATAGTTAGCGTACAGTACGATCCCTTCGCAGCACATGTCCCGATTGAACTAGAGGCATTGGTTCACCGAGACCTCTTATAAAGTTCAATAACCGTGCGAACGTTCTAGGTATTATAAATCCGTTCGTGTGTGACTTAGGGAAACACATTTCCCTAATCACCCCACTATCAACTCTGGCCAGAGATTCCTTGGATTATAAACCGTTAGAACACACAGGACATCCATGACTACTCAAGCGCTCGAATCCCCTACTACAATGCACAGACTTCACACTAGATTTCGGGTTGCACGAACGTTGGCCCTTGGAGTGGTCCGCTGTGGGACTCAGGGATAGGTCATGATACAATTGGTCCTCTAGTGAAGTCACGGTGATGTCTGGGTCTTAAGGACTAATGGTGTACAACTATATCTTAGAAACCTATTACTCGATGAATGAGAACCACTTATAGATTTCTAGGGCGAGAGAGTTCAGTGAACTCATCTAGTATGAGTACCCACTCAAGTATGCCGATGTCACAACACCGAGGACTGATGAGATGCAGTACACATACACTAAGTGCTAGTCTCAAAAGGGAAAGGCCGGTATCCTCATTATTGGTGTAACCCATCGACTAGGAACAAGGTTTAACAGTTACATTACATTGCTGAGTTATCTCATGATTCTACTAGATCAACTCACAGTAATAGAGTAACTCGTTAGGACTATATCTATGTTACTTGCATGGGATAAGAGATATAGAATGCCAAATGAAATATTTTATTATTACGAACGAAAAACGATTGTTTTATTACAAGATAAAAAGAAAAACCACAGCCACAAGTTGGCTTGTTGGTCACCTACTCTAACAATCTCCCACTTGACCTAAAGCCAATTACTCATAAATCTAAGTCCCATCGACTCTCGATGTTTCTCGTGGACTGATCCTGACAATGGCTTGGTGAAGAGATCTGCAATATTGTCCTCCGAGGTGACTCTGTCTAGCCTGACTTCACCTCTCTCTATGATCTCTCGGATCACATGGTATTTTCTCAACACGTGCTTCGACTTCTGATGAGCTCTTGGTTCCTTAGCTTGCGCTACGGCTCCGTTGTTATCGCAGTACAGCCGTACTGGATCGCTAGCGTTCGGAAATACACCCAACTCTTGGATGAATTTCCTAATCCATGGCCCTTCCTTTGAAGCATCTGATGCTGCAATATATTCAGCCTCGGTGGTGGAATCAGTTGTCGTGCCTTGTTTGGAACTCTTCCAACACACGGCACCCCCGTTGACTTTGAATATGTACCCCGAGTTTGACTTCAAGTCATCCACGTCCGATTGAAAACTAGAATCCGTGAAGCCTTCTAATTTCAACTCGGTATCCCCATAGACCAAAAACAAATCTCGAGTTTTTCGCAAGTACTTGAGAATGTCCTTCACAGCCTTCCCATGGGCTGGGCCGGGGTCGGACTGATATCTGCTTGTGACGCTCACAACATACGCAATATCAGGTCGTGTACATAGCATGCCATACATTATGCTTCCTATAGCGGATGCATAAGGTGTCCTTTTCATCTCCTCGATTTTCTTTTGCGTTTGAGGACGTATGGATTTCGAGAGACGAACCCCATGGGACATTGGCAAGAATCCCTTCTTGGATTCTTCCATGCTAAACCGTTTAAGAACGGTGTCTATGTACATGGATTGGGACAAGCCAAGTAATGTCCTCGATCTATCTCTATAGATCCGTATTCCCAATACGTAGGATGGTTCTCCAAAATCCTTCATCGAGAAACGTGTGGATAACCATACTTTAGTTGACTGTAACATCCCAACATCATTCCCCATGAGTAGTATGTCATCAACATAAAGTACAGGGAAAGTCACTGCACTCCCATTAACCTTCTTGTAGACACAAGGTTCCTCCGGGTTTTTCACAAATTCAAACTCTTTGATAGTTGTGTCGAACCTTTTGTTCCAACTACAAGATGCTTGTTTCAATCCGTAAATGGATCGCTGGAGTTTGCAAACCTGTTGCTCATTTCCAGAAGTTATGAAGCCTTCCGGCTGCGCCATGTAAATTTCTTCCTCAATGTCCCCATTAAGGAAAGCGGTCTTCACATCCATTTGCCATATCTCGTAGTCATACCACGCAGAGATGGCCAGCAAAATCCTAATGGACTTAAGCATAGCAACTGGAGAGAAGGTTTCCTCATAGTCAACTCCTTGATTTCGAGTATAACCCTTCGCTACCAATCTAGCCTTGTGGGTCGATACCTTTCCATCTACTCCATATTTTCTTCTTATAGATCCACTTGCAGCCAATGGGAACGATTCCCTCGGGTGGATCTACCAAGGTCCATACCTTGTTGGAGTACATAGAGTCCATTTCGGATTTCAAGTACATAGAGTCCATTTCGGATTTCATGGCATTAAGCCAATGTCCCTTGTCTGTATCCGATACAGCTTCGTTGAAAGTTCTAGGATCACAGCCTTGGCCAACTTCATCAACGAGGAATAACCTATCGGGCGCTCTCCGAATTCTTTCTGATCTACGCAGCGACGGTTCAGGCGGTATATTAGTGGTTTGTTGAATTGGTTCATTATCTGATTGTTGTGCTTGAACTTCAGATTGTGGTTCTCAAACTTCTTCGAGATCAACTACACTGCCCTTTCTATCCGATAGAAATTCCTTCTCAAGGAACACAGCATTTCTCGAGGCGAATACCTTTGCCTCGGAAACATAGTAGAATTCGTATCCCATGGAATCCTCGGGATACCCCACAAAATAGCATAAGTCGGATTTTCTATCCAACTTATCTCCCACTAGCCGCTTCACGTAAGCGGGACAACCCCATGTCCTAATATGTTTAAACGTGGGTTTCCTGGAGTTCCAAAGTTCATAATGTGTGGAGTCAACTGCTTTGGTATTAACCCTATTCAGCAAATACACAACAGTTAGGAGTGCATGACCCCACAGGTATGCCGGTAGCTCGGTGAACCCCAAATCATAGATCGAACTATGTCTAACAGTGTTCGATTCCGACGTTCGGAAACTCCATTAAGTTGAGGAGTTCCAGGAGGAGTCCATTGAGACAGAATCCCATTCTCTTTAAGATAGTCTATAAACTCAGTATTTAAGTATTCGCCACCACGATCGGATCGTAGTTTCTTAATACGTCTACCGAGTTGGTTTTCTACTTGGTGTCTAAAATCTTTGAACTTTCCAAAAGTTTCAGATTTATACTTCATTAAGTACACGAAACCATACCTAGAATAATCGTCGGTAAACATAACGAAGTAGTTAAAACCACCCCTAGCACTAACGCTTAGTGGACCACACACGTCTGAATGGATCAAATCCAAAAGACCCTCGGCTCGTTCCATCTTCCCTTTGAAGGGAGTTTTGGTCATTTTTCCTTTAAGGCAGGATACACAAGTTTGAAGTGATTTAACGTCCTCCAAAGAGAACAATCCTTCACTTACAAATTCGTTCATCCTTCTCAAGGAAATATGACCCAGTCGAGCGTGCCAAAGTTGTGCGGGGTTAAGACTTATATCTTTTCGTTTTGCTGATATAACGTTAATTGGTATTTCACTTGGATTTAGTTCATATATGTTGTTTATAAGTTGTCCCTTACAAATCATATTTTGATCCTTTTGTATAATGCAAATCGAATTTCCAAAAACAAAAGTAAAACCTTCATTATCCAAAACAGGAATAGAAATAAGGTTTCGAATAAGTGACGGAACAAATAAACAATTGTTCAAAACAACGGAAAAAGTAGAATCCAAAACCATTAGATAAATCGTCCCAATGGCTTCAGCAGCAACCCTTGCTCCGTTGCCCATTCTTAGGTAGGTCTCACCCACATTAAGCCTCCTACTTCTTGTCATGAGCTGCAAATCATTACAAAGATGTGAGCCACAACCAGTATCCAATACCCAAGAAGAAGATTTAACGGATAAATTAACTTCAACTAAATACGTACCCTTTTCAGAATATTTCTGATCGAGGTAAGCCTTGCAGTTGTGTCGCCAATGGCCTTTCTTTCCACAATGATGGCAAGCGTCATCAACTTGCTTGGTGACCTTGTCCTTCTTCACTCCGCTCGACTCGCCCTTCTCAAGTTTCTTGCTTGGGCAGAAACTCCTTTCCTTCCTTTTCTTCTGGAAAGAACCTTTCTTCTCAAGTTTCTACACACATGAGCCACTTGCCTCCCGCCTTAGCCACGAGGATGACGTAAGACCACACCGAATACTGGACCGGTCGGATGTGCCCAGCTGCTAAGAGTTTGTCGACTTCTTCTTTGATATGCTTGTTGCGCTCAGGGACGAAGTTCATTTTCTCATGATTAACGGGTCTAAGTTTCGGGTTGATGTCGAGCCGATGTAATGCCCTGGAAGGGGGACCTTCTTGTAGGTGTGGATATAAATTTACGTCAATTTTTTTATTTTAAATCAGAGGGAGAGAGAGGTCACGCTATACTAAACCCTAATTAATCAATTAACACAAATACATACTACATGCAAGACTAGAAAATAACTAGGTATAATGGACCTAATAAAAATTCGGACAGATTCAGTGGAGCAACTTCAAAAATTAATTCCTCTTAAACTACTCCTGCAAATGACTCCAAAATAATACCATACCATCTAACATTGGTCTAAATCACTCAGTGAAAACAGTTTTGAAAGATGCTTTACCATCTAGGAGAAATAAATAAAATGGCACAGACACTCAATTTAAAATCTATAACAGGGGAGGGAGTTTTGAAATTTCCTAATAAATTCCTCACTGATCCAAAAACTACCAAACTTTATCCAGGATAGTAGAATAATTTTAAAACATTTTCCAAGTGGAAAGAAGGCATTTAAGTGGGTAAAACTCCAGTTTTACAGAAAACACTAGCCTGACCCCGTTTTAGTGCTGCAGTGAGAAATAATGCACAAGTGTAACCAATTCATGCAAAAGATCTATCAAAATGATGACAACAGAGAGATGCAGAGACTCACAAAATTTCGTGATTTCTAAGAAGAGCACCTATATGAAAATAATTTTCAAACATCGAGACAAGACATGGAGAAATACTAGCCGAAAAGCGTAGGTTCATATAGTTTGAAAAATTCGCTTTCGTGTACAAAATACTACGGACTACCAGTTTAATATCCAATAGAGGGTAATCCTAATTACTATTACACATATCGTCTTTTAATAATTTCCACCGATCGGAGGAAGCGATCGGTAGAAAATACCTAGAACCGTATCAAATTTTTGACAAGCATATTATACAAATAAAACCACATAACTAGGTTAAGAGCCAACTCAATCCACATCCCTTCCATATGGTCTCTTCCCGATCAAGCTCGATTCCCAACTTCGCTCCTCGGGCTCCAAGTCGGGTATACCTACAAACATACAACACCTATATGAGCCTTCGAGGACTCAATGACAAACTTGAAGTATTATCGAATAAAAACACATAACACATAGAGCATGCATAGATATACATATATTTTTATTATACATATACTTGCAACATAAATTAAAGCAATCATACACTTCCCTTTTCGTTGGAGTTCTTCATCGTGGTTTTGCCAAGCGCATAGTGAGATAAATTTCCAATTTTATAACCCTATGATCCCAAGACCATAGAGTGAGAATATCCCACCTTTATAACCCTATGCCATGACACGTATTGAAGATTATAGAGTGAGAATATCCCACCTTTATAACCCTATGATCCTAAGACCATAGAGTGAGATTTTCCCACTTTTATAACTCTATATCTTCAACACCATAATGAGACGTGCATGACATGAAAAATCATCGGGAGTCCCTTTGGAAGAATCAATCTAAGTTTCCGATAAATAACCTCATATTTTACGAATTCGTCTATCTACGTTGAATCAAACCACCCATAGGTCCTACGGTACCGACTCGTCGTACCCCGGTTATTTACCCTAACCTCGAAAGATTTTCCAACATATTTTTACCTTTTAAAAATCGTGACACTTATGCACCCACACATGCACCCATCTACGTACCCTTTTCTCATCCTCACACCCAATGATCAACACATAAACAAGCCAAGCAAGATCACATAGCAAAACACAAATAAAGTTCCACATATTCATTTATTCACATAGTCATTTAGGCATAAAAATAAAACCCATAATAAAATACAAGCAATAACCGAAATCTTAATATGCAAAGACAATCTATAATCAAAAGTTCATTAATTCTAACATTTTTCAAGAAGAAAGTTCAATACTTCCATCCTTGCATTTTATTCAAGTATTTCCACTAGATCTTAACGCATTTTAAATCAAGTTTAGTACTTCTTAATTCTTTTATCAATCTATATAGAAAACACTAGATCTTAACATGCAAGACCTTAAATCAACAATCAATCACTAGATCTTAACATACAAGACCTTATATCAACAATCAAACACTAGATTAACACATGCAAGGCACTAACTAAACCAAATAAGCAACTTATGCGTTTTTACTTCAAAAATTCGAAAGTTTCATAGTTAAGACAAAAATTCAATTTCTTATCATAAATCAACAATCAATCACTAGATAAACACATGCAAGCAAATAAGCAACTTAAGCAATTTCCCCCAAGTTTTCTAAAAAAACATAGAACTTCAAGAACAAACCTATCTTTTCAAAATAATAACTTGCAATCATCATCTAAGAAATATAACCACATAATATGCAAGAATCAACAAATAAATCAAATTAAAACCAAAAATACTAGTGGTGTTGCATGTTTGAGCAAGAATTCAAGAATTCTCACCTCTACTCTTTAGGGAATGATTTGTTAGCTCTTTTCTCTCTAATACAAAGAAGAGTAAGAACAAGAAGAACTTGGATAAAGAAGATCTTAGCACTTTCGAAAAAAATGAAGAAAAGAAGAGGAAGAAGGAGCTTACTTAGCCTAGACCGAAAATTCTCCTCTTATTAAAATAGAGGGAGACTTTGAACTTATAGATAGTGAGATTGGAGTTTGAGAGTGTATTTTGATCTTGGATATTGGAGGTGTTTATAGAGTTTTTGGAGAGTTCAAAGCCAATGGAGAATAAAGGGAAATACATATTTTTGTGGGGGTGATTTTGCAATATTTTGGAAGAGGTGTGGGGGTAGTTCTTGGATGGCTTGAGCTTGAGAAAGTAGTGGCTATGGTAGTGGTATTTCTTCAGGTATACCACTACCTAATTCATGCCTACTCCTAATTAACATGCAATTTTTAAATCATGTGTGTGTGTGTGTGTGTGTGTGTATTAGTGACCGGAAATTCAAAAAAATGAGGGGAGGATTTTCTAATTTTCTCCACTAATTAAAAATCCTAAAATGCATGAGTAAATTTTATTTTCTAAAATTTAGTGCATGCATAAATATGATAAAATGTTCATTTAAATTCCTATGCAAGAATAAAATCTTAGTTTATGGAAAACAATTTATTTTACAAATTCGAGAAATATTTATTTCGACATAATATCTCAAAATATTCTCTAAGCATATAATTCACATAATCACATAGTTCACATAATCACATATTTCACATAATCACATAATTCACGTGATTATTAATCATGCAAGAATTATTCTAAATTCTAATTTAATAAATATTCACATAGTGGTGGTAAAATAAAATGCTAATATTTTACCGAAAATGCGGGGTGTTACATTAGGTCTGCCGCAGTCTAGGAAAATACATCGCCATTTCTCCGAAGGAAGTCAACTAGGTCGTTATATGGGTTGGGTTCAAGGCTTGCTCCAACTCTAAGCAGCTTCTCTTGGTTGCCTAGGATTAGTTCCACTTCCTTAATTCCATCCACTGCCGCGAGTCTCATGCTTTCGTCGTGTTGATCAACCAACACCGTAGTGCATTCATCTTCAACTGCCAACACCCATTACCTCTTCAAGTGGCCCGGGGTGTCGTCTCCCCCACCTGTCTGATTCTTAGCTTGAAATTGTGGCGTCTTCAGGGTATTCCCCTAACACTCATGGGTTGTGCGTTGGTCGCCTCTTAGCTCCCCTACGCCATGGGGCGTTGGGAACTTCAGCTTCATGTGGTAAGTCGCGGGAATCGCCTTGAATAGATTGGTGCTCGGTCGCCCCAAAATCACATTATACGTTTATGGGGCCTTGACGACTAAGAAATTTACTGTGTTCGTGACCCTTCGTGGAAACGAATCTATAGATATGACCAGAGGTATCTCTCCAAGGGCCTCTACCACATTCCCAATGAATCCCGCCAGGGGAGTCTTTACCTGCCTGAGTTTGGTGTTTGAAATTCCCAACTTTTCGAAAGCATCGTGGTATATGATGTCTGCCGAGCTGCCGCCATCTATTAGGATCTTCTTTACCAAGTAGTTGGAAATTGAGACGGAGATGATGACCAAGGCGTAATTATGATCATTGCGCAGGCCTTCGAGGTCGGCGTCCCCAAAATAAGTCTCCGAATCTGTAGCATCTGCCATGCGGGCCGTTCTAACATAGAGGAGGATCCGCTGGCGGCTCTTATTAAAGCTCAGCGAGCGCTGGGCGTGTTGCCTCCGGAGATGACGGTGATGATGCCTTGTGTTGACAAATTATCCCCTTCTCGGCTTTTCTAGGGCTCGCGTCGATCATCCCTGCGTTGGAATTGGGGCTTTCCCTTGAACTTTTTGTTCGGATCCTGGCTCACGAGTTCTCCGAGGTGTCCTTGCTTAAGTTGGAAACATTCGTCCGTCGTGTGCCCATGATCCTTATGATACTCGTTGTACTTATCTGACTTGTTTAGATATAGGAATTGCCCTATTGTTCTTAATTTTGATATTTTTTTCTGAAAATGACTCGGGTTGATCATATAACTTTCTATTGTTGTATCTAGTGGTGGATTCTCACTTTGGGCTGTTGTGATTGATGTAGGAGGGGTAGGTACCGAACAACCGTTGGAATCCAAAAGACATAGCAAGTTGGGCATGCCACGTGTTCGACAAAATTCTCGAACGAACTTCCGAAAGCTTTCGACCCTCCATCTCGCACAAATTCGATCGAAATGACTTCTTCCGCCAAGAAGCTCCTAAAAATGGGTGAGACCTCTAAGAAGGCGCAACCAAATAACAAGGAGAGGGCTCCGGCAAAGGGAAAAGTCCAACCAAAGAAAAAGGCCAATCCTGGAGGCAAGAGAGGCCAAGAAGGTACTTCCAGCACACCACCACCTTCCGAGGTGCCGGAAGAGCAACAAATCCCACGCAAGGGAAATGTGCAACATGAGATTGGATACCATGCTAATCAACACTCCATCCTTGACCACGTAGTCCTCGAACCACGGGATGAGTTTGTGTACGTGAATGTCGAGGCCAAGAGGGAATTCGTACATCGCCATAGCCAACCGTTTGTTCCCGAAAGGGAATTGAATATCTATGGCATGAACAAAGAAACGATCATAAAAAAATTCGATCGTAGAAAATGGAAGTACTTGGCCAGAAGACTGGGGGACTATAATGATAATCTAGTGAGACTCTTCTATGCAAATGCGGGTTTTCACGAGGGCTCAGTGGTTGTTCTCCGAGACAAGAAGGTGCGCTATGACGCCGCTACAATCAACAATTTTTTTTTCATGTGCCCAACGTCCTGACTGAGCCTTTTCAATAACTGAAGATGGCGATGACCTATGAGCAGTTGATTCTTTGCCCTAGGGGTTCGAGGTGGAGGTTAGGAGAACACTGGTTTTGTCGGGAAGAGATATCAAGAGAAGGGAATGTGTGGATTTACTTCGTCCGTTGTCGGCTCATGCCCACAAAGTCGACGGCCAAAACCTATGCCCCTCGTCTTACATTGATGTATACCATTATGTTGAGGACAACTGTGAACATGGGTGCGATAATACACGCTGATATCCGACGATGCTTGGGTGATACCTCTCTAGGTCTGATGTTCTCTTCCCTCATCATCACATTGTATAAATGAGGAGGGGTCCCCAGATACGTCGACAACCGGATGACCAAGGCATCACAGCCTATCTTCCCATACCACAAGCTCCAGCCAGCGAGTGGACCCCAAGGTGAGGGTTACACATAAGTTCCAGATGAAGGGCCCTTTGATGTTCATGCATGAGAGGAGGAATACAAGAAGCATAACCACAACTTCCAGAGTATGTCGGTGAATGGATGGATGTTATGGAAGAAAATGTGGGATGGTTCAAGAAAATGATGAAGGCCATGGCTACAGCACTCCAGTTCATGACCCACGACATTGTCGAGCCACGACCGTTCCCACCACAACCCCGAAGAAATAACACAAGCGACAGCCACTACACTGGTGGCATAGGCCTGGGAGGAGCACGAGCGGGGCCATCAGTGAACCAATGAGGAGGACCAAGATGACTAGGGGACCTTGTGTATTCTTTCCATTCTATTTTTTATTCTGCTTTTGAACATAGAGACTATTCTAGAGTTTGAGTTTGAGGTTGGTGTTTGTTGAACCTGCTTCTTTTGTTTTGTATTTTCATTTTTTTGGTTGGTCTTTGGATTGGTATTTCGTTTACGATTTATCTTTCCTATAGTTTATTTATTTTATTTTATTTTTATCTTATTTTGATTAGGTCTTCTGCATGCATGTCATATAAGTTAGTTTCATTTGTATATTTCGATTTTCGTATTGGTGTTCTGTTTGTCACATGCATTTCATATAGGATCGAGTGTAAGTTGCATTTCCGGAACATATGGAAGCAGAGCAGTTAATGAATTAGTAGACATGCTAGTTGATTTTAAAATTGAAGTTGTGCATAACCGGCAATTAATAGATGAACCTTCCGAATGTGTTTCTGCAACTTGTTTTGAGAGCCTTTCGAATCTTTTCCGATTAAGCATGAGCACACTATTACGAGGGGTATAATAGTCGGAGGTTTGGGGGGCGAGTTAGAATTGAACTATGTTTGCACGATTCGAGTTGTTGGCTAAAAAAATCAATAATGGTCTTTATATTTTTATATTTTGTTGTTCTGTTGTAAAAAAATGGTATGGTTGTGATTCACACTCCGATTTCCCGGCCTCTCTGACTCGAGCTTAACCCGTAGGGTGCACTTCGTCGCCTAGTCTCTTGAGCTAATAGCTTGGGGATTTCCTGGACTAAAGTTCGATACATGGTGCAAAGAGATAACACAGTGGTGTCAAGTCTTGCACGAGTCACGGTTATTTCCCGTTTAAAAAAAATTGTGATAAGAATCATCAAAAAAGATTTGTGTTGCCGTTCTTTTATTGAATAAATAGACCTACTTGTGCCCGATTAGAGTTTATGAATTTCAGAATCAAAACTAATTTTTCTCCCACATTTCTACTCAAAACCCTCGATGATTGTGCTGTGTTTGATTACAGATTTTAGAGTCTATCTAAGATTTTGGTGTAGAAACAACTAATTGCTTCGGTACAGAATTCAAATATCTTAAGTCGTATGCTATTATGAGATTTTAGGTTATCTAGCTCGTTTTATCTTTGGAATTAATTGCAATGCTTTGATCAATTCGGTAACTTTGTGGGTGTGTTGTCTGAAAACCCTCGCAAGGCACAAAGATTTAGTTTGGGGGGACCCAGGGGTTCAAAGGCTTGTTGCATACATTAAATGCAATCGTGATTCCCTACGTTAGTGGCCCAGATTTAGATTGTTGTTTTTATTCTTTCGTGTTTTATTTTTGTTTTGATTTACTCGGGACGAGTAAAGATCTATATTTGAGGGTGTGATAAGTGTTCGTTTTGCACATTTTTTACTTATCAGATCCTCGAGTTTTGGTCTTCGTCTGTCCGATTTTATGGCTTTATTTTTACATATTATGCGTTTCTTGTTTTATTTCTATTTGAGGTTAAGATTTGTTATTTTGGCTGATTCGAAGCAATTTGAAAGCGAAATCAATTTTTCAAGCCAAGTAAAGTGGCCATAATGTCCCAGATTGCGATCTAGGAAGTGTGAATCGTGATCTGGTGGCAAATTTCAGTGAGCAGCAAAATAGCACCCATATCGCGATACAGAAAATTCGGATCGGGATCTGGTGGCAAATTCCAGTAGCAGCAATAAAGCTGGCCAGATCGCGATCCGCATTTCTTGGATCGCGATCTCGGAAGGCGGTTCACCTGTTTCGTGAGAAGCCAGATCGCGATCCGCATTTCTTGTATTGCGATTTGGGAAGGCAGTTCACCTGTTTCGTGAGAAGCCAGATCGCGATTGGACTTTTTTGGATCGCAATCTGGGCACAGATTTCGAGGGTAGATATTTGTTTTTGAAAGGCTTCTTGATGAAGCATTGCATTAACTATAAATAGAAGGGGACTCTCATTCTCACTTCTTCTTCGACTTTTCTCTTCAGTTTTCACCAGTTCTTTGCGGGAATCTTTGATAGGGGTTTCGACTCTGGTTTTTCTTAAGCATTTTCTTTACATTCTGTTCTTCATTTTTCGTGTACATTCTTTTGATACTATGTTTGTTATGAACTAAGAACATTTTCTTCTAGGGTAATGAAACCTTATATATATTGATTTCGATTTCCATTTCTGTTATCTATTTATCGTGTTTTGATTTCGTTTATGTTTTTCTTTATTAAATGCTTCTGTTAGATTGATGATCTCTCAGATTGATGTTAAATAGGAATGAACTAGAGAGACAATTTCTTGTTTGAAATTAGGAAAACGTAGCTTGGGTTGTGGAAACGGAGACGTTATACACCTCAGGTTGCCCTTAAGGACTTGACCTAAATGCTCTCTTAATATCAGGTTCTGAACGGAGACGTCGAACCTGTGGGTAGACTCTAACTACACTGGAGACGGGGGTTAGAGTATTTTAGCGTCTGGGTTAACGAATAGGAATTTGGAATTAGCTAATGGGTTTGTAGATCGTTTTTTATTATACGCTGGTGGATTTTACCCTAGCAGTCCTTTTTAAATCGAAACCCTCCCGTTAAGAGTTGTCGCTATTCCATTTACGTCTCTTCTATATTTGCATGTTCACAACTTTGTTTTTTGTTAATTTCGGGTTAATCACTATTTCAACCATTTACGACCGGTTAGATAATATAACGATAATAATTACATTACTCAGCATGTGAATCTATAGGTCCATATGGATCAATATGTGGAACCATTGTTCTACAAAATGTGATACTGTACACTTGTGATAATTTATACGTAATGAAAATGCGTATCAACGGTATGGACACATCGACATACTTGATTGGGTGTTCATAGTCGAAGAGTAGTGAATGCCCTTGTCCTAAAATCTCTAAGTGGTTTCCATTAATTGTGAGATGTTTTACGATTATAGTTGTATACCATAGTCCATAAGATTGATTACATCATTGCGATTTCACTAGAGGACTAGCTGTGTTTTGAAATGCCCCTGAGTCTCATTGCAGACCACTCCAAGGGCCAACATTCTCACAATTTGAAATCTATTGGGGGTATGTGATTTGCAGTTAGGGATTCACACCTTCTTAATTGCAAAAATGTCATGTGTGTTCTTTTTATGTATAGTCCAAGGAGTCATTGGACAAAGTAGAAAGTGGAGTGATTAGGGAAAATAGTTTATTAGAATTACACACGAATGTACTATATAGTTTTAGAACGTTCGCACAATCATCGAACACAATTAGAGGTCTCGGCGAACCAATGCCTCTAGTTCGATTGGTACATATGTAGTCCATGGGACCTTACTTTACGTTAAATGTAGTCTAAGGATCTTGTCGGCACTTCGTTTGTAACTAGAGGATCATGATGTGTAGTTGCTAGAAGCCAATCAAGATTCTTTGGACTTTAACGATATGATTGGCAATTGATATTAAAAGGAGTTTTGATCTCAATCGGGACACTTGGGACGAGTCCATATAAGAACAACGATTTGTGAACACAAACATTTGTGAGCCCACGACTAGCTTACAACTGAACCATTGAGGGTCACACTTCTTGTGGTGGGATTCCTTAATATGGTGAGCAAAGATACAAGTTGTTGTTGATAGCATGATCGGAGCTCAATATGACTAAAACCAAAGTTCATAATAGTCGATTACAAGTTAGAAAGAAGAGTCAAATGTATTATCATAGATGTTAAGTGGACTTTTCAAATTAAGAATTTTTCCAATTTGGTAGGTGCCTTGAATTGAAGTTTCTATTCTTGGAAAATGGAAAAATGCGAAACATTACTTGAATTGTCAAGGATTTTTATATCAGTCACAAATATGTATTTGCAACATTTTTCAGAAGTACCATTTGAGAGAAATTAAGAATTTAAGATTTTTTGTAAAAAAACCTAATGGGATTGGGCCTTTACTTGTTGGGTAAGTTGAATACTAGCCAATAAAGACAAGTTCAAGGGTTGAGAAGAAAGATACAACACATCTCCCAACCCTGAAGAGAGTTCGGTCGCCCCCTCTATTCGAGAAGGTGATCAACAAGCCAAATTGTGGTTGTGGTCTTTCCATTTGTACTTGTAACATAATTTATTTCATAATTAACGAAAGTTTATTTTGGAAATCTATATCTATGTGCCATTTATTTATGCATATAACCATGGTTCGCCGCAATGCCACTATAGTGGCTGGAACGGGGTTAGCGGAATCGGAACGGAGGCTACCGCGACAATGCCACAAGCTAATAATGTATTAGAAATGCAAAAAATCGGCCAGAACGGCAAGAGACTCCACTTTTGCTCCCCGTAAAAATAAAAATATACTTAGTGTGTTTAAGATGTAATGTACAATAAGAGAGAGAAATACATTGAAAAGATTGATATACTAAATATTGTATATATATTTTTTTTGAGTTATAATAACATTACTTATTATAATTCTAATGTTATAATTGGTTTTTGATATTTTTAATATTTAAATTAAAAATGCCCGTTCCGGTTGAGGTAAAATAAAACATTCAAGGTATACCACTCGTAAATATGAATTTTCTAGAAATATTAGGAAGTTGTTATTATGTTACAAATATTTATAGAAATTTGTGAGAACATCTTATGAAGTTAATTAGTTTCTAGAATGTACTTACAACTTTTATAAAATGATCTGGAGAGCCATAGATAACTGTATTATTAAATCAATCACCATAATTAATTAAAAATGGACTAATATAAATACGAGTAGACAAATTCTGACAAAGCTTAAAACATAGAATATAAACTCGGAGTGAGATTACAAAGACTCTTGCAAGAATATTAAAATAATACGTAAGATTTTTGGAAATAATGTATTCTTAATTTTTTTCTCTCTACAAAATTAAAAATACTTCTAATCGGAAGGGGTCTTCAATGTCACATGCAATAATCTAGACTCATTTTTGAAAGAGATTAAAGAGAAAGAGTCGCTGCAGAAATTTCGGGAATTTAGCGGTAAACCAGAAGTGTCAGAGGTTGGAAAATCTTTCTTGATCGAGTAAACCAGAAATGTCAGAGGTTTGACATGTTTCCTGATCGGGAGTACTGTGGGGGGGGGATAGACACTTGGTTAAGAATTTAGGTAAATCTTAAGTGGTTCTTGGACTAATTGAGAACCATACACAATGGATCCTCACATTCCAAACTACAGAAGCGGTTGAAGAAGATCGGACCTCAACATTTACTCCGTTTCCGTCGCCATTTCCAACTCCGTGTTCTTCAACCTCCCATGTTTCATCTGACGCCGTCTTCCTTCCCTTGCATGACACCATAATCAAGAACGAAGGGTTTGTGTACCTCAGTTCTCGTCATCTCGGTTTCCTTTTTGAGCTTGTAGTAGCAAATATTTTGCTTCTATCTTGGCTTTTTACTTATGTTTTTCTATTGCATATTTTCTAATCTCGTCTTTGTGAAACCATCTTGATGCTTATCTTCTCATATTAGAAACCTATTCTGCAAATAAGTCCATGAAAATGAATATTTTCTTCTTTCTAGCACTTTTTGCACATTTCTTACCATGAGAACGTGCTAGACCAATTGTTCACTTGACAGAGTCTGAGCATTGGACGAATCTCCAATATCATCATCATAAAAAACAATTTGTACCCTATTTTTTAGAGACATCATTTTTTCTTTTCTTGTACATCTCTAACATGACTGTACCATTTCGATGCGCCTTTTTGAATAAGCCTACATGTCTCCCACTAAAAAAATATGATTTTCTTTCTGGTAGTAAAACGATTTGGGTAAATAGCACTTATACCCCTTGTGGTTACAAGCTTTTGTAGATGACCCCCTTGTGCTCGTAATATCAGCACATAATCCCGTTGTGGTTTATGGGGGGTTTCTTCTGTTAGTTTTACGTCAAACTTAACTGCGTGTGTCAAACTTCAAGGGGTTCATCTGCAAAACTGAAAGGGAAAATGTAAGCACATGGGGTCATCTACAAATCTAACGTTTGACATGTTTCTCTTGCATAAGCACTGCACCAATACCAAAGGCACTGTAATTATGCTGAAATAGTGCTTCTCTTTCTTGATCAGTCGGTCAATGGCACTGCAACTGTGTTGAAATTCGGCACAAATCTCCTATATGATCCAGCTAAACCATAAAAGCTTCGACCTCAAATGCGTTCTTGGGTGTTGGCCATTCTTGAATAGCTTTAACCTTCTCCTCGTCCACTTCGACGCCCCTAGAACTCACAACAAAACCTAGGAAAACAATCTTATCTAGGCATAAATCAAAATTCTTTAAATTAGCATACAACTAATCTCGCCTTATGGTCTCCAAGACACACCTCAAATGCTCAATATGATCAGACAAATTTTTGCTATGTACTAAGGTATCATCAAAATAAACAACAACATTTGCCTATATAAGCTCGCAGAACATGATTCATAAGTCGCATAAATGTACTAGGTGCATTAGTTAAACCAAAAGGAATCATTAACCATTAATACAATTCATGATTGGTTTTAAATGCAGTTTTCCACTTATATCTCTCTTTCATGCGAATTTGGTGATAACCACTTTTCAAATCAACGTTAGAGAAGATAATGGAACCATGGCGTTCATTTACCATGTCATTTAATCGAGGAATTGGGTGTCATTTTATTCATGGCTAGAAAATTAACAAACATTCTCCAACTCACATCCTTCTTCGGTAGTAGCAAAACAGGCTCTGCACAAGGACTCGTGCTTTCTCGAATATGTCATTTAGCTAATAGTTCATCCACTTGACGTTGTAACTTCTTTGTCTTCTCGGGACTACTTCAGTAAGCATGTCCATTCGTTATTTCGGATCCTAGGATAAAATAAATTTGATGCTCAATCACCCGAATTGGTGGCAACCCCGTTGGCGTCTCATTCGGAAACACATCATCGAACTCCTGCAAAACACAAATAACAAAATCAGGCAAAGAAGAATTAAGGTTACCATGAGAGAAATAGGAATCTCTAAACACTAATGTTGGCACATATTTTGTGGAAACAATTTCGGAGAAATATGTGCCTTGTTGATAAATGTTGTCAATGATTTTATTCCACGTTATGATTAGGAAATTTTATATATTCTGAATTTATAGATATATTTAAGTAGAACTTTATTTATTTCCATGTACTTGTATTAGATTAAGAAAGATATTGTAAAGATTCTTCCTTATCTAATTTAGATTGTAGAGATGATGAGTAATTCTATTTCTTAGGACTTAAGTTAGGTTTAGGGTGGTGACTTTCGGGCCTATATAAAGCCCTCAACCTCAGATGAGTCCCATGGAACTTTAATCGAAAATCCCAGCATAAAGGCTTTCAAGGGTGCAGCTGGTGCTGCAACCCTGTCTGCACGTCAGGTATGGCAACATAAGGGTTTCTTCTATCATGCCATAAAGAAGATCGACGTTTAGGGATAAGTGCTTAAAAGATCTCGGGAGAGATCGATCCGTTCAATGAGGGGGGATAGAGGAATTGCTTTGAACATGAACAAGTTTGAGTCGTGTGCAAGAACTTCATATAGCATAAAAGGGAGTCTTTAGTATTTCTATTAGGTCCAAAATTGTACACATAAATCTGAACTAGTGAAATCTTTCTTGCAGGTCCTCGTGGATGTAAGATACATTTGTATCCGAACCTCATTAAATTCTTGTATTTTTTATTCTGCTTTTAGTTGTTTAATTCTTTTGCAACATCAAATGTCGTAACAATTATTCTGTCTCAACAGAAGGAGTAGGTTTTCATAGGCAAATAAACTAACAACTAACAACAACATTGTTCTCTCACCTTTACATGCACTTTTCATCTCTCTTTCTTTTGCATAAAAGCTCGCTTTTGTCTCATTTCTCTTCTACGAAGGATGTACACTATTTTTTTTCCCTCACTTCGACTAAAATCTCTTGTTTTACCTCTCCACTACTACTAACACGTTCACTCTCATTTTTTTTTGAACTTCCAACAATGGACTTCTTGACGTGATTTTTCTCTTCAAACTCCTGGCGATGTGGTAAAGGTGCACGTGTAACTCGTTTGTCATCCTTAGTAAAAGTGTAGCAATTTTTGTAACCATCATGAGCATGTTTTTGGAAATGAGACACGTTTACGCAGCGGAACACACAAATTTTATTCATATAAACGATTTACATAAACAAACACACGTGCATATAATTAATTAATTGCTTACGTACCTTGTGTCTTCAAATCACCAACAAACATGCTCACATAGATAATTCATTTAATTATAAATCAAATTCAATATATAAAAACATATATATGAATTTGCTTCATGAATTCACACATTAAACATAAATTCAAACGAACAAGCATGCCATAGGATTCTACATTAATTATCATACAAAATCAATTTCGAATCAAACAACATTATCGGATAAATTTTTTTATGGAAAACATACAATCACATAATAAAATTAATGATTATAGATAGAGGTCTTGAATCTTACATTCGAAGCGTGAGATTCCGGGAGGGAATGTTTTCCGGAAATGTTCTTCGTCTAGAATTTTTCAGATCTGCCCCGACTACAATATCTCCGTGACTATAGATCTGCTGCAAAATTCATTCAATAAGATTCTAGCACCATAGTTGCGACGATGCTGTCAAAGTTTCACGCCCATCCGGCGGTCGGTTGATTTCTTGTGAATTTTCTCGTGGGATTGCGCAGAAAAATATGAGAGCAGATTTGGACTTCTTCAAATCTTCTTTCATCGGAATGATTTCCATGTTGTCTTCGAAACTCCAAATTAGGTTTCACCTCGTATCTTGGACCCACTAATCCTATAGCACCAGATATAAGATAGTTAGATGACAACATAAATAAAACGAGAGGAAAAATACCAAGCATAACGAATTCCGGTGCGGGGAGGGGTGGCGGCGGTGTGGCTTGGACGAGACATGGGACTGGCGGCTAGAGTTCGGATTAAAAAAATCTGATCTTCTCTTGTCTCTTAAGCTCCCTTATATACTCGGTTATCAAATAACCTAGTGGAGTTTCAGTGGATCCGGTCCCTCAAGACATTGGGGCCTCTTTCTCTTTTCACGTTTCTTACAAACGAATGCTCGGAAAATTATAGCAATTATATATTTCTGAGGAGCGTAACTTTCTCTTCAATACGAGTGCCACTCGAAATTTCCCAATTTCCAAAATTGAAAATTTCTCATTCAGTGCACCTACTAAATTGGGAAACTATCCCAATTTAAAAACCTCGTTAAATCTCAGCAGGTTAAAAACTATTTATTCCAATACGTAATTGAAAATTATGAATATCGAATTCAATCATATTGATATCAAACTATACTAAGATTAAAAACTTAATCTTAGTTTGTTGTAATCAAGGGTCTCTAAGACACGAGAAGTGTGACCCTCGATGGTTCAGGTGTAAGCTAGCCGTGGGCCCACAACTTATTGTGATTCAAACTCGTCCCTAGAGTTATTATCGAGATGAAACAAATTTCAACTTAATTTCCCAACGAATAAAGATTGGCGTCTAGCAACTACGCATCCTGATTCCTTAGAAACAAATGAAGTACCTGTAAGTACCGTGCGATATAGTTAACGTACTGTACGACACCTTCGATACATATGTCCCCGATTAAACTAGAGGCATTGCTCCACCGAGATCTCTATTAGATTTGAATAACTGTGTGAACATTCCAAGTAATATAATCTATATGTGCATGGCTTAGAAAAAACATATTTCCCTAATCATCACACAATCAACTATAGCCAGAGGCTTTATTGGTTATAAACTATAAGAACACACAGGACATCCATGACTAGTCAAGTGATCAAATCCCCTACTACAATACATAGAATTCAAACTAGTTTTCGGGATGCACGAACATTGGCCCTTGGAGCGGTCTTCGGTGAGACTCATGGATAAGTCACGATACAGCTGGTCCTCTAGTAAAGTCACGGTGATGTTTGGGTCTTAAAAATTAATGGTTTACAAACTATATCATAGAAATCTCTACTCGAATACTAGGAACCACTTCGAGATTTCTAGGATGAGGACGTTCGGTGAACTCATCTATATGAGCACCCACGTATGTATGCCGATATCACAATACAGATTACTGCGATACACATACACTAAGTGCTATTCTCAAATTTGAAAGGCCAGTATCATTATTAATGGCGTAACCAATTCATTAGAAACTAACTTAACAGTTACTTAATTGTTATTAACTTATCTCATGATTCAAGTAGATCAATTAATGGTAATAGAGCAATTGTAAGGACTATATATATATGCACATGCAAGGGAAAATTGATATAGAATGCCAAAAGAGGTTTTATCATCAATACGAAATAGATTTTTATAGACAAGTACATGAAAGACCACAACTTCAAGTTGGCTTGCTGGTCACCTACTCTAACTAGTTCATTGGTCGAATTGCCTAGGTCGCCCAAGTAAGATATGACTTGCTTGCATCGGCACGGTATCGCACATCACCCCGTCCTAGTATCGTCTAATACAAAAGGAAACCAAAACTTGTTTCTTCACTCTCAATTCTCCACTTTCATTCAGCCACTGAAGTTTGTAAGGTCTTTGGTGCTTGATCACTTGCAAACCTAGTTTATCCACCATGAGCATGCTTGCCACATTATTGCAACTACCTCCATCAACGATCAATCCACACACTAGGTTTTGAACGTGGTAGCGTGTACACAAGATATTATCTCGCTGTATTACATCGCCATTTTCTTCGGTTTGCACATGGAGAGCTCACAACACAGCTAGTGTGAATCCATCAACGGGTTGTACCACATCTCCTTCCTCAAGTGTTGGCGTCGAATTTGATTTTCCTTCCTTCTCGGACTCCATCTCACCATTCTCCAACAAAATCATAGCTCGCCGATTGGGGCACTCTGTGGCAATATGTCTTGCTCCATGACATTTAAAGCATTTAACATTATGTGTCATTTGCGCTTGTGACGAAGTATTACCTTTATCAGGTGGTGCTCGGTTGATTGGATTTTCATTGGAAGGTTTTGGTGTAGATGATATGATCCTAACTAGCTCCAAAACGAAGAATTGGAAGAAGAGAAACCGTGTGAGTTTAATGAAGTTGTTCGTGTTCATAATGATAAGAATCAATACAAGGGAGTTGATTGAAGAGTCCGAAGTTTGAAATTGGAATAAAAGGAAGAGGAAAAATCGTTGGACAAGTCGAATTTGGTGCACAAAAATCAACACTTTGATGGATAAAATTTCGTGAGTTTTATTCCCTCTTTTGTTCAAAAGAACTTCTTGAACTTATCGGAGGTTTCCGTGGCATTCGTCGACTTATCAAACAATCCTTCACAATTGTTTGTGGTGTCTTCATATACCAAGGTTCTTTCCTCTTCATAGAAAAAGGGTTACGGTTCCACCTTCATCGAAACCTCTAACGCACGATCTGCGTTTGATATCGAAGTATTGATATCGGGTTTTGTCACATGTTAGCAAGGTTCGTATCATTTGGTAATCAGAGCCAACTTCCATAAGGTTTTGTCCATCTTTTTATCTTATTTGTTTCTTCATTCTAGCCTTTCTTGTGTTCTTTCTTCGTCTTTCGTTTTGTTATTTAAAATAAAATAAAATAAAAATCTAATGTGTTCTTTTTTTAAGAAAGTTACTTCAAGACCAAGTAAGGGATAATGAGAAAAAATATTGAAAAAAAAACGAGTGAGTTTTGTTATTCATTAATCTCGTGAATTCTATTAAGTTTCTCTCTTGTGGCATCAACATTATAACTTTGGTGTGTGGTTCTATATAGCCATTGGATCAAGTTGGTTGTTCCATACTTCCGGTTTGCGTTTCTATATAAACGTTAGGTCGTTGTGCTAACAAGGAAAATTTGATCTTGTTTATTGGATAAGGAATTTCATTATTAAATTGTTCGTGAAAAAAAAAAGATGTTCCAAATACAACCAAGAACTTTTTGCCTCATGGATTCACTTTCAATACTACAACTCATTCCAAGGAATCGAATTCAAGGACAAATTCTTTTAAAGAGATGGAGAGAAAGCGTGTGAGTTTAATGAAGTTGTTCGTGTTCACAATGATAAGATTCAGCACAAGGGAGTTGATTGAAGAGTCCATGGTTTCGAATTGGAAGAAAAGGAAGAAGGAAATTCGTTGGGCAAGTCGAATTTCATGCATCCCAAAAGTCCCGTATGATTCTGGCAGAGTATATCATTCGGCTTATAACTCTCTCATCTAAATTCCAATTATGGGGATTCGAATTGCTAACCAAATCCAACTTAAATGTCTAAAACTTTGATGTTTGATCAGAGAAATATTTTAAGTGAAAGAGGTGAGAAATCGAGCTTGAAGTTAACACACGTGCACAACCAGTGTCTACTAGAGTTATGAAGAGTGTTCGTGTCGTCGACTTGATGTTTGGAGTTTATGTATTATTAAATTACGTTTTTATTTAAGATTTACATTATTTTGGTATTTTAGAGTCCTTTTATGGTTTAGGTAGGAGTCATTTTCCTTGTGAAAAAGAGTCTTTTTAGATCTTATAAATAGGTTGCCAAATTGACTTATTTTAAATAGTTAAAATTAACTTTCATGGCCATGATGCAAATCCACTACATTAACAATCTTCCGGTTCAGCCCACAAATAAATCTTGCCATCGTGGCCTCTCTATCCTCCTCGATGTTGGCTCAGATTATTGCAATCTCCACCTCCTTATGGTACTCCTCGACTGATTTAGTACCTTGCCTCAATCTTTGCCATTTCAGATGTAAATCTCTATAATAATGTGAGGCCACAAAATTCTGTCTCATAAGTGCCTTCATAGACTCCCAATTAACAATTGGTGGTTCGCTAGTTCGGCGTCTAGTCACTACCAATTGGCCCCACCAAATGATAGCGTAGTTAGTGACAATTGAAAACGAGTTCAACCTTTCTTACTGTTGGGTGTAATACTTACACGTAAGTGCACGAATCGTACAAGTAATAAAGTGGATTTTTAAGTCCAAGTATCGATCCCACAGAGAATATTTAATTATCTAATCATAGACGCTAAATTCTCCCAATTGCTATCAAGCCCATCTTACACAGTCGAATTTAGAGAAAATTAACTAAATTAAACTAAACTAACTAAAGCAAATTAAAAAGACAAAAGCAAGAAAGCAATTTAAAGTGAAGACTGATCAGAGAAGGCAAACCTAATATTTTATTCTTACCCCTATGTGGTTATTATTCCCCCAATTCCTTCAATTATGCAAGTAATTAACTCGGATTATTAACCTGAGATGCTAAATTAATCATAACCCGCTTCCGCGTGTATTACGATTCTAATACTCTAGATTCAATTATTGTATTCCTACGCAATTAGTTCTAGAACACATCATTAAACATAAATCTCAATAATGGCAACCTAAGAGATTAACTATATTCCTATGTTAACACCACAAATGCTCTTCTATCACAGTTCTAATTATTAACCCGATCTTCCGATTCATGCGATTAACAATAACATAAAAGCACATAAAGTGGCCAGTTTCATGAACTTAATAAAACAAGTAGAAGAAATAATCCGGGATTAAAACTTGTATAAAATCATAGTATTGGGTTCATAAATCCCACATAGGGTTCGAAATAAAATCCTAGAAATAAAAGAATTAGCTACTCATGAATAAAGCAAAAACAAAATAATAATTCATGAAAAGATAAACTATGCTTGTAGTCTTCGAATTCTTCATCTTCGTTATTGCTTCTTTGCCCTTGAAATTATGTAAAAGATTGATGCCCAATTGTGTGCTTGACTTGGTCTTATATAGGGTGGTAAACTTGGAGAAAAAGGTAGTTTCCTTGTGCAATTAGAATTCATTAATTGTGCCTCTACGCCTTTTCGGACGACCGTCTGCGATTTGCACTAAAACTCGGACGGCCGTCTCAAAAGCAGAGACTGCCTTTGTTTCTCTGACGGCCGCCTGAGATGTAAGTGTATTTCTCAGACGGCTGTCTGGGCTATATTTTTTCAGATTTTTGACTTTTTCACTTTTTGCCTATATTTTCTCCAAAATTGTAGTTTTGACCCTTTATTTATCCAATTCATCAAGTTGTACCTAAAATACAATAAATCAACATTTTAAGCACCAATTATCATTAAAATACACCAAAAGATCCAATTAAAAGGTACGATTAAGTGTAAAAATATACACTTAACACACCCCCAAACTTGAACTTTTGTTTCTCCTCAAGCAAAATCTACTCCTAAGCAAATAAATCAACTACTACATCTCGTTACATAGATTAGAGATCAACTTCACATTTTCAGGACTTGTAATTGTAATGAAAATTCTTAGGCATTTGCAAGCTCAAAATTCAAAAGCAGTTAGTCACTTAGCATTGCCAAAAACCACAAATCATGCAATTGCTTCGAGCATCCAATATTTGGATGTGAATCGAGGGTCTCGGTCAGAAATGATGTGAATCGAGTTCCGAGGATTCCATGTAAAATTTTCCAAAATTTAGATGTGAATCGAGGGTCTCGGTCAGAAATGATAGTGACGGGAACACCGTGGAGTCGGACAATTTTTCTCGGGTGTATATCTCTGCGAGTTTCTCTAGGCTAAAGGTCATTCGGATGAGAAGAAAATGAGGGGACTTGGTTAATCGGTCGATAATTACCCAAATGGCGTCGGATCCTCTTTGGGTCTTTGGAAACCCTTGAACAAAATCCATTGTGACAGCTTCCCACTTCCATTCTGGAATTAGATTGGACTGCAGCAGACCGCCGGGTCTTTGGTGTTCCGCTTTGACCTGCTGGCATACTAGATATTCGGCGACGAATTGGGCAATTTCTCTTTTCATTCCGGGCCACCAGTAGAATTTTTTCAGATCTTGGTACATCTTAGTTGCTCTAGGATGGCAAGTGTACATGGGTTGATGGGCTTCGTTTAGGATTAGTCGGCGAATCTTGGAGTCGTTAGGTACATAGATGCGACTTTGGAATCGGACAATTCTTTCCTCGGAGATTTGGAAGTTCGGATTGAATTCGAGGTGGTCGCGAACTTTGAGGATTTGGGGATCGGCTTGTTGAGCAGCCTTGGTTGCTTCTGTCAGGTTCGGTTGAGCAACGAGGGCGTTGATTGATTTTTGGCTAAGAGCGTCTGCCACCACATTTGCTTTACCAGGGTAATAGAGTATTTCGCAGTCGTAGTCTTTGACTAGTTCGAGCCATTTTCTTTGCCTCATATTTAATTCCTTCTGAGTGAAGAAGTATTTAAGACTCTTGTGATCGGTGTAGATGGTGCACTTCTCGCCGTAAAGATAGTGTCGCCACATTTTGAGTGCGAAGACTACGGCGGCTAGTTCAAGATCATGGGTTGGGTAGTTCCGTTCGTACTCCTTCAGCTGTCGAGAGGCGTAGGCTATAAACCTTTCTGTTCTGCATGAGTACAACTCCTAACCCTAGCTTCGAGGCGTCGCTGTAGACTATGAATTCTCCAGTTCTTTCGGGTAGTGTCAGAATTGGGGCAGAGGTGAGTCGATTCTTGAGTTCGGTGAAGCTAGCATCGCATTCAGGGTCCATTGGTATTTAACGTCCTTTCGAGTGAGTCGAGTGAGTGGCGAGGCGAGTTTCGAGAAATCTTGTACGAATTCGTGGTAGTAACTGGCTAGACCGAGGAAACTCCTTATCTCCTTTGCGTTTTTCGGAATTCACCGGTTGGAGACTGCTTCTTCTTGTTGGGATCGATGGAGATTCCACTCGCTGAAACAATGTGGCCAAGAAAAGAGACACTTGATAGCCATAACTCACATTTGCTGAATTTGGCGTACAACTGATGGGATCGAAGGGTTTGGAGAATGGTGCGGAGATGATAGGAATGTTCTTCTTCGTTCTTGGAGTAAATGAGAATATCATCAATGAAGACGATCACGAATTGGTCTAGATACAGATGAAAGACTCGGTTCATGAGATCCATAAATACGGAGGGGGCATTATTTAGACCGAAAGGCATGATGATGAATTCGTAGTGGTCGTATCTCGTCCAGAAGGCAGTCTTCGGAATATCGGACTCTTTGATTTTGAGTTGATGGTATCTGGATCGAAGATCAATCTTGGAAAAGATGGAAGAACCTTGGAGTTGGTCGAACAAATCATCAATTCGGGAAAGAGGGTACTTATTCTTGATAGTGGTTTTATTGACTTCTCGGTAATCGATACAAAGTCGAAGAGATCCATCTTTCTTCTTGACAAACAGTACTGGGGCTCCACATGGTGAGTGACTAGGTCGGACGTAACCTTTGTCGAGCAGCTCTTGGATCTGATCTTTCAATTCTTTCAATTCAAGCGAGGCCATGCGATATGGGGCTTTAGAAATTGGAGCGGCTCCGGGAATTGGATCAATTTATAACTCGATTTCTCGATCGGGTGGAAGTCCGGGAATATCGTCGGGAAATACGTCGGGAAATTATTGTACTGTTCGGACATCGGACAACTGAGATTTGGCGTTGGATTCGGAATTTACGACATCTACTAGATAGCCAAAATGTACTTTATGAATGATTTTTATGGCTTTTATGGCTGAGATAATTGGAATCGAAGTTTTGGTTTGGCTTTGGAATTTTAGGGTTTGGCCGTTTGGAAGAGGAAAAATGAGTGTTTTCGGGGCACAGTCAATTTGATCCTTAAATTCGGTTAACCAATCCATTCCAAGAATGACATTAAAATTTCAGGTCGATAGGACGATGAGGTCGAAATTCATAGGTTGTGAATGAATTCGGATTGACCAGTTGATTACCACTAGGTTCGAGATCATTTCTTCGCCAGAGGGAATGAGTATACTATAGTCGTGACTCAACTGACTAGGTTTAATCTTAAGGTTTTTAGTCATATTCTCCGATATGAAAGAGTGGGTAGAGCAGGAATCAATGAAGGCATAGACAGGTTCGTCGAAAATGTATATGGTACCTGCTATCATCGAGGGATCTTGCTCAATCTGCTCATTTGTCATAGCAAACACACGTCCTTGAGCACGGTTCTGAGCGTTTGGACAGTCACTTGCTATGTGTCCGATCTTTCTACATCTGAAACACGCGTTCGTCCCTTGTACACAAGCTCCAAAGTGCGCTTTCCCGCATTGTTGAAAATTTCGTTTGGACGGCTGTGGGATTTCAGTGGATTGATTCGTCGGTTGGTTTCGGTTGCCCTTAAATTTTTGGTTGCCGAAGTTAGCCTTTTTCCATGGGCGTTGGCTCGTTTCTTGGGATCGGCGATTCTGTTGGATCTCATTTTTCGTATTAGGCTGCCATCAAGGCTTTGTCCACCAGTTGTCTGAAAGTCGAGGCGTCGTACATACGGATATCTCGTCGAATTTCAAGTTGTAGGCCACGGATGAAGTAATTATTTTTCTCTTCAGGGTCTCGAGCGATGAATGGGGCATAGAGACAACCACGTTTGAAACGACGGATGTACTCGAGCATTGTCAATTCACCTTGTCGAAGTTCTAAAAATTACTTCAGTTTGTGGGCACGTACATCTTTGGAGAAATATTTTTCGAAGAATTGTAGTTTGAAGTCGGTCCATTGTATGGTGTCGAGGTCGACTCCCTCCTTGACTCCTTCCCACCATTGACGAGCTTCATTTCGGAGTAGGAATAGAGCGCAGTGCACACGATCACGATTGGTCATTTGACCCATTCTTCGGCTATTGTCGGATCGGTTCCACCATGAAATTTGGAGGGGTTCATTTTAAGAAATCGTTCGTAAATGGCGTGAGGTGATGCGTGAGGAGGAGGCGGAGGAGGTTGGTTTCGTTGAAGGAGTTGGTCAATTTGTCTTTGGTGGGTTTGGGCTTGTTCTCGGATAAGGTTCGAGAGGTTATGGATGGTTTGGTTAAGGTTTGGTGGTTCATTAGTGGGAGTGCCTTGAGAACTCCGGGTTAGTCGCTTGCCATAATTTCTATAACCTATTATGCAATTTATAAGTAAAGCACATAAATAAATAAAACATAAAATACACATAACGTTACCGAATGGACGAGTTGTCGTGTCTGGTTAGTCTTCAAGTCCGGCTTCCAGTTCGTACGAGTTTTCTATAAACAATGCTCTGATACCACCGTTGTAGCACCCCCCTCGAGTCGGGCGATAAATAAAACCGGTTTATCGGAATACTTTATTTAGATAGCGGAAGCAAAAGAACCTCTTTGATATTTTTAAAACTTTCGAGTAGGACCAGAAAGTAATTACTAAAAAATATCTTTTAGGACATTTGGAAACCTTAAGAATTTCGAAAACTTTCTTAGGGTTATTTTATTCGTCTAAAATTTTCGTTTAAAAATAACTTTCGAAAGGAGGATTTTATTCGAGTGCTACGTTATCTAACTATATGTTCCTCTTTTGGTTCAAAAATGAAATCAGAGTTTAGAAGCATTTCGTGAGTGAAGATTTTAGGTAAGAAATATAATTACTACAATAAGCGGACCAACTATATTAAGATTTCAAAATAAGGCCCCTACCAAAATAAGAGTTCATTTCCCCTAACGAGGAAATACTAGAGTTTTAAAAGAAACAGAAATACGGAAATTGTTTTTAGTTTACATCACCAAAATACTACTAGCATAATTTATAGATCCCTCGTACGATCGTCAAAAGCTCCGGGCAAGACTTCGATCCACTACTCGGTCCACTCCTGCGATCGATTACTACTGCTACCTGCAATCAAAGAAGTATCTATTGGAGCTATTAAACCCAATAAGAAATCCGAATAAATAACGAGGATTTAAAATATGTTTTACGTACTTATGTTCATATATACACATAAGCATCACATCTTACCATTCGTCGGCAAACGAACACACATAAACATTTTTGTTTAAGCATTTAAGCACGTAAATTGACTCAAATACCGAAAATTACCAAATTACCCTTTCGTGCAAATGCATGAATGAAAACATTTTCTGTTGTTCGGATCCGTGAAAAATTAACTTCTTTACTTGGATGATAAGCATATTATTCTGAACCCGTTCTTTTGGTGGAATCAAACCACCCCTTTTTCTATAGTAACTATGCTTGGAATACCGGCCCCCCGTATCCCGACTTATCCAACCCAAGCATTCCATTAACCTTTCCTTTCGTAAAAATGAAATCTCTTTTTATGCAAATGAGACTAATGGAAATGACCATTTTACGACATCACAAATATCAATCAACAAATCTACGAACACAAGGAAATTATTCACATAAATATACACATATACACGGCAATCACACATATTATACACTCACATATACACAAACACTTAACCATAGCACATAATTCACAAAATCATTGTAACCTCATATTATATATATATATATATATATATATATATATATATATATATATATATATATATATATATATATATATATATATATATATATATATATCATAAACCCCACACACACAACAGTACACACACAGCACACACACATATACACACAAACATGCATCCCCAAAACACAATTAAAAAGAGCATTAAATCACTAAACCATGCCCTTAAAGTACCAACATCTTTATCCTTTCATTAATGGAATTTCTCCCACTTTTATTCATTAAATGTTAACAAAAATTCTTACAGCCCCCTTAACATAGATCAGCTGAATTCATATTCTCACAATTAATATATTAACAATCTCAAAGCACAATGATTAAAGCACAAAAGTTCCATTAATGACACATGCACAAAAAATATTTTGAAATAATAGTAAATGACCTCTAAAAATTCTCAATTTTAATGATCGGACTCCTAACTGACTAAATATCCTGATGAAAAAAGAGTTTTGCAGATTTACCAGAAATCAAATTTATGAAAATTAAAATACTAAGAAAGTGGTGCTTAAGCCGAAAAGTGATTTTCCAACAAATACTAATTCCAATCTATGACCAAATAGCAAATAAAAAAATTCCACTTACTCCTACTGAAAATTGAAGATTCAAACCTCTTTCAAGCTGGAATTTCGAAAAATTGCAGATTAGCCCTTAAGATTCATAGATCTACACATGCAACCCCAAAAATCTTGAAAACTCATTCTCTTTTGCCAAAATTCCCAAAAATACGAAATATTTAATCTCTAACCACAAAATACTTAGATTCACAGATTATAGCATGGATTAGACATGCAAGAACACAAATATCAAGATTAGCACAAGATTTTGGATTTTACACAAAAAGCCCTAATTTTCGAAAAGTGAAGCAATCTTTTAGGTAATTTTGAAAAATCTTTTCCATACTATGATACTATTTAATTGCAGCAATAAATTCGAGATTTCTTACCTAATAAAAGAGTGTTGGCCGAAGAAAAACCTTCAAAAGAAAAGAGGATTTTTAGAGGAAGAACATAAGGAAGAAGAAAAGGGAGAAAAATGAAGATTTTCTAGATATAAATATTACCTCCTTCAAGAAGTGGCTCCAAAATCGAACCACACTAGTTGAATGGAGAATGTGAGAGCTTTGATATCAAGTTGGGAGGAGTTTTGATCTCCCGTGAGAGGGCAAGTATTTTTTTATGGTGTTCTTGCCATAATCAAGGGTGAAGCTTATATAGGGGATTTGCATCTTGAATTTCTCTATTTTATTCTTGGAGGAAAATGAGGTGGTGGCCGATGGAGGTGGTGGAGCTTCGGTGGTGGTGGTGAAGAGAAGACAAGTGGGGGTGTAGGTGTAAAATGATGAAGATGTATGAGTGTCTCTTGGGCTTACTTAGCATGCTTGAGTGTAGGAAATCATCACTCTTTGCCAAGTGTACAAGCATGCATCTTTTTTCTAATTTATTTTATAATTAAAATATCACTAATCTCTCTCATACTCACATAAACACTGAACACACACACACACACACACACACACACACACATATATATATATATATATATATATATATATATATATATATATATATATTACCTATAGTCTAGAGAAGAATAGCTTATATAACATATGTATATATGTGTACATATATGTACGTGTATATGAATGTATTATGCATGTAATCTTACTTATGATGAATGTTGTGGCACCCCTCTCTCGATTACTCTTATAATATGTAATCTCAGCGGAACACTTTTAAAAATGATTATTGTGGAGACACCGAGAAGATGAATCACTACCTAAGGGGCCTCAACCCGATAATCAAGCGCGACGTTCGACTAATGGAGACCTCCTCACGATGCCCCCTCTCGACCATGGAAGAAACCGAACCTCAACAATGCCAAAGGAAAGCAACTGATCAACCGAGCAACCCAGACCCCGAGCAACAAACCCTTTTGCCCTAAATGCAATCGAGAACACTAAGGCTATTGTGTTGCCGGGACCAACCACTGTTTTCGATGCAAGAAGCCCGGACACATGGTCCAAGACTGCCCTATCGCATCGAGACAAGTGCCGGGATGAGTATTCGCCATGACTAGAGACCAAGCCGAAGCCGACCCGTCAATGATCGTAGGTACCGTTAATGTGTATAATAATTCCGTGTATGCCCTCATCGACTCCGGATCAACTCACTCATTCATCTAAACTACCCTCGTTGCCGAACTCCGCCTAGTCCGTAGTCAAGCCGATGCCTTGTTTAGCATACTTATTCCTTCCGGTGATGAACTTCAATCCAATTTCAACATCAAAGATTGCCCTATTCAGATTTATAACCAAACCCTAACCTCCGATCTGATCATTCTACCCATTAAACATTTCAAAATAATCCTCGGAATGGATTGGTTATCAAAATTCGACGCCCAAATTAATTGCGCTCACAAAACCGTTCGTTTCTCCTTACCGAACGGAAGTTTCCTCGAATTCCGAAGCTCGTACAACCCTCGATTCCTATAATTTCCGCCATCAAAGCATACAAACTTATTCAAAAAGGACATCTACGTCATTTGGTCGACATAGTGGAAGCTCTCAACGAAGATAAAGCCAAAATTTCCAAAGTGCCAACCGTTTGCGAATTTCCCGAAGATCTCCCCGGTCTTCCGCCAGGTCGTGAAATCGAATTCGAAATTAATTTGATCCCCGGTTCCGCTCCTATCTCGATGGCACCTTATCGCATGGCGCCATTAGAGCTAAAAGAACTCAAGGACCAAATTCAAGATCTTATCGACAAGAAGTTCGTCCGCCCTAGCTTTTCTCCATGGGGTGCTCCGGTACTCTTCGTGAAAAAGAAAGATGGAACCCTCCGAATGTGTATCGATTACCGAGAACTCAACAAGGTCACCGTCAAAAACAAATATCCTTTGCCTAGAATTGACAACCTTTTCGACCAACTTCAGGGCTCCACGGTCTATTCCAAAATCGACCTCCGTTCCGGGTACCATCAATTGAAAATCAAGAAGGAAGATATTCCGAAGACCACGTTTGGGACTCGTTACGGTCATTACGAATTTGTAGTAATGTCGTTTGGTCTAACCAATGCTCCAGCCGCTTTCATGGATCACATGAATCGAATCTTCCGCAAATATCTCGATCAATTTGTGATCGTATTCATCGACGATATCTTAGTGTATTCAAGAAATGATGAAGAACATCAGAATCATTTGGAAATGGTGCTCCAAACTCTCCGAGAGAACCAAATATATGCGATGTTTTCCAAATGTGAGTTTTGGTTCAGACAAGTCCACTTTCTTGGTCATGTAATTTCCAAGGAAGGCATAGCCGTTGATCCAAGCAAAATTGCAGCCGTTTGTAATTGGTCAATCCCTCGTAATGTCGAAGAAATCCGAAGTTTCCTCGGCCCTGCGGGCTACTACCGACGGTTCTTTCCGAACTTTTTCCAAGATAGCCGCTCCACTCTCTCGTTTGACCCGAAAGGAAGTCAAGTATCAATGGACTCCCGAATGCGAGTCTAGTTTCCAAGAACTGAAGAAGCGATTAAACCGGAAACTACGTGGTCTACAGTGACGCCTCCAAGCACAGGCTCGGAGCGGTCCTAATGCAAAATGGAAACATAATTGCATATGCCTCTATACAATTAAAAGATTACGAGAAGAATTACCCGACGCACGACTTGGAACTCGCGGCAGTCGTGTTCGCCCTCAAAATTTGGAGACATTACCTTTACGGCGAAAAATGTTCGATCTTCACCGACCACAAAAGTCTCAAGTACTTCTTTACTCAAAAAGAGCTCAATATAAGGCAAAGAAGATGGCTTGAATTAGTCATATACTTCCCTTTTTGGTCGGAGTTCTTCATCACATAATTGTCACACGCATAGAGTGAGATAAATTCCCACTTTTATAACCCTATGATCCCAAGACCATATAGTGAGAATATCCCACATTTATAACCCTATGCCATGGCACGTATTGAGGATCATAGGATGAGAATATCTCACCTCTATAACCCTACGATCCCAAGACCATAGAGTGAGATTTTCCCATCTATATCCTCAACACCATAATGAGACATGCATGATATGAAAAATCATCGAAAATCCGTTTGGAAGAATCAATCTAAGTTTCCGGTAAATAACCTCATATTTTACGAACCCGTCTATCTACGTGTGGAATCAAACCACCCCAAGGTCCTACGAACTGACTCGTTGTACCCCGGATATTTACCGTAACCTCGAAAGACTTTCCAACATATTTTTACCTTTTAAAAATTCATGACACTAATGCACCCACACATGCACCCTTCTACTTACCCTTCTCTCATCCTCACACCCAATGATCAACACATAAGCAAGCAAGAGCACATAGCAAAATACAATTAAAGTTTCACATAGTCATTTAGGCATCAAAACATAATTCATAAGCAAATACAAGAAATAACCGAAATCTTGACATGCAAAGACGATCTAAAATCAAAACTTCACTAAACCTAGCATTTTACAAGAATAAAGTTCAAGACTTTCATCTTTACATTTATTCAAGTAAATTCATTAGATCTACACATGCAAGGATCTCTTTTAATCAAGTTAGCACAATTTCTTAGTTCTTTCATCATTTTTAATAGGAAACACTAGATCTTAACATGCAAGACTTTTGATCAACCATCAATCACTATATCTTAACATGCAAGACCTTAGATCAACAATCAATCACGAAATCTTAACATGCAAGGCCTTAAAACAACAACCAACACAAGATCAATACATGCAAGATACCAAATAAACCAAATAAGCAATTTTAAGCAACTTTACCTCAAAAATTCGAAAGTTCCATAGTGTAGTCAAAAATTCAATTTCTCTTCACAAATCAATAATCAAACACTAGATTAACACATGCAAGCTACTAATTAAGCCAAATAAGCAATTTAAGCTTTTTTCCCCCAAAAATCCGAAAGTTTCATAGCTAGGCCAAAAATTCGTTTTCTTTTCACAAATGAACAATCAAACACTATATTAACACATGCAAGCTACTAATTAAGCCAAATAAGCAAATTAAGCATTTTTCCCCAAATTTTCGAAAAAGCATAAAACTTCAAGAAAAAAGTTATATTTTCAAAATACTAACATGCAATCATCATCTAAGCCATATAATCACATAATATGCAAGAATAAACAATTAAATCACATATAAACCGAAAATACTAGTGGTGTTGCTTGTTTGAGCAAGAATTCAAGAATTCTCACCTCTTCTCTTTAGGGGAAGGATTTGTTAGCTCTTTTCTCTCTAATACAAGAAGAGATTAAGAGTTAGCTTATATATTAAGAAAATAAAAAGAAGAACAAGAAGAACTTGGATGAAGAAGAGCTTAGCTCTTTTCGAAAAAAAAAGAAGAAAGAAGAGGAAGAAGAAAGCTTACTTAGCGTTGGCCAAAAATTCTCCTTCTATTGAAGTAGAAAGATACCTTTAACTTATAGATAGTAAGAGTGGAGTTTGAGAGTGCATTTTGATCTTGGACATTGTAAGTATTTATAGATTTTTTGGAGAGTTCAAAGCCAATGGAAAAGAAAGGGAAATATATATATTTTTTTGTGGGGGTGATTTTGCAATTTTCGAAAATAGGAGTGGTGGTGGTTCTTGGGTGGTTCAAGCTTGAGAATGTGGTGGCTATGGTGGTGGGGTGTGGCTACCGAAATGAAGAAGGAAGGGAGAAGAAGAAAGACCTTTGGTCTACTTAAAGTTGAGTGTGGGAGTGAAAAAGCAAGCATAGTCTAGAGAGTAGGGAGACTAGCTTTATGTATTTATTTTAATGCTCAAAGTACAACCACACTAATGCATGTCTATCCCTAATTAAAATGCAAATTTTTAAATCAAGTGTGTGTGTGTGTGTGTGTTGATATCCGAAAATTTAAAGAAAATGAGAGGAGGATTTTGTAATTTTCTACACTAATTAAAAATCCTCAAATGCATGAGAAAATTTATTTTCTAAAATTTTGTGCATGCATAAATATGATAAAATGCTCACTTAAATTCATATGCAATAATAATAATTTATTTCGACATAATGTCTCAAAATATTTCCTAAGCACATAATTCACGAAATCACATAATTCACATAATCACATAATTCACATAATCACATAATTCATACAATAATTCACATAATCATATATTCCATATAATCACCTAATTTACGTAAATACTAATCATGCAAGAATTATTATAAATTCTAATTTCACAAATATGCACATAAAGGTGGTAAAATAAAATAATATTGGTTTACCGAAAATGCGGGGTGTTACAATGAAATCACATAAATTAATTATAACATATGTATTCCCATAAGTCACATAAATTAATATAGCACATAAATATTTATAATTAATTCACTTAAGCATATAATTATAGAAATAAAGTTGGCACATAATTATTTAATAAATAACTTTCTAGCACATAAAGCACATAATTATATAATCAAATCGGCATACATAAATAATTAATTAATCAAAGCAAATAAAGCACTGAAAGCGATTAAGTTAATCATGTAGCTAAATTCCTAATAATTCTTACGTAAGGATTTTTTTGGTTTATGGGATTTCGGTTAGGGATTAGGGTTTCGAAAATGTGGGGTGTTACAAAACTAAAGACCTATCGGCTAATTGAAGAGTTATAGCCGTCGGTTCAATCTCACGTAACCCAAGATTTTTAAAACTGGAATAAGGCATAAGATTAATGCTAGCGCCTAAATCAATGAATGATCTAAAATTTTTACCTCGTATAGTATAAGGAAAAGTAAACTTACCTGGATCGCCGAGTTTTTGTGGAAGGGGTCGTGTAAGAATTGCCCTACATTGCTCCGTGAGTTGGATCATCTCGTTCCCTTGCAATTTCTTCCCCTTCGCCACGAGGTCCTTGAGGAACTTCACCCACTTTGGCATCTTTTGAAGTGTTTCGATGAAAGAAATATTTATGCGAATTTCCTTGAAATGGTCCAAAAAACCTTGGTATTCGGCATCGAGCTTCTTCTTCATAAACTTTTGAGGATATGGAATTGGTGGGGCTCGTACAATCACTATTGATGGTGCTTTTTCTTGAATTGATTCATTTTCCTCAATCACTTTTGGCTTCTCAATTACCGTATTTCTCTTCTCTTTTCGTGGGGCTTCCTCCAATTGCTTACCATTCTTCAAGGTGACTGCTTGACACGTCTCGACCTCGATCTTTTTCGTTTGCAGTCTTTGGGGATATGGGATTGGTTCCATCCATTCGGCTACAATGACTTGCGGCTTAATTGGGACTTTTCCTTTTCCTCGATTTTAAAATCGATAGCTTGGCACATCTCGAAATTTTGCTTTCGAGGATCTTCCTTATTCGATGGCAATGCTCATGTTGCACAGTTCTCTTGATTTAATGCGAATTGTGGGAATTGAGTCTCCAAATTTCGCAGTGAGGCTTGAGTAGCGGTCATAAATTGGGCCAGTATCTTCTCCGTGTTTTATTTTTGGGCCGGTGGATTGTTGCCTTGATAGCTTTGTTGAGGAGGGGCTTGATTTTGAAATTGACCTTGAGGTCTTTGATACCCTTGGCTTTGTTGATTTCCTCTGTATTACCCTTGTGATCTCCACCCTTCATTTTGGAATTGGCGAGATGCATTGTTGACGTAGTTGAGCGATTCCACATCTTGTTGGCATTGTGATACGCGTTTTCCTCACGTATAAATTACCGCAAGTATACGGTATCGCATTTTGCAGAACAGTGGTTCCGGATATCGATCCACAGGGACCTTGTAGATTCAAATGCTGAGTAGTGTAATTATATTATCGTTATATTATCTAGCCGATCGTAAATAAGTGGATTGGTGAGAAACCCTAATTTAAAAGCATGCAAGATCGTAAACATGCAAATATAGAATGTACGTAAATAAAGTAACGACAACTCAACGCGGGGGACTTCGATTTAAAGGGGACTTCTAGGGCCAAATTCACCTAGGTATAATCAACAACGATCGACAAATCCGCTATCTAAAATCACGCTCCTATTCGTTAACCCAGACGCTAATGTACTCTAACCCCCGTCTCCAGTGTAGTTAGAGTCTACCCACAGGTCCGACGTCTCCGTTCAGAACCTGCTATTAAGAGAGCATTTAGGCCAAGTCCTTAAGGGCTACCCGAAGTGCATCACGTCTCCGTTTCCACACTCCGAGCTATGTTTTCCTAACTTCAAACAAGAAATCCTCTCTCGAGTTCATTCCTATTTAATATCAATCTGAGAGTTGATCAACACAATCAGAAGCATTTAATACAGGAAAACATAAACGAAATCAAAACACGACAAATAGATAACAGAAATAACGATCGAAATCAATATATACAAGGCTTCATTACCCTAGAAGAAAATGTTCTTAGTTCATAACAAACATAGTATCAAAAGAATGTACAAAGGAAATGAAGAACAAAACGTAAAGAAATTGCGTAAGAAAAACCCAAGTCGGAACCCCCGTTGATGATTCCCGCGAAGAACCGTCGAAAACCGTAAAAAGTCGAAGAAGCACGAAGAGTGAGGGCTTGCTTCTATTTATAGTAAATTGCAAAGCTTCCTCAAGAAGCTTTGCTTTTTAAAATATCTGCCCTTGAAAATCGTGCCAGATCGCGATCCAATAAAGTCAGATCGCGATCTGGCTTCTCAAAAAAAAACGTGAACCGCCTCCTAGATCGCGATCCAGGAAGTGCGGATCGCGATCTGGGTCTGAATATTGTTTGCTACTGGAATTTGTCACCAGATCGCGATCCGACTTTCCTGGATCGCGATCTGGGTCTGAACTTTGCTTGCTACTGGAATTTGTCACCAGATCGCGATCCGGCTTTCCTGGATCGCGATCTGGGTCTTAATGACCACTTTCTCGGCTTGAAAAATCGGTTTCGCTTCCAAATGGCTTCGACTTGGCAACAAAAGCTAACAAAACCTAAAAAAGGAAATAAAACAAGAAACGCAATAATATAAACAAATAAAACCGAAACTCGAACGAACGAAGACCAAAACTCGAAGATTTGATAAGCAAAAATCGTGCAAAACGACCACTTATCACACCCTCAAACTTAGATCTTTACTCGTCCCGAGTAAATCAAAACGAAACTACAACAAAAATGAAAATAAAAACACCAAACTAAACTAGGCCACTAACGTAGGGAATCACGATTGCATTTAGCGTATGCAACAAGCCTTTGAACCCCTGGGTACCCCCAAAGGACGAGTTGTGTCTCGTGAGGGTTTTCAGACAACACACCCACAAAGTTGCCGGATTGGTCAAAGCATTGCAATTAATTCGAAAGATAAAACGAGCTAGATAACCTAAAATCTCAGAATGGCCCACGGCTTTAAGGTATTCGACTTTCCTACCGACGCAATTAGTTGTTTCTACACCAAAATGAAAGATAGACTCAAGAATCCGTAATTAAACAATAAACACAATCATCGAGGGTTTTGAGTAGAAATGTGGGTGAAAAGTAAGTTTTGATTCTGAAATTCAAAAACTTGAGTTGGGCATAAGTAGGTCTTTTTATTCAATAAGATACGACAACAACAATATATTGTGATTTTTCTCACAACTTTCTTCTTCTTCTTTTTTTTCTTTTTCTTTTTTTTTTTTTTTTTTTTTTTTTTTAACAGATCGAATAAAAACGTAAAGACCATTGATAGAACTTCTAGCCAATAACTCGAAATCGTGAACACATAATTCAATTCTAACCTGCCCCCCAAACCTCAGGCTATTATACCCCTCAGAAAAATGCGCTCAAGCTTAATCGGAAAGGATTCGAAAGGCTATCCACACAAGTTGCAAAAACGCAGTCGGAAGGTTCATCTATAATTAGCCGGTGATCCATAATTTCAATTTTAAAATCAACTAGCCCATCTACTAATTCATTAATTGCTTTGCTTCAAAAGAACCCGGAAATGCAAATTACACTCGATCCTACATGAAATGCATGTGACAAACATAACACAATAACAGAAATCAAAATACATAAACGAAACTAAATTATATGATATGCATGCAAAAGACCAAATCAAAATAAGATAAATAAAATAAGAATAAAAACAAAGTCTAGCAAAGATACATCGCAAACGAAATATCAATCCAACGACTCATCCCAAAACAAACGAACTAAAAACAAACAGGTTCAACACACACCACCCTCAAACTTAAATTCTAGCATAGTCCCTATGCTCAAAAGCAGAATAAAAAATAAAAGGGATAGAAAACACAACGTCCCCTAGTTGTCTTGATCGTCCTCGTGGGCTCCTCCCTCCTCTTCCGGTCGTCCCCGCTCGTACTCCTCCCAGGCCTGCGCCACCAGTGTAGTGGCCGCTGCTTGTGCTTGCTCGTCGGCGGCGGAGGTTGATGCTCCATCATATCGAGGCCGTGGTGGGAACGGTCGTGGCTCGACAATGTCATCGGTCCTGCACTGAAGCGCTGCAGCCATGGCCTTCATCATTTTCTTGAACCATCCCACATTTTCCTCCATAACATCCATCCATTGGCCGACATACTCCGGGAGCTGTGGTTCTGCTTCTTGTCTGCCTCTTCTGGCCCTTTGTTGTGGTCGAGCCGCATGAACACCTGAGGGACCCGCATCTGGTAAGTCTGAGTCGCCCTCGCCTAGGGGTCCACTCGCTGGCTGGAGCTTGTGGTAAGGGAAGATAGGCTGTGGTGACCTGGTGAGCCGGTCATCCGCGTATGTGGGGACCCCTGCACGATCACACAGTGTAGTGATGAGTGAAGGGAACATCAGACCTAAAGAGGTATCACCTAAGCATCGTCGGATCTCAGCGTGTATGATCGCGCCCACATTCACAGGTGTCCTCTTCATAATGGCGTACATCAGTGTAAGACGTGGGGCATAGGTCTTGGCCGTCGACTTTGTGGGCATGAGCCTGCTACTGACGAAGTACATCCAAACCTTCGCTTCTCTTGAAAGTTCTCCCCGACGAAACCAGTGCTCTCCTTTTTCCCACTTCGAACCCCTAGGGCAAAGAGTCTGAATCAGCTCCTCATAGGTCGTTGCCATCTTCAGTTGTTGAAACGGCTCGGTCGAGACTTCTGGTAGGTGGAAAAACTTGTTGATTGTAGCAGCGTCATAGCGCACCTCTTTGTCTCGAAGAACGACCACCGACCCCGGGTGAAAACCGGCATTGGCATAGAAGAGCCTCACTAGATTCTCGTTGTAGTCCTCCGGTCGTTTGGCCAAGTACTTCCATTGTCGACGATCAAAGTTTTCTATGATCGATTCTTTTTCCATGCCATCGATATCTAATTCCCTTTCTGGAACAAACGGTCGGCTATGGCGACGTATGAATTCCCTTTTGGCCTCGACGTTCACGTACAAAAACTCATCTCCCGGTTCGAGGACTACGCGGTCAAGGATGGTGTGTTGATTAGCACGGGATCCCATTTCAAGTTGCACGTTTCCCGTGCGTGGGGTTTGTTGCTCTTCTGGCACTTGAGATGGTGGTGGTGCGCTCGAAGTGCCTTCTTGGCTTCCCGTGCCTCGAGAAGCTGCCTTTTTCTTCGGTGCGGCTTTTCCCTTTGCCGGAGCCTTCTCCTTGGGTTGGGCTTTTTTGGTGGTTTCGCCCGTCTTTAAGAGTTTCTTGGCCGGCGACGTCATTTCGATCGAATTTGTGCGAGATGGAGGGTCGAAAGCCTTTGGAAGTTGGTTCGGGAATTTTGTCGAACACTTGGCGTGCCCAACTTGGTAAGCCTTTTGATTTCCACCGGTTGTTCGGTACCTATCCCTCCTACATCAATCACAACACCCAAGTGAGAATCCACCACCACAATTAACAATAGGTAGCTAAACAATCAACCCAAGTCATTCAAATCTTTATTTTATCCTTTAGTTCGAAATTAAGAACAATAGGGCAATTCCTATATCTAAACATTGGTTCACCCGCAAATTCATGTTTTGAATCCCAACACCAAGTACAAAATCACGTACTAGCATACACAATTAACAAACAAGGGGAAAAAATCATGAAATTTTGGGGAAATTCGAAAGAATTGAAGAAAATGAAAGAAATGAAGATTAGATTGAAAATTTACCTTTTCTTGAAGATTCACCCACAAATTCTTGGAGTAAATGTGCAAATCGTGAATTTGTGATGTTCAAGTGTGTGATTGATGTGCTTTTATGATAGAAATTTGAAGATTTTGAAATTGGGGAGGGGTTAGGGTTTGGAATTAGAAAAAGGGGAAATAAGAAAATGAAGGGGGAGGTTCAGCCTTTTGAGCTGTTTTTCGGCCCCAGATCGCGATCCACAATACCCGGATCGCGATCTGGAGGCTCACCTTGCTGCTTCTGGAAAAAGGCCCCAGATCGCGATCCGGCTTACCTGGATCGCGATCTGGCCCTTAAAATTTTAGTTTCTGGAAAAACGTCCCAGATCGCGATCCTGCTTACCTGGATCGCGATCCGGGCCCAAAATTCGCTGCCACTGGAAAAACACCCCAGATCGCGATCCGACTTACCTGGATCGCGATCCGGGCCCAAAATTGGCTGCTACTGGAAAAAGGCCCCAGATCGCGATCCGACTTACCTGGATCGCGATCCGGGACGCCTAAAACCTGCCAAAACGAAAATTTTAAATGGGTAGAATAGAGATGTTGAACCCTAAATTATAAAAATGCACGAAAATGAAAAAAAAAAAAAAAAAAAAAAAAACGAAAACAAGATCAAAAAGGAAAATGACAGATAATGAGCAACAATGGGGTGCCTCCCATTTAGCGCCTGTTTTACAGTCGACGGCTCGACTTCTTTTGGATTTATTGGGAGAAAATTAGTGCGACACACTCCACTTCCTCGGGAGCACCATTCGGGTAGTAATGCTTAACTCGTTGCCCATTCACTTTGAACGATGGACCGTCTCGTCCTCGTATTTCGATTACTCCTTGTGGGGTTGCGCTCAGGACTACGAATGGTCCTGACCAACGGGACTTGAGCTTTCCCGGAAATAGTCGTAGCCGAGAATTGAATAGCAGGACTTGGTCACCTGCCCGGAACTCTCGCTTTGTAATTCTTTTGTCATGCCACTTTTTCGTTTTTTCTTTGTAAATCTTGGCATTTTCGTAAGCATCATTTCTGAACTCCTCCATTTCGTTGAGTTGAAGCAATCGACGATCGCCGGTAGCTGTTTGATCGAAATTGAGCTTTTTGACTGCCCAATAAGCTCGGTGCTCCAATTCCACTGGCAGGTGGCACGCTTTCCCATACACGAGTTTGTAAGGAGACATCCCAATCGGTGTCTTGAATGCGGTTCGATAGGCCCAAAGTGCATCATCGAGCTTCAATGCCCAATCTTTTCGGTTCGTGCTCACGGTCTTCTCCAGAATCTGTTTGATTTCTCGGTTTGACAACTCAGCAAGGCCATTTGTCTGTGGATGATAGGCAAGCGCAATTTTGTGTCGGATTCCCAACTTGTTCGTGAGATTAGTGAGCAGTTTGTTGCAGAAGTGAGATCCTTCATCGCTAATGATCGCCCTGGGTGTCCCAAACCTTGAGAATATGTTCTTGTGGAAGAATTTGAGGACCGTACGAGCATCGTTGGTAGTGGTGGCAATCGCTTCGACCCATTTGGACACGTAGTCCACGGCAAGCAAAATGTATAACTTCCCGTTCGAAGATGGGAATGGTCCCATGAAGTCTATGCCCCAAACATCGAAAAGCTCCACCTCTTGCATGTTGTTCAAAGGCATTTGGCTTTTGTTGGAAAGGTTCCCTGTTCGTTGGCATCGATCACACCATTTTACGAACTCGTAACTATCTCTGAATAGGGTTGGCCAAAAGAAGCCTGACTGCAAAACCTTGGCGGCTGTGCGAGATTCCCCGTGATGCCCGCCACAAGGTGAAGAGTGGCAATGTGTGAGAATCTCACGTACTTCAGTTTCCGGAACACATCTTCGGATGACACGATCGGGGCCGGTTCTGAAAAGCAACGGCTCGTCCCATAGATAGAAACGACTGTCGTGAAGGAATTTTTTCTTTTGGTGATAAGATAGATCGTCAGGGATGATTCCACTGGCCAAAAAGTTGGCCACATCAGCATACCACGGAGTGTGAGTACTAATGGCGAGCAGTTGCTCGTCTGGGAATGATTCTTGAATATTTCCTTCGGCTGGAACTTCGTCTAGTATGAGTCTGGAAAGATGATCTGCTACCACATTCTCGCTCCCTTTTTTGTCTCTGATTTCCAAGTCGAACTCCTGGAGTAGGAGTACCCATCTGATGAGTCTGGGCTTGGCGTCCTTCTTTGCGAACAAGTATCGAATAGCTGCGTGGTCGGTGTAAATGATCACCTGAGACCCCAAAATATACGGTCTGAACTTGTCAACAGCATAAACGACTGCAAGCATTTCCTTTTCGGTCGTTGAATAGTTCTTCTGTGCCTGGTCAAGTGTACGACTCGAATAGTAGATGGCTTTGAAGATTTTGTCCCTCCTTTGTCCCAATACAGCACCTACAGCATAGTCGCTCGCATCGCACATGATCTCGAATGGTTCCTCCCAATTGGGAGTAATCATAATCGGTGATTGGGTTAGCTTCTCCTTGAGAAACGTGAAAGCCTGCAAACAAGCAGAATCAAAATCAAAGACAGCTTCCTTCTCAAGCAAATGACATAATGGTTTTACTATTTTCGAAAAATCTTTAATGAATCTACGGTAAAACCCAGCATGCCCTAAAAAACTTCTAACTCCCTTGACATCCTTCGGTGGAGGCAATTTTTCAATCGTTTCGATTTTTGCCCTATCCACCTCAAGACCCTTTTTCGAGACCTTGTGACCTAGAACAATACCTTCGCGAACCATAAAATGACATTTTTCCCAATTTAAAACAAGGTTCGTTTCTGTACATCTTTGCAAAACAAGTTCTAGATTGTGCACACAATGATCGAAAGACGATCCAAACACAGAAAAATCATCCATAAACACCTCAAGAAACTCTTCTACCATATCGTGAAATATAGACATCATACATCGTTGAAAGGTAGCAGGCGCATTACACAAACCGAAAGGCATCCTACGAAATGCAAAAGTACCGTAGGGGCAAGTAAAAGTAGTTTTCTCTTGGTCTTCCGGGGCGATTGAAATTTGATTGTACCCCGAATAACCATCAAGAAAACAGTAATACTCGAAACCTCCTAGCCTGTCTAGCATTTGATCGATAAAGGGAAGGGGGAAATGGTCTTTTCTAGTGGCTGCATTCAATAATCGGTAATCGAAGCATACACGCCACCCAGTGACTGTTCTAGACGGAATAAGTTCATTTTTGTCATTCACAATAACCGTCATCCCACCCCTTTTTGGCACAACCTGCACCGGACTGACCCACGGACTGTCAGAAATTGCATAAATCATACCAGCGCCTAACAATTTCAAGACTTCTTTTTTGACTACCTCTTTCATTGACGGGTTTAACCGCCTCTGAGGTTGGACTCTCGGTTTATAGACGTCTTCCATTAGAATTTTGTGTTGAACAATAGACGGGCTAATTCCCTTAATATCCTCAATAGACCAACCTATAGCTGACCTATATTCTCTAAGGACCTCCAGCAGTGTGTTTGTTTCGGACTCGCTCAAACTAGAAGAAATAATCACCGGATAAGTCTTGTCTGCTCCAAGAAAAGCATAACAAAGATAATCCGGTAGTTGCTTCAATTCCAGTACGGGGGCCGTTTTCACACTAACTGGTATCTCGGGGACGATCCCTACCTCGTCTATGCCTAAAATCTCGGCACACTCAAGAAACAACACGCAATCAAGCACATCATTTTCAATAGGGGTTTCGGGGGAGGCAGAATGCAAATCAATAGAGTTAACAATGCAGTGCTCAACAGAATCACATAATTCACACAAATCAAAAAAGGAGGAAACACAGTCCTCGATCACGTCTATTCTACTGCAATGCTCAACATGCTCAGAGTGTTTAAATGCATCTGTCAAATTAAAAACAACTTCTTCCCCATTTACCCTAAGCATTAAAGATCCTAATTCCATATCAATCATCGCCTTACCAGTGGCTAAGAATGGACGACCTAAAATGATTGGTGCTTCATCATCTTCAGGCATTTCAAGTACCACAAAATCAACAGGCAAAATGAATTTATCTACTTTAACTAGCACATCTTCTACAATCCCATCGGGATATTTCAATGAACGATCAGCTAGCTGTAAAGTCATGCGAGTGCGGTTCAAATTTCCTAAGCCCAGTTTTAGAAACACAGACATAGGCATCAAATTAATACTTGCCCCCAAATCACATAAAGCTTTATCGAAAGTAGAATTGCCAATAATACAAGGAATAGTGTAACTCCCTGGATCCTTCATTTTCGGTGGTAGATTCGACTGAAGAATGGCACTGCAAGTTGCCGTGAGTGTCACTGGTATGTCTTCTTCGATCCGAATTTTCTTGGATAGGACTTCCTTCATGAACTTGGTGTAGTTTGGCATTACCTCCAAGGCTTCTGCAAAAGGGATGTTGATTCGAATCTGCTTGATCTTTTCAATGAACTTCTTCAATTGATCCTTGAACTTCTTCTTCTTCTGTCTTTCTGGAAAAGGAATAGGAGTTACCATAAGAGGGGGATTATCAGGAAAAGAAATGTTATTGGGCTTACTAGCCTCTTTTGTACTACTTCCTGAAATGGTGATTTCCGGCTCGACCGGGGTCGGTTGTACAGCTGGCCTTGGTGATTCGTCTGTCGGATAAGGAGGATCAGTCATTTGCAAACCACTTCGGGTGGTTATGGCTTGACAGCTTTCCTTTGGATTGACTTCGGTATTGCTCGGAAATCCACCCGTGGCCATTGTGGACATGGATTGGGCGATTTGCCCTATTTGCTTTTCCATGTTCTTCATTGTTGATTTCAGGCCCTCCATTTCATGTTCTTGTCGGTGAAGACGCTCGTCGTACGTTGGCCCTCGTTCCTCTCTTTGATGGTTGAGATCGGGAGGTGGTTGTAGAGCATTTTTCGGATTGGCATAGGAGAAGTTCTCGTGATTCCGAATTCCCGGGTGATAATGAGTAGGGTTTTGGTTCTGATTGTGGGTTCCCCGGAAATTGTTGAATCGGTGGTTCATAAAGTGTGCCTGCTCCCAATCGTCGTTTGTGGCTTGTGAAGTACTTGCTGCTGCTACTCGTTCGGTCTGTGGCCCTCGAACTGAAATTTGGGCGACCTGATTTGATAGGATCGCTAATTGTGCTGAAACTGCGGCTAAAGGATCGAGTTGGTGGACTCCGGCCACCTTTTGTATACCACTCCGTTCGGACGGCCAATGGTAAGCATTTTCACACATTCGCTCGACAATGTCTCGAGCGTCTGTGGGAGTCTTGTTTTGCAATGATCCACCTGAGGCAGCATCGACTAGAGATCGGGCTGGTTGATCGAGCCCATTGTAGAATAACTCCATTTGATCCCACGGGTTGAATCCGTGTTGAGGGCATTGTCGTAATAAGTCTTTGAATCTCTCCCAAGACTCGTGCATCGGCTCTTGGCTCATCTGTCTGAAATTGCCTACATCTCTTCGTAGTTGTGCGGTCTTTGAGGGTGGAAAGAATCGTGCCAGAAAGGCTTGTGATAATTCTTCCCAACATGTGAGTGATCCTGGATTAAGACTCAGAAGCCAACTCTTCGCTTTGTCTCTGACAGAAAATGAGAATAGCTTCAACCGAATGGCATCATCAGAAACGCCGTTAACTTTGATCGTGTCACAAATCTCCAAGAAATTGGCAAGATGGAGATTCGGATCCGCAGTGGCTGCTCCGGAGAATTGGTTCGCCATGACCATGTTGATTAGCCCCGTTTTCAGCTCGAAGTTGTTTGCGGCTATCGTCGGTTTCCTGATTCCCGAATAGTTCTCATTCATAGCTGGAGTTCGGTATTCTCGCATTGTTCGCTCGGGTGGCAGGTTCGGTCTTGGCTGCTCGTGATCTCGTCCTGGCTCTCGATCGTACTCAAAGGCCAAGTGCTCTGGATTTCCTTGATCTTCGGCCATTGGTTCACTTTGTTGGTTGCGCGTGGCCCTTAGTCTACGTAATGTCCTTTCAATCTCGGGATCGTAAGGTATGATTTCCAAATTTCGATCAAGGTGAGTGGTTAAGATCAAGGTAAAAATCGAAATTAAAACAAGTAAATGGCTAAAGTAATAATCAGATAATTGGTAACACTATCAACAAGATAAAATCAAATTGGTCCCCGGCAACGGCGCCAAAAACTTGATACGCGTTTTCCTCACGTATAAATTACCGCAAGTATACGGTATCGCATTTTGCAGAACAGTGGTTCCGGATATCGATCCACAGGGACCTTGTAGATTCAAATGCTGAGTAGTGTAATTATATTATCGTTATATTATCTAGCCGATCGTAAATAAGTGGATTGGTGAGAAACCCTAATTTAAAAGCATGCAAGATCGTAAACATGCAAATATAGAATGTACGTAAATAAAGTAACGACAACTCAACGCAGGGGACTTCGATTTAAAGGGGACTTCTAGGGCCAAATCCACCTAGGTATAATCAACAACGATCGACAAATCCGCTATCTAAAATCACGCTCCTATTCGTTAACACAGACGCTAATGTACTCTAACCCCCGTCTCCAGTGTAGTTAGAGTCTACCCACAGGTCCGACGTCTCCGTTCAGAACCTGCTATTAAGAGAGCATTTAGGCCAAGTCCTTAAGGGCTACCCGAAGTGCATCACGTCTCCGTTTCCACACTCCGAGCTATGTTTTCCTAACTTCAAACAAGAAATCCTCTCTCGAGTTCATTCCTATTTAATATCAATCTGAGAGTTGATCAACACAATCAGAAGCATTTAATACAGGAAAACATAAACGAAATCAAAACACGACAAATAGATAACAGAAATAACGATCGAAATCAATATATACAAGGCTTCATTACCCTAGAAGAAAATGTTCTTAGTTCATAACAAACATAGTATCAAAAGAATGTAAAAAGGAAATGAAGAACAAAACGTAAAGAAATTGCGTAAGAAAAACCCAAGTCGGAACCCCCGTTGATGATTCCCGCGAAGAACCGTCGAAAACCGTAAAAAGTCGAAGAAGCACGAAGAGTGAGGGCTTGCTTCTATTTATAGTAAATTGCAAAGCTTCCTCAAGAAGCTTTGCTTTTTAAAATATCTGCCCTTGAAAATCGTGCCAGATCGCGATCCAATAAAGTCAGATCGCGATCTGGCTTCTCAAAAAAAAACGTGAACCGCCTCCCAGATCGCGATCCAGGAAGTGCGGATCGCGATCTGGGTCTGAATATTGTTTGCTACTGGAATTTGTCACCAGATCGCGATCCGACTTTCCTGGATCGCGATCTGGGTCTGAACTTTGCTTGCTACTGGAATTTGTCACCAGATCGCGATCCGGCTTTCCTGGATCGCGATCTGGGTCTTAATGACCACTTTCTCGGCTTGAAAAATCGGTTTCGCTTCCAAATGGCTTCGACTTGGCAACAAAAGCTAACAAAACCTAAAAAAGGAAATAAAACAAGAAACGCAATAATATAAACAAATAAAACCGAAACTCGAACGAACGAAGACCAAAACTCGAAGATTTGATAAGCAAAAATCGTGCAAAACGACCACTTATCACATTGGAGCGTGTAATGATTTCCACCGCAAAGTTTACAACATGGAGAATCCACGGCTTGGACTTGCTGTGGTGGATTTATTTTGATGTGTTGGAGAAGGAGTTGATTTTGTTGAGCAATTTCGGTCATTTGATCTTGAAGGGCCGTAATTGCATCTAACTCCAAAACTCCGGGAACTTTCGTGGCTCTACTAACCGTCCTTTCGCTTGACTTGGCAAACCGATTTTGCGCAATTTGATCCAACATAATAAATGCATCCGGTATCGATTGACTCATAAAGTTACCCCCGGTTGATGCATCTAAGACGGTTCTTGCATTCTCGTTAATTCCTGGATAGAAGATGTGGATTTACCACCATTGCTCCACTCCATGTGTTGGACACTGCCGCAAAAGAGTTTTAAATCTCTCCCATGCCTCGTATAATGGCTCCCCTTGATCTTGGACGAAATTATGAATTTCCCGTCGTATTCTCTTGTCCTTCTCTAGTGAGCTGTAAACTTTCATGAAAAGATTTAGGAGTTGAGGCCATGACGAGATAGAATGGAGGGCTTGGGACAATGTGAAGATGAGGATCTTCACCTGCCAATCCACTAAATAGCCCGTTATTTTAGAGCATCGTCAAGAGGCCTTGCTTGATTTCAAAATTGTGCACCTCAATGGGTGGATATTGGATGCTCGGGTGGAATCCGTCAAGAGTCGGGATTATGTAGTCTTGGAGTGCCCGTGGCCTAACTGTTGGCTGTAGTGGAAGTCGAGCGGGTTGGTTTTGGATGCGAATTCCATTCGCATCGAGTATATAGATCACTCTGTTATTTTGAAATTTGATATAAAAATGTGAAATTTGTCGAGAATATAGATCACTCTGTTATCTTGAATTTGATATAAAGTGTGTCTAATTTGGAATAAAAATGATTAAGTTGTGATTTATTTTCCAAAACTGCACAGATTGTGTATCATGAAAGAAATGCATGTTAAATCTGATTTTGTATTACTCCGATCATCGTGATTTCACTTGGATTAGATATTAGACTTACAAATGTAATCTCTATCAAAATTTCACGGTGTTTTGAAAATAACATAATTGTATTTGGTATTTTTGAAGTCACTGCTCGGTTTCTGGAATATCGACAACAGAGCTGTACGGTTTTAAGTATTTCTCTTACTTGGATAGGTATTTTAGAAAACTGTTTTAAACTCCAAAAAGAGTATTGTGTTAAAGTTTCAAAATTTTTGGATGCATGATTAAAGAGAAATGAATTTTCAAAACTAAAGTACTAAAACTGTCCTATTTTCGAAAATGAATTTCTTTGAATTGATGGAATTAATTATGAGCATGTGTTAAACTCTTGATGCATAACCTTAATAGCATGACTGAACTTAGAACAAATAATTTAGAGTATTTATCTTATGGAATAACTCTTGAAGAAATTAGTGACCGGGGATAAGTTAGAGTATGATTATAATATAAGGAATGATGATAAATTGTTTGTAGAACTTATGTGCTATTCAGATGATCTAAAAGTTCTTAATTATTGTTATGTGTTATCGATTATCTACTTGACTGAAATTATGTGGATTAGAACTTCATGTGTGATAAATTAAATACATGCTTGATTGTGGTTTAATCTTGTACAAGTATCTATATATATATATATATATATATATATATATATATATATATATATATATACCTGCGTGGTTGTGATTATACTCCAACCCATGGCTTATGTATTTATAAGTATGCTACTATATTTACGCCTACGTGGTCGTGATTATACTCCGATCCATGGCTTATGAATTATATTTATATGTCTAAAATGTTGTTATGTGATCTTGTGATAAAGGTAAAGTATTCGATGCTTTATGTTCAATATTAGATAGCTATGGCCTAATGTGCATTTAAATGCGATATAAGAGATATTTTAATGATAGGAATAGGTGATTATGTGATTATATGATTATGTGGTTATGTGACTATGATATGGTTAAAGTTGAAGAATGCCCTCATTTGTGCTACTTGGGGTTATGAAATGTTTATGTGTACTTATGAAGTAAAAGTGTTATGTTCTATATGATTATGTGTTTAATGATTTGATTAAAGATTTGAAGTATAGTTGGTATGGTACTTGTTACTTTGGTGTTTGTTTATGTGAAAGTAAAGATATATAAATCATATAATTCATTATTAAGTCTAAGATGCATAAATCATGATTTTTCAAAGTTAAAAATGTTTGGAAATTGGTTGTGGATCTAGGTGAATAAGTATGGGATACGGGGAGCTGGTATTCCGTTAGTGGTTGATAGTTGAGTCTACATAGGGACCTGTCCACATAGGGACTGATTCACATAGAAATCGGGATTATAAACCACTAACTCGGCTATAGTAAAGATATAGCCGTGACTATATTCCGGTTAGTGGTTGATAGTTGGGGTCTACATAGGGACCTGTCCACATAGGGACTGATTCACATAGGAATCAGGATTATAAACCACTAACTTGGCTATAGTAAAGTTATAGTCGTGACTATAGTAAAGTTATAGATCACAAGCTCCAAAATACACGGCTTATTGCCGAACTCTACGATTGTTTTTCCAAACAGGCCCAATGTTTTCTCATGCATTATTTCATGAAAAGTCTAGAAGTCTATAGTTGCATATTTCATATTGCATAATAAAGTTAAAAGAGTGTTAAGTACCCTTAAATGTTAGAAGGGTGTTAAGTACCCGATTATAAAAGAAAGTTGGATGTTAAGTATCCGTGAATGATTATAGTAACAGGTAAATGTGAGATTCATATTAAGTGTATGAATGAATGGTTGCAAGTTTATTATATGCCAAATTTTATGTATTAAGTTTCTTACGTGGCCAATTATATTCGATATGAATGAATGTCATGATATTGAATAAATGAATATAGTTATGCCATAAAAGACATAGATGAAAAGAACATAGATGAGGACTTTAGGACTCCCGTAGGGCGTGAGTGACACGTTGAGAGAGGTGTGAGTATCATCAGGCCAATGTTCTTACTGAGCCAGTGGTTATGCTCACGCTTTATGCAAATCCCCTTTTCAGGTTCTCAATGTAATCAGAGTGGCGCAGTGGAGTGGAGTTTGAGGAATCACAAGCCTTGACGCCTTATATGTCCTCTCCAGATTTCTTTCAAAAATTATGTCTCCACTTTCCCCTTTTTCAAAGTCTAATGTATAATGGAGATCTTTACGAGTTCATTTTGTACTCTAATTTTGGAATCTAGTCTAGTAAACCGGGGTATATAAATAAAGTTTATTTTCTTCCATTATATTACAAGTATTTTGTAAACCCCGTTCATAGTTATGTATGAAGCACTCTTTATGAAAATGGTTTGTTTTAAATTCGGGTTATGATTTTAAGTAAACGAAAAATGCTTCCACAAATTATAAAGTGATTTCTCAATGTTCAAATCGTATCGAAATTTTAATAAAGACCATTTTTCCAAAGCATTTTTTAGTTAAGTAAAAGTCATGGAGGGTGTTACAATATTTTACCCTTGAAGCATGAATCGAACAAAGACTCGAGAAGATGGCTAGTTGCACTTCCCACTCCAACTGATCCAACCTCTTTTCTGATCAGAAACTACAGGCCTGCTCCGACTTCGATATCTCTATGGTTATTGACTGTATGAGTTATGAAGCTACTGGCAAACTTTTACGTCCATCTCCTCACTGGTTGATTTATGGTGACTTTTCCTGCTGGACTGCGCAGAAAATCCGAGAGCACTTTTTCAGAATTGCCTTCTCGCATCACCGGCTTGTGGCGGCGCGTGTGGATGACCTTGGTGGCGGCGTTTCCGGCAGAATAATATTACTCCTCTTAGGTTTCACCACGTCTATTCAATCAACTATCGACGCTGCACTAGATACGTGATAGGCTAAGTACAATGAACAAGAACGAAAGAGAAAAGGACTAGCGGCGGCGCGGCGGCTGGTGGCAGAGGTAGGGTCTCGGCTGCAAGGTGGACGGCTGATGGAGAGAGAGGCTAGGGATTTTAGCTTGTGATGTGTTGTTTTTTTTTTTTTTGTGGTTCACAGGACATATTAATCCTATTTATATGCTCCTTGTGAAATCCCTAACAGGCCTTAAGTTGGGCTAGGCCCAACAGCTTAAGTCCACTCTCTTTCTCGGCTCATTTCTAACAAACGAATGCTCACAAAAATATAACAATTATATTTTGTCAACGAGCACAAATTCTCGTCGATACGAGTACCACTTTGCAATTTACCAATTTCCAAAATTGGAAACCCTAATTTAGGACTTGCCAAATTAGGAAACTTCCCAAAATAGAAAGTTCAATAAATTTCCGTTGGATTATTTTCCTCCACTTATTCTCATCTGTAATTAACAATTACGAATGTTGGAATCAATCACATTGACTTCCAATTACACTAAGATTAACTAATTAATCTTAGCTCGTTGCATTAAGGATCTCATGTACACGAGCAGTGTGACCCTCGATGGTTCAGGTGTAAACTAGCCGTGGGCCCACAACCCATTGTGGTTTAAACTCGACCCTAGAGTTATAATTAAGTTGAATCTAGTTTCAACTTAACGACCCAACGAATCAAGATTAGTGTCTAGCAACTACGCGTCATGATTCCCTATATACAAATGAAGTGCCTGCAAGAACCGTGTGATATAGTTAACGTACAGTACGATCCATTGGATACATATATCCCGATTGAACTAGAGGCATTGGTTCGTCGAGACCTCTTTATGAGTTCAATATGTGTGGACGTTCTTGATTATAACATCCGTTCGTGTTTGACTTAGAGAAACATATTTCTCTAATCACGACACTTTCAGCTGTGGCCACAGACTTCATGGATTACAAATCGCAAGAACACACAGGATATCCATGACTGATCAGGCGATCGAATCTCCTACTACAATGCACAGACCTCTCACTAGATTTCGGACTGCACGAACACTGGCCCGTGGGGCGGTCCTCTGTGGAACTCAGGGACAGGTCACGATACAGTTTGTTCTCTAGTGAAGTCATGGTGATGTTTGGGTCTTAAGGATTAATGGTGTACAACTATATCATAGAAACCTCTACTCGATTATTGGGAACCACTTAGAGATGTCTAGATTGAGGGAGTTCAGTGAACTCATCAACTTATGAGCACCCACTGACGTATGCAGATGTCACAACACCGTTGACTGATGAGACACAGTACACATACACTAAGTGCTAGTCTCGAATGGGAAAGGCCGATTTCCTCATTAGTGGCGTAACCCGTTGACTAGGAACCACGTTTAACAGTTACTATACTTACATAAATAATCTCACGATTCTACTAAATCTATTTATAGTAATTAAGTAACTGTAAGGACTATATCTATTCTTATGCAAGGGACAAAGATATAGAATGCCAAAGGGGGTATTTGTCATTAATACGAAATAGATTATATACGAGTAGCGTGAGAAAACACAACAATTAGTTGGCTCTTCGGTCACCTACTCTAACAGGCGGGTCAAAATTGGGGTCAAAATTGGTTCATTGGTGAAATTGCGCTACATTTGGGTGTAAATCATGAAATTGGAGTTGAATTAGGTTTCAATGAATTTGGGGTAATTCGGAATATATAAAAGGGTTTTCCTTATTTGCAAATAAGTTTGAATGAGCTGGAAATATTTGCAAGACAAAAAAGTTGGATGTCCATTTTTGAATTAAGTGCCCTTGTAATGGGTCTATTTGCCATTTTATATATATATATATATATATATATATATATATATATATATATATATATATATATATATATATATATATATATATATGGGTTTTTGTACATAGGTCCCTAACCAATTATCTTTATTATTCTATGTTTAGGAGCTATATTTCTTTCACCAATAAGCTCATCCCTTTTAATATTTATTACAAATAAAGGAAACTTTCATGTATATGACAATATTACCCCCAACCATTTATACCCAATTCATAATTGTAACTCCAATTTAATCAATTTTGTCTACAAAAATCTAATTTTGACCACAAAAATCCAATTTTGACTTTTTTTTTTCAAAAACTTTTTTTTTTCAAAAAAACTTTTTTTGCTGCCGGTCTCCGGCGTTGAACTTTTTTTTCTTTTTTCTGGTCTGTGTTTTCCGCCGCCGGTCTCCGGTGTTGACCGTAATTGTGCTGTCACTGACAGTATATTAACGTAATTATACTATCAATAACAGTACATTAACGTAATTGTACTGCCGTTGACAATACATTTATGTAATTGTTCTGCCGTTGACAGTAAATTAACGTAATATTATTATTATTTTGTTTTGTTATTTTTTAATTTGTTTGATTTGTTGACAAGTCAACGTAATTATATTACTGTCGTTGACGGTAAAATAACTGTAAACACAATAATATTATTGTCAACCACATCAATATTATTATTTTTTTGGGTTATTTGTTTTGTTTGAGTTATTCACGGAGTAACCTAATAATATTACTGTCTACTATTGTAATATTACTGTAAACACAATAATATTATTGTGGTTGACGGTAATATTACTGTTGTTATAGTAATATTGATGTCAACCACATCACTATTATTATTTTGTTTGATTTTTTTTGTTTGTTTGAGTTATTCACGGAGTAACGTGCTAATATTACTGTCTATTATTGTAATATTATTATGGTTGACGGTAATATTACTGTTGTTATAGTAATATTATTGTCACTCACAGTAATATTAATTCTTTTGGCTTAATTATATTTACATTTGTTGAACGGCCAACATAGTAATATTACTCTATTACACAATAATAATGAGTTTTGTTGTGTTAATATTATTCTGCTAGAGATTAATATAGCAATATTATTGTGTTAAACTGTAGTATAGTTAACTTTACAGTGTTTAACAGTAATATAGTTAATATTACTGTCAAGCACAACAATATTGCTATTTAAACGAAAAAAAAAAAAGATGTTAAAGAAAGAAAGAAAAAAACGCCGGAAACCGGCGAAAAAATCCGGAAGGACAAAAAAAAAAGTCAAAACCGGAGTCCGGTGATGACGGACGAATTTGTCCATAAAAATGTGTTTTGGGTCAAAATTGAATAATTTGTGAAATTTGAGGTCAAATTGAGGTTAAATTAAATTAAAGGATGAAATTGGAGCATATTAAAGTATGTGGGGCTATTTTAGCCTTTTACAAAAATCTGGATCATGTGTGGATTTTTTTGTAAAGGAGTTTATTATCTGGATCGCTTTAGGAATAAGTACCCATTGATGGGTTTATGTGGAAAAAGACTCTCACTATACATATATATATATATATATATATATATAT